>ML675617.1:34758119-34848114 GCA_007922155.1 Mesoclemmys tuberculata
ATATTGGTCCCTTCTGACCTATGAGTCTATGAGTCTATGAGTAATCCAGGAACATCATCCCCTGTGTCCCTTCCACTGTAGGATTTTACATTCACAGGCTTTTGAAAGCATCGGTTCCTTACTGTTGTATTATAAAAGTCTTACCGCTATGGCCTGGCACCTTGCATTTGAGAGGGAGCGGTGGGCTCTCCCAGCATCGAGGTTCTGATTGGGGCAGACACAAAAGTGCTGGAAGCACGGTGGATAAAAATTCCACATCGCTGAGGGACCCACAGTGCCCAGGTTATTCTCCTTGATCTTCGTGTGAGATCATTAACCTCCTGCGGGGCGTGAGTGCTCCTTTCCCGTTGCTCTGCAGCTATAGTCACAGCACCACTGTGCCTTGCAAATTAGCCTGAAGTGTGCTAGCCACACTGTTCCTCTTAGGTGTATCTCCAGATAGTTCTCTCAGGATAGTCTGTTCACACGGAATTTGTTGTAGCCTCAAAGGAGCAGCCTCTGCCTTGTCAACCACCTTGGCGGCAAGAGGGCTGTCTGACAGCTTCTGCCCTGTGGGGTTTTGTGGAGTGTCTGGAGCTGGCGCAGCACCCATAATGAAAGGATATGGGTCTTTCACAGATGCCATGGCTTTCTGGGACCTCCAGGACTTCTTCCTGGGCAGGGCTAGAGCAACTGTCAGCTCGGGGGCTGCTGGACGAATGGCCCCAGGGCTGAAGCAGAGGCCAGGGTTGGGTCAGCTCCCCTGAGGCCACAGGAGCACTGGTGGGGCCGGAGCAGCCAGCTGGAGGCCAGCCTTGGCGGCCCCGGAGCAGCAGCTGGGGTTGTGACAGCCCTCCTGGGGCTGGAGCAGGGGGAGAGCTGGAACGGCTGCCGGAGTTCAGCCCCCGGCTCCACTCTGACTGTTAGGGCCCCCTCTCTCAGGCATTTTTAGTAAAAGTCAGGGACAGGTCGTGGGCTTCTGTGAATTTTGTTTTATTGCCCGTGACCTTTTACTAAAAAGACTTGCGACAGAATCTTAACTTTAATAATTATCTTAAATTGAAAGCCAAGAGCTGTAAAATAATATCTGGTGAAAATTAGATTGGGACGGGGGGTGGGTGGGAGTGATTCACTTGCTGATGGTTGGGGATTTTAGGAGGTGGGGAATGGAACTGTAAGCTATGCAGCCACCATCAACCTCGTGGCTCCCAGACGTCATTATATCTTGCTGTTTTTATTGACATACATTTTTTGCATCGGTTTTCATTTTATGTTCTGTTTCCAATGTCAGCAAATTGAGTGGCAGACGCAGATCGCCATGTGTCACTTTAATAGCTGTACATGTCTATAGGGCAGTCAGCTTCTCTGCAACAAAGAGGTAGCTTGTTGTTATTTATCTGTGTGTTTTGAAACCACCTAGCAGACGTGGTCAGAGTCCTGTTGTGCTAGGCTATGAACACATCAAACAAAAAAAGTTCATGTCCCAAATCAAAGTAGGATTTGTATGTGTACATAACTCTTCTAGTCAATACACACAGACATATGTGCAGGTGGTCACAAAACAGTTTCCATTACAGTATAACCCCCTATTTTCAGATGCTCATAGTTTTCTGAACAATCTTGCTTCTGGGTTGAAATTTTCTGTGCCTGGTCTCAGTCCAAAGGGGATACATTTTTTCAGGAAAAAAAATGTAATTTAGCTGTTTTCAGCTTCAAGAAAGGTGAAGAAGAAAACATCCTAACCAGTCTTTTTTTAGATTTGGGAGTAGCCAAAAGTGGCTGAAGTGTGAAGCTTTTCAAATAAATTGCCTTTTACCTTCAGTATAGAAGCCTTCACCAGGCCAAGATTGTACGGAGCCATTCAGACTGAGAATCATTACCATTTCAAGGAGTAGTGAATCTTCACAAAAGGCTTTCTGCATTGCACAGCTCTGTCTTGAATATGTAGGGAGCAGTTTCCGTCAGTAGCACTCAACTAGCCAACATCTATGCAGTCAAATGCAGGGACTTCGGGTGTGGCTGCAGTATCTGACCTTGGTTCTGTGATATTCTTTCAGTGGAACATGGAGTGACACGGGAAGAGAGAAAACTGTCATCAAAGACTCAAAGGGCAGCAGTAGGATTGTAGGACTGACAAGAAAGAAGCCAGCTCTTGTCAGAGGGACCCTCACAAGACACAACCTGGGTGAATATGCAAAAGTTATAAGAGAAAAGTGGCCTAACAAGTAGTAGAGAAGATGAACTCCGTAGATAAGTCCTTGCCTCTGCACTGAGGCATGCTGTAGCTCTTACCAATCATGTCATCAACAGCATGACAAACCCATTTGATGCTGAATCACATCCATAGGTGCATACCAACATGTCTGTTGGCCTGCCTGTAACATCAGCACACAGAGTTGCTACTGAAAACAGCAGATATTGGTAAAGAACAAATGGAGAGATTTGTGAGTGGAGCACTTCATTTTGATGGGCCCCATAGCTTCTTCAGGCCAGTCAAGAGATTAGGCACCAAAACATTTGCTGACAGGGCCAAGAAGACCAAAGTTAGGTGTGGTAAGAGAGGGATACCCACAGCAGCTGTCAGTCCAGAAATTGATTTCCACCATGTCCGTAGCAAGATGCAGAAAGGATGTTTCAATGGCAACTCTTTCTAGTCACTCTTGGCCTTTGTTGCTCTTCCATGCTGATGGAACAGTGAGAAGAATAGAAAAAGATGAATTAGGGCTGGAAGCTCAAGCTGAAAGAATCCATGAGCTAAGAGCATGCAACAAAGAAACCGCAATGTCCATCAGAGATGCCCTGGCTGTCATTCAAATGATGGCTGGAGACAAATTCCACACATTTGAGGATTTGGCACTGAGAACTTGAGGCAGGTCCTAAAATGATTTGAGAAAGCTCATTCTGTAATCAAAATCTTTTTGACAGATATGACAAAAGTAACTGTGAAAACTGAGGGAAGGCAGCTCCAGAGAGGAGCTAAGTTTGGATGCAAGACATACCAGGTGATGGGTGGGTGCCCTGTACATTCCTGGAAAAAGTTTCTAAGCATGACATCTAAAAGCCAGGAGTTGTAAAATTCCTCTGACTTGTATGGTTCAAAATGCACTTGAGAGCATGGGAGCCCGCGCAGCACAAGCACTCCTCCTTGTAGGAGGCTTGTCCGATGATGGAGCAGCAAAGTCCATCGTCAGTAGAGGTGCTGAAGGACCTTGAGACTTGTACTGTACTCAAGAGGAAGTGGACACCAGGATGCGACTGCATGCTGTATGTGCCAACATGGCTTTTGGGTGTCTCGCTGTCAAAGGAACCATAGTAATTAGGTCACCTGATGGAGACGTTTTGGTCCCTGCTGTTCACTACTTTCCAAAATAGAACATGGAGATAACGCATGGATTGAAACAGGCGCCGTTACCAGCACAGCTGGCAAGCGTCACTTCTTACCTGTGCATGCAATTTGTCACGCACCCGCCCCGACTTCTGCAACATACTTCTTTCTTTACACACGTTAACAGCTTGTGATTCTGTGTCATCCCCGTTTGGATGATTTAGCTGAGGTTAATCCGGCTCTGAGCAGGGGGTTGGACTAGATACCTCCTGCGTTCCCTTCCAGCCCTAATCTTCTATGGTTCTATGATATTGGGGGGGAAAATCTGTTTAATGTTGTTAAAAGCAAGGGAGCTTACTGCTTCAGAGATCTTGCCAAATTGGGACAGTGACGGACAAGCTGCAATTTCTGCAGCAAGGAAATTGGTAGTAGTGCTGTTAGAGCAGAGTGAAAATGAAAAGGAGACTCACAGAGACCTGCATTGTTTGTGCTTCAATTGAGCCATCAAAAAGGACAAGTTACTGGCCAAACTCCCACCACGTGAGGACAGTTTTGAAGAGCAGGTCAAAAGAGCATCTCGGCAAACAAAGATTTGGCTACCTTGGCACATAGGCAAGCCAGATATTGGCTCACCAGTGTAACATGAATGGGAAAATGTGGATGGTGAACTACTTCCTGTATTCAAGGGCTCAATGGCATCTGAGCTTCGATTGGACCTTATTTGTGTCTCTACCAGTAGAGGTTGCTCTACAATCATCTGTGTCTGTGGTCAGGACAATCTTCCCTGCACAGAACTGTGCGGTGACAAGGCAGTGAAGACTGTACCACACACATTCTCCTTAGAGATCCTAACGATGAGCAGGATGACGGAATGATGTTGCCTAGAAATGTCACAAGTGCTATTTACATTTTAATGCTACCCATAGAAATTTATTATTAGATTTTGTTTGACCCTTTTCATCTGGCTGATTTGAGGTTGCAAAGAAATCCAATTTTATGTCTTGAAAATAATTCATAGGGTCATTAAATTAACAGAAACAAATGCACATATTTCAGAGTGGTCATTTTAACATGTTGGTGTTTTAATGTTGTTTATCCCGGGTTTCTATGCTAATGGCACCACTTGACAGCTCATCTTAAAGTAGACATAATAAGCTTTCAAAAGATGTATTGTGTGTAGACAGGGTACATTAAGTGTACCAAATCAGTGGTGTCTGCTGCTATGACTACTGTGTGCTGACCTGGTTAGTGGGATGTTTGCTGTATGAATATATTGGTTTAGTTTACTAGGAGGTTGTCAGGCAGGAAAAAGAATGGCACAAGGTAAGCCACTTTTCTGCACGCATTTGAGGCTTGCCAAGAGGCAATGCCAGAATAGGGAAAGGCCTAGGATCGCAGGAGAGCAAAAGGACTCTGACAGGTTTCAAAAAGGAACACACTCTGAAGAGGTGGGAGTTGTTTGAGGGAGCCAGGCTACACGTAGACACTTGCTGGGGTGTCTGAAGAAGCTAGGCCTGCCTAGGTTATTATAAGGGGATGGTAAACCTTTAGATGAGATACACAGGACGTGCTTGAGAGAACTGCATACGTGGAGCAAGGTATAAAGCCGGAATGTTGCACTGCCTTGGCTTTCTCTCCTTTTCCGCTTAAACATTAAACAGTGTGCATTTCTGTCATCTATCATGTGTCTGGTGCAATGTTACATCCGTCATGACGTTTGCTAAAGCTTTGCGTAAATCTATTTCTTTGTACTACTTCTCTTGTTCCAGCAGAGGGCAGGCTTCTGCAGCAGACACTAGACACCGTGGTGTGTCGCTCCATTACTCCACAACTAAGATGGGCAGCCAGTTTTGTATGTGCACACAAACAAGTGTCTGACTTCTTCCGAGATGTTTCTTCTCTCCTCACATTTTTCAGGTTTGGTTTCTAGCCCGATAAGGGATTTAAAAAAAAGTGTTCTTTCCTTTTTGCAAAAGCTCCCCGCATGCATTTGTTTCCTTACTAGATATAGGCATAAAATATAATTGTTAGAGAAGCTAGAAACATACAAATGTATTTATTCCTACTTTATGAGCCTTTCAGCCTAGCGCTATTTTTAGTAAGGGCGTGTTGACAATTTTAGAGCTTGCACAGCTCAAGGGTCTGTGTTTGACCTGTGTTGCGCCTTGTGGAGTTGTTTGTACCTGTGCAGAACTGGTGAGGAGTGCTGACAGCTCAGACAAATGCACGTTGCCCACGTGTAAGTGACTGCTCACGGTGCAAGGCAATCCCACATTTTTTATTTCTGGGAGTTACACTAAGGTCTCCGTGGAGATCACGGGTACCCTGGGTGTAAATCAAGAGTAACTCCATTCCAGTCGGCAGAGTTACAGCGGCGTCGAACTGGTGTAAGCAGGAGGAGAATCCACCCTTGTGGGCGTTAGGAGTAATGTGGATTGGGGCTGTTGCGCTTACAGGTTCCATGAGCCCCTAGCCAAGGTTCGTGCAACTTACAAGCTCTGCTGATGGACTTGGGAGAGCTGTCAGGCTGTTGGCTGGGGCTCAGGAAGGCTACAGTCTCGGCTGGGTGTATCTGTAGGAAGCGGGGGCGCTCAGCATGTGAAAACAGGCACGAGTGGGGGGCTGGCTCCTTAGAGGCAAAGGCCTTGCCTCATTACTGGTCAGAGCCAGAAAGCTGCTCCTAAGCCTCTCCTCCAGTGAAGAGTCAACCTGCCTTCACACCGGCCCCTGCCTCAGCCTGGCCACAGCTATGTGACCCTGTTCTCAACTCACTCTCTCTAAGAACCAGCTGCCCCTCTTTCACCCACCCCTCTCCTCATCCCCACCCAGGACATGGCCCCGCGCACAGAATGGGGGCCGTTGACTGATTTTGCTTGCACGCTGATGGTGCTCCTCGCAGAGCTGGGGCAGAGGCTGATTGAGAATGATGCAGCAGTCGGAAAGAGCCCACATTGGTGTTAGGACCCGAGCCACGGTGAAGTGTGCAAAGCTGGCAGTTGGAAAACCAAAGGCGGGGTTCTCTTCCCCATGCGAGCTTTGCTTGAGTGCCAGGAAGGAGGGGGCCACAGTGGCGTCTTAACCCAGAGCCAGCCAGCACAAGCCAAAGTGAGAGCTGCTGAGGGCTTACTCTAGCTTATAGCCCTTGCATAAAGTTCTTAACAAGGTCAGCTGGCACAGGAACAGTTTTCCTGCTTCCCTCCACCACCCGTTAGAGAGTCCCCCTGCACCAGAGGAATTCTCTGCCAGCCTTTCCCAGCCTAGAATCCATCTTCTCTGCAGAGCAGCCGAGAGAAGCCACATTTTACCTGGGAACTGAGTACAAATGCTAGGGAAAGCAGAGAGCTAATAAACAAGCTCGTTTACAGGGGCACTTTTCAGAGCAGCTCTTCACGTCAGACAACCAAGAGGCGTGGAAGTTCAGCCGCCTATACCCATGAATGGAAAAAGCGACAGTAACGGGTGTTGCCAAAGTCCATGGGAGCCAGTCCAGGCATTGCCTGACCCGGGATAATGTGTGCAGCATTGGCCTCTGCAGTGTGCTTGTGCACACCCAGGGGCAACGAGAACAATGCTGCTCGCTGAACTTCAGACGTGCAGTGCCACCAGCTGCAGCAACGGGTGGGGAACTTGACGAGGCTGGCGGTGAAAGGGGGGCAGTCCTGGCAGCAAGGGACAATAGGGAGCTCCTCCCCCCGCCGGGAGTCTGTGGCTTCTATTGGCCAACTGGGGGAGAAGGATGCTCATTGGCCATCACTCCCCAGCTCCCAGGGTTTAGTCCAGCACCGGAGCCAAATGGCGCCTCTTTCCGCACTGTTACAGCAGCCCACCCGGCCCACCTGAATGAGGAGCGGGGACCCGGCTAGCTGATCGCCTGTCTAGGGGCAGGAAGGAATTTTTGTCCTCCATGAGCCAAATGGCGGAGAATCGGGGAGTGTTGGGGGTTTTATACCTCCTGTGCAGCACCTGCAAGCCACAGTGTGTGGGGCCTAGGACCAAGCTCAGCACCTAACTGCAGTAGGGGGCGGTGGCGTTTGCGTCGCCACTTGCGGCCGGTTTCCAGTGCAGGTTAGAGAACAAAATGAACGGCTTACCTCTGGAAAAGACCTGGATTCTGGGCCTTGAGCTCACGTGATGGGAGAGACCTGGTGGCCTTTGTGGGCTGAGATCAGGCCTGCTGCAACCTATGTGCCCTTGGGGGAAGGGGAGGGAGGATGCGAGGACTCAGAGAGGTGAGTCCTGGGGGGCAGGCTGAAGAAAGGCACCCTGTGTTATGGGTTACAGGTAGGTGCCCTGTAACCCCCCCACTGGTATAGGAGAGTGTAGCTGGTGGGTGGGTAGCATCCCTCCCTTGTTTAATAAAAGTTGCAGCCTGCCATTTAATTCCATGCATGTGTCTGGCCTCCTTTTGCTGCAGTGTCTGCAGTAGCTGCCTTTGGCCCACCCAGAACATGCCATGCAGGGCGCAACAGGGCCCTGATCCTTGACTGGGGTCCGTAGGTGCCACCTTGCTGGAAATTTTCATCATCATTGTTCATGCGAGTGGGAGGAAATCCTGACCCAGTTGAAATGCAGTGTCTGCTCTCCAAGCTTGTGGGACTGGACATCACAATGTTTCTAGCAGACTAGCTGGGGACAGAGTGTGCCACTGTTCCAATCTCTGGGCTACAGGGAATGACACCACTTCACACATGTAGACAAAAGGAGCAAGAGAATGATACAGCACTCTGTCTCCCATGCCTCCCCAGCCGTGAGTCAAGGGTGTTGGTCCCCAAAGGGAAAACATCTGCTTCCAGCACTGTAGGATGTCAGGAAAATAATTAAACCTCTCATTTGGGGGAAGAGGGGAACAGTTTACATATTTGTTGTTGCAATTGTCTCTCTGGGCATTGATTTCTGCAAGGCTGGCTTAATTGTGCCAAGGGTTAGCAACTTCCTTTTTAATGTACAGCTCAAATGATGTAGAAATCAGCTTGGAATTGCAGAGAGATCTCAATGTTGCAATACCTGTGCTCTTTTCTCCGGCTTTGCTGTTCTTATATGCCAGTGTGCTGCCTGGAATGAATATTTAAAGCTCATTTCTATTAGTCCATAGAAAATAGTGTTTTGTAATAGATTAAAAGGATGTGGAACAAATGACAGCCTCAGTTGGAAAGACTCAAGAGGTGGTGCTGAAATAATAGTGCCTGAGGTCATTAATTATAAGAAATCACACCATCTGCAGACTGGCTTTTGTTGAGGCCATCACAGTACGTTTCCCAATAATTGCACAAGTATGATATCGTTTGCTTCACTTCTGCCTTGACAACGTGTATCACTACCCTTGGATTTTTCCTATTTCTCAAGACTCCCTGTTCTGTAATTGGCACCATTCCTTTTGCATTTTATGGCTTGTACAGTAACGTTTCTATAATACTCCTTACCTATGGCTCTGAAAAATTCCCTTGACGTTGCAGTTAAAGCACGTAATAGATTATTAGACCTAGCCAAGGATGGACCTGTATGTTACCATTACAGCCAATGATCATTTCTCACTGCTGCTCACATGGTTCAAAGAGATGCCTGAATGTTTTTTGTTACAGCCATGAACCACAGGCAAGTGCAACGCTAAGTGTGAGGGATGGTGTGTACCTTGCACTGCAGTTTCATTCAGGATAACCACTAGAAAAACACACCCAAAGCTATGCCAGGTAACTAAGGCTTATGTAGTTGGACCTGCTTCTTTTCCCTTGCCAGTTATTTTATGGAGAATAAAGGATAGACACCTGCTTACAATGCCTGCAGCGAAATGACAGCACAGAATGCAGATGCTATTCAGCCTTTTAATACCATTTTTGTTTGTTTGTTTTCCTTTGCAGGTTCTTACTTCTGTTCATATTCAAGTGACAGGTAAGAAAAAAATAACCTGGCAGCCATTTGGAAATGCAAGTCGTGATTATGGGCCATAACCCAGAGTCATCTTCCTCACTCAGATGAAGCTCCCAAGGTACCTAATAAAAGTTTTGTCTGGGTGTGGACTGCTGGCCTGACTGCACGGAGACTGATGGGGCTGGGACGCGTGTAATAAATACCAGGGGGAAATGCCTCATGCAGATGAGGAACCTGAATGAGTAAATTAGTTATGAAAGGACAGGATTTCTTACACTGCTGACATGCTTTTGGAGGTCTGTGTCATGTGGTTATTGCAAGAGATAATTTAAGGGGAATTATTCACATTATTTCAGTGTAGTACCTGCAAAAAAAAAAAAAATCCATTCCATGACATTGATGCTTGTAGTAGTGTGTAGGTATATGGCACTGACCCTGATCTCTTTGTGAAAGATCAGCCTGTGAATCCAGGAAAAGTTTAATGTAAAAACCATTCTGTCTCAACCATTCTGTCTCAACTAGAAGAATCTCTTACCAGAAATTCCCATGCATACAAAAGTGGAGATGTGCTCGTTTTGATTATAATGTCCACGTAAAGCATAGAACTGCATTCACTCAATGCAGAGGATTTGTTCTTATTTATTTTGTTAACAAAACCCCCAAATACTAGACAAGTAGAGTCAATTTTATCATGTCCCCTGTCAATGGGACTGGTCACATCCTTAAAGTTACAGATGTATATAAAACATTTGCTGGCTGGGACTTTAGAGATTAGTTTTCTCCTCTTTGTGTGAGTCTTTCCCGTGACAGTGGAGGAGAAAATGACATTTTTTTAAAATAGGAAAATGCGATTGATAGAACCCACAAACTTTGCGAATGGAATTCAGGGGCCAGGAGTGGGAGACAAAAATACGTTTTACTTGTTTCTTTAAAGTGACGGCATTGCAAACTGAAAGTCTCTATTTAAGAGGTAAATTTATTGCCATCCTGTCATTTCTAAAACACAACACAAAAGCAGAAAGTCAGCTTGGTGTTTTCTTGCTTCTTGAGAGGAATCTCCAGCACAGAATATATTTTGTGAGGTGATTCAAGTCTTAGGAGAATATAAAGCATTACAGACAGACTTTCTTTATAATCCATTGGATATAATTACAAAACGGATCTAGGCCGATGTATTATATCGCGGATGGGTGAAGATTAGCGAGCTATTACTGAGTTTCTCCTGCTGAGAGGATGCCCAGTAATAAACTAGGTTACTGAAAATGAGATTATTTACTGTTGATTTTATGCTGCGATAAAACTGGAACGGAAAACAGTTCTGACTGGCATTCTAATTGGCCCCATGGCTGCTTCTCATGAAAAGGCCATTGTAGAACAGCATGACAGGGAGTTAAAAAAAGAAACTGACACATGATTCCTTAAAAGACAAGGCTGTCCCTGAGCGTACTGGGCCACGAACTGAAAGCATAGGATCAGAGTTTCCCGTGCAAATCTCTCAAACTCGGGAGCAGAGTTCGTACATGATGTGATGATGGCAGAGTTTAAGTGTGATTAGTATAATCCATAGTCCATTGTCTTGCTTAAACGATAATCTGCTATTGCAGGCATCTTTCACATATTGCTGTACAATTGCTAAGGAAAGTGTCAAAAAGGAAAGGAAAGCCACCGGTCCCCTGCCTACTTGGGAAAGGGTTGATTTGATACCAAAGTTATTAACATAGGAAATACGGGAGTCTGGGAGAAGGAGGATGAATTTGATGACCTCCATCCATTTTATTGGACTCTTTTGCCACTAACTTCCAGCCAGCAGAGAGGTTGTTGACATTCTCTAGTTCAAAGATCTTGCAAATACTATTGAACTACTAAATCAATTCCTTGTACCCCTTCCTCTGACTGGATACGCAGTCTGAATATTTACATCATGCAACTGCATCTGGGTAAACACAAGTCAAAGTGTGCCCATGCTTTAGATGAAGACACTATAGAAACAGAAACAGACAACACTTAGCTGAGAATTCTTAATCGTTCAACGTAACCATTTTACCTTTTTTAGGGAGAAGTTTTTTGTGATCGGGGCCATGCATTTTCTGTGTCCTTTCTGTACTGCCTCGCACATTGTGGGTAGTACAACATACAAACAAACACAAAAACAAACAAACAAACATTAATAATAATAGTAATATAATAAATTGATCTTAAAGTGCAAGCAATTTAAGGCAGTGAATGTGTCTCAATCTATACTTGTAAACCTCTGTGCGAATGGTGCTATTTAATAATCCAATGATGACAATAACACATACATTTTTGTTTGGTGCTTTCTCTGTTTAGTTTTGAATTGGCTGGGAGAATCTCTTACCTCCTAGTCTTTGTGTATTAATATCACATATTAAAACAATAAAAAGTGCTTCCACATAAACCCCTCTTCCACTGATTCTGCAATGGAATCTTAACCCTGAATTTGTTTCTATACAATTCTGGCCAAGACAGCAGACTAACACCAAAAACCCTGGGATATCAGTTCACTAGAGAACTGAGCAAAGAAAAAGCTGGGCCAAGACGGAGATAACTCTTACTTCCATCTATGTATTGAAAAGATAGGTAATGGTACTGAGACAATGACAAGCCAGGCCTATTACTTAAAAGAAGGAATCCGTGTTCTTTTTTTGGTTTGGCTTCACGATGAAAGTCTTTGTGTGAATTGAGAATTATTTAGGGTTCAGATTACCGTAACGCCTGCTCTGGGCTTGGTTTAACAATCTCTGGGAGTTTAATTGATCATGTAACCATGGTTTCCACTTACCAGGATCCAAGAACTGGCAAAACCAAAGAAGCCTAAAGTGTGGGAGAACTACAGTAGGTGAGTGGATAAAATACAGAGCTTATGCTGTATGGGCTTTGGACCTCAATGGACAACATTCAGGTACTAAAAGGTAGAGAATGCTGAGAATAGGTTTCCCCTGCACTGGTGAGCTGTCTCCATCTGACATCTGGGAAAGAGAAAAGAATGTGGCTTTTCTTTTACAGCACTAGAGGGTCCAAGCTCCCCCACAGCTGCTGTGGTCAGGGTCAAATCAAGGCAATCCAGGGCCCTGGACATGTAGTGTTTACACCTTAATCTGATGCTGACTGCAGTCAGGATCGGGGCTGGGTCTTTTGCCAGTTCTCGTCAGGCCAGGCCCGTTCTTGTTCTCCTTGGATAGGTGAGAAGAGAGCCAGGGGGGTTTGGGAGATGCTCTGTCTGAGAGTGGCCGGAGGCGTGGAGGGGGGATGGAGGGCTGTCCTGCTGCTCCTCCGGGATGGCATAGAGAGGGCTGCTAACCATGTGCAGTGAGGATGGTGGCAACTCACAAGCACACACAGGGCTTCTTGGAGGCTCTGCACATTTGGACAAGCGCCATAGGCTTGATACCAGGCTTAGTTAGTGATCATCTAACCATGAGTTTTGTTTTCTTCCCTGTTTTAACAGTAGGTTAGAATGGGGAAACCAGGAGACAATCTGGCCCCTTTCCCCGAGCGCTTTGACGGCTCGGCCGACGCCAAGAATTCTATCTCTGGCCAAACCCAAGAAAATTTTCGACGGTAACCTTCAGCGCAGGTTGGTGTCTTCAGGAGACCTCTTCCTTCTGTTGGAGAACATGCACTAATGAATGAGGCAGCCCAGGGTTTATGGATAATATTGAATACAAATAGATGCATGGCAGCTGTAGAGAGATGAATCCAGAGCACAGGAGATGAATCCAGAGCCATCTATTGCATCCTGGGGGTTGTTTTGCTCACTGAATGTTGTTGCTGAGATTTCCAAAATGGGACTTATGATTCTGGGTGCATGCATTTTTAGGTGGCCAATGTGGGGCACTTTAAAAGGGTCTGAGTTTTCAGGGGGCGGTGCTCGGCACTTTTAAGGTGTCTCAGGTTGCACACCCAAACATGGCACCAGCCAGAATCACTGGTGACTTTTGGACATCTCGGTTCTCCACAGTAGAGTTTCCTCCTAAATATATTTTTGTTCCAAAAACTAGGAGCAGGTTGATTTCCAAAGGAAACTGGGAGGGTTAAGTTGTAATTCAGTTTTAATTCAGGCTCACTCCAGAACCTGACAGGCAGTACAGGGATTAGGTAGAACGGAAGAGCAGCTGACGGGTTGCAAGGAAGGGTAGGACTCACACAATGGGCAGCTCTTCTTGCTTGAACAGCAGGTTGTCTGATTAGAATCCCAGGTTGACACTGCGTTCAGTCTAGTGCCAGTCTGATCTTAGTTTCCACAGGGCAGGTGGCTTTGGAGTGGAAAGCTGTGTGTTTCATGTTGCGTGACTGATGGTGGTTGGCTGTGGCTTGTCACACCCTGGCCCAGATGCAAGGCCCTGTGTCCTTGGCTGAGACCCTTGGGAGCAAAGCCCCGTGTGGATGCCCAGATCTTAACCCTCTGTCCTTCATGGCCCTGTTGTTCCATGAGAAGAAGGACAGAAGCTCGATAAGGGCAGATGCATCCTTCAGCAAGTAGTCTACATTGTGTAAATTACCCCTGGGTTCAGCAAGCATCCCTGTGTCACGTGCTAATGAAGAGAACTGCAAGATATATGAATTAAGAGGGTTGAATTTGTAGCATGGAGTTTTGTTAACATACCAAACCACATGCGATGCTAGAGAAGAGGATCCAGTTTGCCAAATGAGGGCATGAGAGCAGAATATTGTCCAAGGAATATGGCTGTAAGGCAACAAATTAGCTTAACATGGCCAACAGCTTGCAAAAAGAAAACAGGTCCTAAGAAGAGTTTCTACCAAACAGTGTTATTTAGTTCCTCGTTTAAAAGAGGGCTGATCACAAAAATGTGTACCTATTTAAAATGCCCATCTGGAGGTGTAGGCGAATGATTATTACCACTATTGGTGATGTGGTGGCAAGGAATCTTCAGTTTCATTAACATCCACCAGTTGTGTTTGTCATAAAAATCAGTGGACACTCCCTCCTCCAGATGGCCATTGTTTTTCATACCTTACGGGTTGGCTGGAAAAAGGCAAAGCCGGGGAACAAACTGGCTGGACAGATACATAGTTCGAAATTGTTTCAGGGGGAAGATGCCCAACTTTGCAGTTTGCTGGTAACAGTTTCAATAAAGTCCCAGAAGAATAAACAATTTTTTTTTGCTTATCCGCTGCTAATCATTGAATTCATTCAGTCTCTTCCTAAAGGTTTGCTAGCCCCAGTGCTTTGTAGACCACAAGGGGCTACTTGGAGATATTTTAGCGGGAAGTTTCTCAAAGTGCTTATCAGTGTTGATTCATGTTTTGAAATAATTATTGGAGGGGTTGGTTTTGGTGAGGGGACTAGGCCAAAGCTGTTAGGGTCTAGAGCAGATTTCTAGTTCCCAAAGAGCCTTAACACCAGTGAGACTGGAATCAAACCAATAAGGTGTCTCTGCATTTCTTGTTCTATTGAATATGATGCTCAGTTGCCAGAATAAGGATTGGGGATGTCATGACAGCACACCTGTATTTGTTTCTCTCTTGCCGTTGCAACTCGTTCATTGTCTCTTTCCTGTGAAGAGTTAATACAAAACATGGATTTACATACAAAACAAAATGCGAGTGTTAATTGAAATGAGTATAGCAGGTGGGTGAGAATTATAGGGCGATGAGGAGAAACAACTGGGAATCTGGACTACCATATTCTAACCCCATCTCCACCACTGATTTATACTGTGTGGCCTTGGACAATCCTTGCGAGGTTCATTTTCCCCATCCGTAAAGTGGAGATAATCATCCTGATGCCACCTGCCAAGGGTGTTGTGAGGCTTAATTAATTCACTGCTTCTGAGACCCTGAGCTGAAGGAAGCTACAGCAGTGCCATATATTAATGTTATCATTAGAAGGTTCTAATTTGCATGCTTCATAAATAAACAACAGAGATATTGTGGGAGTGTATTGTGAAGTTGTTTCTTAAAACGGCCCATGGGAGGGAGTACATTTTCATCCCTGTTACCTAATTGTGCTTAAAAAGGTCCTTTGTCCATGCGAGCAAGCAGGAATTTGCCTGGCCAGACCAGATAATCCCATGTGCACGTCCCCATTGTTTATGCAGTGTGCCCAGTTGGAGTGCACAAATGTGGTCCTTTGCGTGTGCAGTGTCTGTGTAGGTATTTCAGTTAGCCTAGTTTGGCCATGCATACCTGTTGTTTGTCACTGGTTTAATAAGGATATGCTCCTGGCTGACTTTCATCATTATTGCTTTCATGACATTCCCAAAGTCGCCTCTTCTTGCACAGCTGTGGCCGTGTATCGGAGATCTGGCAGCACCCACCGTTGACGGATTTAGCATTCCCTTCTCCTCGAATATTGAAGCTGGCAGAACCTAAAAAATACCAAACAGCTTACTTAAAACAAAGGTAAAAGATGACACAGCTCTTACTGTACTACAGATGTTTCAAGTGGGTTTTCAGCATAATCAGTGTTCAAAAGCAGTACGCCGGGTTGTATTAGGAGAAAAACTAACAGGGCCAAAAAAGGGTGGGGAGCAGAGATGCTGTGTGGCTGATGATCTGTAGGTAGCTGACTGCTGTCATTGGGTACATGTGCCTCTTTCCAGCTGCCAAATTGGATTTAAAGAAGCTAAGCCACTGTGCATATGTGCAGTGCTTTCCTCACATTACTTCGCCATACCCTGAATGGGAAGAGAAGTGGCCTGCATAAATGTGAAGGGAGGGCAGAAAGTTTCTGTCTTTGTGTGTGGTCCACGCTATGAAAATGATTGAGAAACCTCCAGCGAGCACAGCCTTGTGTTTAGGACTCCTTTGAAGGCAAAACAGGTGGTTTACTTGGAATAGGCCAGGGTTATAAATGCGAGACCAGAGTACGTTTCCCATAAACGTGTATTCATCTGATGAAAAGAATAGAACCTGGGTGAAATTCAAAGCACAGTCCTGATGGAACAGACCCTCCCTAGAACTGACCATAGGGCGTTAAAGACTGCCTTTCTCTCTGGGTTTGGCTAGATTAGGAAAAGAGGTGGCGATAGGTCAGGAGTAGCTAACACACATTAGCTGCCCCTGACTAGGGCTGAAAATATTCAGTCCACGCTTTGTTTATAACACAAAACTGGGGGTTTGACTAAATTAAGTTTTTTGCAAAAGGCTTCTGCTTTCCTTGGAAAATTGTGACTGTTTTGCCAAAAAACAGATTGTCTGGAAATGGGAATGTTTCAGTTTGGAAATGCTGCAGTGGTGCCTCTTGCGAGTTGTAGTTCTGTTATCTCATGTCTCCATTCATCTCTATATGCCGGGCTCCCTGGTTGGCAGAGATGACCCGTGCCTACTGGTTGTGGGGGGACAGAGCGAGAGCAGCTGGCTTCTGCAGTGTTACAGAGCAGTAAATCTGGGGGCGGGGGCACGTGACATTGCATTCCCCCTCTCCCTCCCCCCGCTCCCTGGCCATGCGTCACCTTTGCCGATTGGACTATGTCTCCTTAGAGGTACCAGGGCCAAGGACTCCATGATACACCACCTCCCCACTCCAAAAGGCAAGATTGGTGCATCTTAGGAGAGAGAGTCCAACCAGGGAGTCCAGCTTACAGAGGAGAAAGGGAGCATGAGGCATCGGAACTACAAATCCCATGAGGCACCGTGGCCACATTTCCATAAAGTATTTTTTTCTGTTTTGGACACATTTTTTGGTATTTGAATTTCTGCCAAAAAATCTAATTTTTCTGTGGAAAATTAGATGAAAATGAAAGTTTTTTCCATGAGGAAACAACCCTCTTTTTTTCCAAACAGCTCTTCCCTTGGCCTAATGTCCGCCTCTTTTCAAAATGTAGGCAAACCTTCTGTGACCACAACTCCCTTAGCAGCTGCATTCCTCAGCCTCTATGCAGCTGTCAAACTCTAGGGTGATGTTGGTGAGAGTGGGCAACAGGGTGTTAGCAGGGCTGAGGAGATAAGCACGGCCACTAAGCTCCTTGCCTTCAGAAGAACTTGTGAAACTCACCTGTTCGATAGAGCTTCCGCGCAGCTGCAGCGAAAACAGCAAAGAGGAAGGAGGAGGAAAATGAGGTGAATCCATGAAAGAAGAGAGGAAGGGGAGAACAGATGGTGGCCTGGCTGCGAAGCTGGGGTGGGGAGGGAAAGACAAAAAAGGAAAGAAGAAAGGAAACTGCCCGACTTCCTCTGGGGAAGTAGGGAAACAAATTAGGCCTCAGTCTTGGTTATAACTCTTGTGGGGAGACACTGATTCTGCTGTGATGGCCCCATTATAAAGCTCTGGGTAGACAGAAACCATCAGAAATGGTTAACCTGATCATAAGAACTCTCTTCCATTTAGTGGAAGCAGCTGGGGGCCGTATGCAGCATTCTAAAGAGCTCTCCCCTGCCAAGTGCAGTACTGAATGGCTTTCCTGTTTTCACTGTGGAGAGATGGGCTAATAACCAGGCTGCACGTTGTTTGCAGTGTCGAAAAGGGAAGATGCTCTTTATGGTGTCTCCAGAGAGAAGCAAAGGCAGAATGTGCTGGGGGAACAGACAATCAAAAGCAGAAGGAAACTTACTAGCAACTATCCATCACATAGTGTGGGGCACCTGACCGGCCACTGCGTGTGCCTTTAAATTGGGAGCCGGAGGAGTTAGGTGAAAGTTATTGAGATTTGGGCACCTAACTTCTTGGGTCCCTGGGACAATCTGAGCCTTAATGCCTCAAAAGTGCATTATGTGCCACTGCAGGTCTATTTAGAACACCCATATTCCTTATTCTCAGTTGCTGCTTTTTGCCTCTTCACCAAGTCAAAATGCTCCCCTGGTCCCTCTCCCCATTTTGTTGAAAAATATTCCCAACCTTAGACCTGAAACATAAGACTGGGGATGGACACTGTCACTGGAGGGAGGGATAGGATAAAGAGTGACCTAGACAAATGGAAGGACTGGGCCAAAAGAAATCTGATGAGGTTCAACAAGGACAAGTGCAGAGTCCTGCATTTAGGACGGAAGAATCCCACGCACAGCTACAGACTGGGGACCGACGGGCTAGGCAGCAGTTCTGCAGAAAAGGACCTGGGGGTTACAGTGGACAAAAAGTTGGATATGAGTCAGCAGTGCGCCCTTACTGCTGAGAAAGGTAGCAGCATATTGGGCTGCATTAACAGGAGCATTGCCAGCAGATGGAGGGAAATGATTATTCCCTCTATTTGGCACTGGCCAGGCCACATTTGGAGTGTTGTGTCCAGTTCTGGGCCCCCACTACAGGAAGCATGTGGAAAAATTGGGCCGGCTGCAGGGAGTCAAGCCAGCCACCCCTTAGCAGGGCTCTGGGGCTAGCTCCTCTCTCTGCCCCCCGGTTCAGTCAGGGCTGGTGTGGAGTGGGGGGCTCCACACTCAGATCATTGCTTAGCAGAGTGACGGCTCCCTCAAGCACACAACTACTCCAGATATTTTCATGCACTTCCTAACTGACAGTATCTCTGTGGCTTTGGTTTTCTTTACACCAGGAGTTAAACAAAAACCAGTTTGAGGCCTGGTTGTTACAGCACCATCACCACAGTCTTTGTAGACAGACCACTGAAATAATTCTGTAACAAAGTGGCTAGTTTGATTGAAGTAAACAAACCAATTCTGAGGATGCCCGGAAGCTGTGTCCATGCCACATGTTTGTGTTTGCCTCTAGACCTCGTAGTTCTCCAGAGTGG
Source organism: Mesoclemmys tuberculata (assembly GCA_007922155.1). Taxonomy (NCBI): domain Eukaryota; kingdom Metazoa; phylum Chordata; order Testudines; family Chelidae; genus Mesoclemmys; species Mesoclemmys tuberculata. The sequence goes on from ML675617.1 coordinate 34,776,954, forward strand.
CCTGTGCCATCAGCTGCGCTCACCTGTGAGGCTTCCCAGCGGGTTCTACAGCTTGCACGTCCGAAATCCGTGCATCCACGCTTCATTCTCAACAGACAGGTGATGGTGATGTTCAGCCGAACTGGGAAAGGGGGACCATCTCTCCTCCTGTGTCAGCTTTCAGCAGCAAATTCACTTCAGTTGCTGCAGCCCAAATTTAGCCATGGAATTACACTATGAAGTTACACTATGGCCTCTTCACTATAGAAACTTCTGGATGGTTCTGCCAGTTCAGGAGATGGGGCACAAAGCTGGCTTTTTAATTACTAGATTAAGGAAGTTATACCAAATCTACCATGGCTGCTCAGCCTTGCTAGCTGGCGCCATTTTTAAAGCGTCTTTTTCTTATCGTGTAATGGTGACTTAAATGATAGCCCTTTTATAGGATATCTTTTTTTGGTCACTTTGTTTGATTGATGCAGGTAATAGTGTTGACAGACTATATGGAGACTTCTGTAAGGCTTTTGACTTGGTACTGCACGATATTTTGATTTAAAAAACTCTGAAATGATATAAAATTAACATGACACACATCAAACAGATCAAAACTGGCTAATGGATAGGTCTTACACGGTAACTATAAAAGAGGAATTGTCATCGAGTGGTTCTGTTTCCAGCAGGGCCCTGCAGGGATTGGTTCTAGGCCCTAAGTTGTTTAACGTTTTTATCAATGGCTTGGAAGAAAACAAAATTATCACTGTTAGTTTGAAGATTACACAAAAATGGTAAATAATGAAGAGGATAGGTCACTGATACAGATTGAACTATAACGCTTGGCAAACTGGGCACAACCGCACAAGATGCGTTTTAATACTTTAATGTGTGGATCTGAGAACCAAGAATGTAGGCTATACTTACAGGATGGGAGACTCTGTCCTGGGAAGCTGTGACTTCAAAAAATGATTTGGGGGTGGCGATCACTGAACAGGAGCTCCCAGTGTGACTCTGTGATCCTGAGGTGCATAAACAGGGGAATCTTAACTAGGAGTAGAGAGATTATTTCACCTCTGAATTTGACACTGGTGTGAACACAGTTGGATACTGTATCCAGTTTTGGTGCCCACAATTTAAAAAGGATGTTGATAAATTGGAGAGGGGTCAGAGAAGAGCCAGGAGAATGATTAAAGGGTTAAAAAACCTGCCTTATAGTGATAGACTCAAGGCTCTATTTAGCTTAACAGACAAAGGGGCAAAGAGTGACTTGGTTCCAGTCTATAAGTACCTCTGTGGGAAACAGATATTTTAGGCTCCTCAGTCTAGCAGAGGAAGATCTAACACAATCCAATGGCTGGAAGTTGAAGCTAGACAAATTCAGACTGTAAATAAGGTGTACATTTTTAACAGCGAGAGGAATGAACCATTGGAACAATTTACCAAGGCTTGTAGTGGATTTGCCATCACTGGCAATTTTTCAATCAAGATGGGATGTTTTTCGAAAAGCTCTGCTTTAGGAATTCTTTGGTACAGTCTCTGGCCTGCGCTATACAGGCGGCCAGACTTGATGATCACAATCGTCCTTTCTGGTCGCAGAATCTATGAATCTGCATGTTCTCTTTGTGTTACAGCCACTCCAAACGACAGTTGAAAAGAAATTGTTCTACGCAACCAAAAATAGCAAACAAGCGGAAATAATGCCCTTGGCTACACTGCGTGATAAAGTGGTTGAGAATAGGGAAAGAGCTGATTGGCTGATGAGAATGCCGACCTCTGTTGTTGCTAGATAATGCAAACCACATCTGGAATGTATTAGCCATGTTCACATCAGATGCATTTACCCACCAGTACAAGGACCGCAGAAAGGGCCAGGAACCGTAGTCCCCCCTTTTTTGATGCTATTGTACAGGAAACTTAAATTGAGAGTGACCTTTGAAATCTCTTTTCCTCGGCTGGGCGTTCTCCAGCAGGGGGTGAGAGGGTTCAAGCAGGATCTCAGCTAACATGAATCATATTTGCTCATGTATATAGTAGGGAAGCAGCATTCCTTACCCTGCAAGAATCCCTGGGCGAGATTCTGTGATCTGCGGTTGCAGGAGGTCAGACTAGGTGACCATAGTGGTTTCGTCTGGTCCCAGTTATGAATATTGCAAAAAAAGAAAATTAAAAATCCCATTCCGGTACTTAAATTACTCTCACCTTTGAGGATGCAATTAAAGAGACTGTCCTTTTTGTAGGTGTTTTTTAATGGGACATGAATATCTCTATTTAACAAATAAATGTTAGGACTCAGGAAGGGGAATTAGAAAATTGCTGTGTTGTGGGAAATATTACTGCCCCCATTCAGGGCAAGTGCAGCTGTCCTCTGTAGTTTCCTAAGGGTATCCACTCTGCACTAATGGCTCCTCAGCAGCATCCTGTGTCTTTCTCCCCGACTGGAGGTCTTCCAGGCTGTGCTGGTCCTACACTGTTATATTCCCAGTAAGCCAGACTGTTTAACAGCTCAGTGTCTGCACTTTGCTTTCTCTTCGGAGCCTCTGAACAGGTCAACATCCCAGCTCGGAAAGCACAGTTATCCGCCGGGGGAAGCGTTGTGGAGACACGTTAACAACATCACAAGGGCCTACACGCATTCGCCAAAGCCGAGTAGTGGTTACCCCAGCTTCATCCTCAGGCTCTGGTAGGCGTCAGGCCTTCAAAACCCCCCACTGGGTTTTTGCCACCATTACAAGTTTATACCTGTCACGGAACCAGAACTAGAGCAATCAAGCAGAGGAGGGCACGCAGACCGTGTCATGCCACGTGGCTCTACCTTCTAGGGAGCCTGTCAGCCCCCTTCCTCCAGTCCCACAGGACTCATTTCAAACCAGGGGCAGATGGGACAAATCCTGACCTCAGACCTTCTGTTCTCTCCTCTGCCGCAATGGCCGGCCTTTTCCCGTGCAGCCCCGCCTTGGCAGGGATGTGCCCAGCAGCGCGCACAGCGATAGGGCAGGAGCAGTGCCACCGCTGGAGAACGGGCAGCCTGCGGCAGCCTACCTGGGGAGGCAGAGGGGAGGGTTTGGTGCTGAGGACGAAGGCAGGACCAGCGTAGGGGCCAGCGGAAGAGTATCACTGGGCTTGGGGGGACTCACGATCAAGTCTGTGAGGGTCCCAGAAAGTAACACAGTTGAGCAGCTGGGGCCGTAAAGGTCCTGGCGCTGTGGTGGAGGGGAGAGGTGAAGGGCTGCTGTCAGGATATGGACCCTGTACGCCTGGTGAGAAATGGCTTTACTGTACTGGGATCCCATTGGGCCTGCTGCTGCACTTTTCCCAGGCCCAGTAGATTCTGTCTGCAGGCCTGCAGACTAAGCCATTCCATGCTAGCTAGACTGTGCTAGATGTCTTCTTTCCCCCTCTTTCTTCTCTGGCCTTACAGTTTGCCTTTGAGTGCCTGGAGCTTCCCTGGAGGTTTTTCCAATGAGCACGGTGGCTGGCTGAAGCAAACACACAAATACACGCACATACTTCGGAAACACTTCCCTTTTTCTCTCTTCATTTATAACCCCTGTATTCTTCTCCCATGGCTGCTGCTTTATCCACCCTTGAGCACAGCACTGTGAACGCGCCAGTGTAAACATTTTCTAACGTTCTTCCTTTCCATTGCCTGTGGCTCCACCACACATGTAGCGGTAGTTCCATGATGTCCTGATCTCATCTATTGTTTCCTCCCATAAAGGCCAACAGCCAAAACTTCCAAACAAAATTCAGTTGGTGTTGGCTTGCGGAATCAGGGTGGCATTTCCAGAAGTCATTGTGGCACCCTGGTCCTGTTGATTTCAATGGGATTTGTGCTCCCAAACCACTTAGGCACCTTTGAAACTCCCACCCTAAGAGAAGATTTTTAAAAGCATCGTTCATAGCATTTCAATGAAGCTTTCTGCCTTGCTGACTAAATCTGACTTCGTTACTGGTATGTGTCACGGATCAAACTTGGGCACCTAAAATTAGACACCTAAGTCCCTGGTTAGGGTGCCTACATTAAAAATGGCCTGATTTTCAGACAGCTTCCACTGATGTCAATGAGAACTGTTCATATTCAGCGCCTCTGAAAATCAAATGATTTTATACAGGTGCCTAAAATGAGAAACCTGCCTTTGATAATATGGGTCCGTATGAGCTAACAGACCTGTGCATTGGTTTATTTGCCCTCTATAGGTTGAAACACAAATTACAGACACTGTAAGGATGGCCATCGCTCCTCCAAGAACACAATGTCTTGCCCAGCCGAAGATTAGGAAGAATTCTTTGTGCTATGACCAGGGAAGTCCCGAGTCTCCGATCCGACTGGTAAGGCACTATGGTGTGGAGAACCGTCCTGTCTACTTATAGGGTGCTAACGTTGTCCTTGCTTAGATTACACAGCAGACAAAGCTCATGCATTTAGTGTGTACAAAAGAGCTTCTCAACCCAAGACTCTCCACTGTGCATGGGTCGGCTGGATCCAGGGGGGCAGATCCACCACTGCACAGATCCACTCGTTTGTCGCCAGGCATAAGGGCGCAGAGAAGCTGCTCTAGCAAGTAAGCTGAAATAGCTGCAGCAGACCAGGACTGGTGCCTGGCACAAGGATTCTTCCTCCCACGCATGTGTTTGCCCAGCACCTGCTCCAGCTTTCAGGCTGGCACTTGGCTTTGGACTTGCCACAGAAGAGAAAGGAGCCAATGTTGCAGGAACACAGATCCATTTGAAGCTGTGTCCAGTTTACGTGCAGGAGAGATCTGGTGGCTAAGATGGAGAGTGCACCATGCAGGGCAGCAAAGGTGATGGATGGAAGGAAAGTGCTTTGGCCATAGGATAGACTGATAAGCTGGGACAATCTAGTCCAGTGGTTCCCAAACTTTTGGGACACCGGCACCTATGGACCCAAGCACAGCGCTTTGCCATGCTCCCTGCTATAGCCAGTGGGAGGAAAGCGCTGATCTCCCGTCCCCTTGGCTGCAGCAAGGAGCCTGCATTGGTCTTGTAGCCCAATGGCAGTGCGCTCTGCCTGGGTCCTTAGGCAGCGGCTCCCTTCTGCAGCTAGTGGGAGGGGAACTGCGGGTCACTTTGAAAGCCCCCAAAGGCCACAGGTTGGGAACCAGTGATCTCGTCTCACTAGCTCTCTAGCTGAGGGTGCTAGAGAGCAAAGTCTGAGTCTGTGCAATGGACCAGAACAAAGGGGTAGTGTTGGGAGTTGAAGGAATTCCTTTCTTCCATTTCCCCCTCCACAGCTGGCTCTTGTCCTTCAGCATCTCTGAAATCCATCCTTTCCTCTCCATCCCAACCACTAAAACTAGACCCTGGGCTTGATCCTCCTTAGCCCTTTTGTCTTGTTTTTAGTATTACGGTGGTGCCTACAGGTGTCAGGCCTTGTTGTGCTGTGCACACAGTGAGAGAACTTACAATCTCAGTGGCCAGGGAAGGGAGGAGAAACTGAGGCACAAAGATGGGAGGTGACTTTCCCAAGGTCACACCGCATGTCAGTAACAGCTCCAGGAATAGACTCCATGTCTCCTGACTCCTAGGCCTATTCATTAGGCAAAGCTGCCTCCCTCATTTTGTCTTGTCTCCTTCCCACCCTCCAGTCCTCTTTCTTGTGTTATCGAACTTCGCTCTTTGGACCTAAAGCCCCATTTCTCGCCTCACCGTGTGCACCTGTGTCTCTGTCTCCAGACACGACCCCTCTAGTGAGCGCTCGTGCTGTGACACGGAATTGGCGGTGGGAGGGGCAGCCGGGAGAGGTGGATTCCCAGTGGGGATAGGGAAGCAGAGTATCTTACTCAGACTTCAGCACTGCGGGGGCATCTCTCCTATGGGTGTCTTGCATCTCCACTCCTCCACCTCTGCTGGTGTCTGTGCATGAGCAGCCAACTGGGAAGGTCAGTGCAGAGCTGTGGTCTGCAGTGCCTTCAATATGTGGATGCTTCCAGCATTGTAATGGGTGCCTCCTTGCCCCGGCCAGAGAGTACGATGGTGCATTGCTCTCTGTGGCTGGGTAGGAATGGACAGGAGGCTCATTCCCCCTGAGACTGATGGTGGGTTGGGGGAAGCAGCTGCAGGGCTTAGCAAAGACTGTGTCAGCCCCTCTGATTGAGGGCTGGGTGTATAATTTGTCACTGGGTGTAGACCTTAGTAGGCTTGTTAGACTCCCAGCTGCTCCCATAGGATCAAATAACAGTGTCTGGGCAAGAGGCTTCAGGCTTTTCTCTTGGAGGCGGACTTTGCTACTGTCATCCATGCCTTGGTCATCTCTAGGTTGCTATGCCTGGCTCTGCATTGGGCTCCATCTTAAATCCCTCTGGGAAGAGAATTGTTTGGGAAGAGCACTTGCGACCTTGCATGTCCCGACAGGAAAGCATGTCACGGGGCTGCCCAGCGGCTTCCTAACACTCACCCAGCACTTGGCAGGCTGAATAGCGGGGCAGAATGCCCATTCGGCTTCACTCTCCAAGATGTGTTTTCAGGACAGAAGTTGAGGGGAGCTCTCGTCGTTCCTCTCACAGGTATCCAGGTCTGCCCAGCAAGCAGTAGCAAGTCCTCGGACGCTAGAGTTGGCTAAAACAAAAAGGGTGTCTTCTGAGTATCTGCCTGCCCGTGACGCTGAATGGCTGGTGACAAGGGCAGCTAAGCATGCAGTAGCAACACCTAGGATTGAGGCACTGTCCCAGCCTTGCAAAAGGTACGTGCTCACCAAGGGGGGCTTGCTAAAAGGAGAGGGGAAAGGTTGCTCAGATGTGCAGAGAGAGCTTTGTTTGTCATTGTTCCTGTGCCTCACCAGCTGGTTCTATGGCCATTTCATACAGAATGTGAAATGTATTAAGCTGAGTTCTTTCTTGTAGAAACCCAAAAGCTACTTGTGCTGTTAAACAGCTGCCAGTCCATCCCAGAAGTGTTAGGTATTGGAAGAAGTGACTCATGAATGTGCATTGAACTGTGTATATAGTTTGAAAAGTGCTTTGAAATATTTTGAGATGGAAGAGCAGCGAGAACTACTCTGAATTCCTGAATTTAGCACATTAGTTAAGAAATATGATAAGAAAATTAGGATGATATATCACACAATACACTTTGTTCATTTATGTTGTCAAACTGTCACACTGTCTGGAGTGGAGGGCCTATCTCAGCAGACTGGCAGAAAATAGGGCAGATGCCCCAAACAGGTGATGAAATTACTAGATTTCATCAAGCCAGTGATAAATGTGAACTCTTGATCACTAGACCAGGGAATCACAGACAGTTTCCTTAGACTCTCCCATCTACCTTGCCACCCAGACAAATTGAACTTTGTGATACAAGGTTGTATAAACCAAAAATCACATCACATTAGGATACTCCCGAACTCAAAGGACAGTCACTTACCTCAAATCAATGGGCACTCTGGATCTTATACCAAAAAAACACTGGTAGCCAATTCTCTTGTAAACTAACTAAAGATCTATTAGCTAAGGAAAAAAAAAAGAGAGTTACTGAGAGGATAAAGTAGGTAAAATACAGGAACAGGTGAGTCAAAGTTTTTAAGTCCAAATGTTAGCAGAGATGTAGTAATCTGCCAGTCACCAAACGTCTTTCAGGGTTACCCAGGATAACTCTGGGGATCTCTTTTCACTCACTCAGTATTTCCACCCTGTTGAAATCCAAATAGTTCAAAGATGAATGAATGAATCCATATTTAGAGCTTTTCCACACAGAAAGCAATCTGATAAGTGTCTTTACTCCTCCCTGACCCCTTGCTTTGAAACGAGCATTTCCTGTTACAGTCATTAAGCCCTTCATGAGCATTTCCAAGGTTCCATTTGATGAGTTTAGTCACAGGGATATACACAGTGTAAAAGGTAATGTGATAGCAAACAACAGTCCTTTGTTGGTCTGCATGACGTTTTAACACCTGAGTACAATCTTACATTAACACACCTTTGATCTAGGGTTATTTTGTTACAGGGTATACATAATGTAGAAGTAATGTAATAGCAAACTACAGGATACAGGCAGATGAAAACAATACAGTCACATCTCCTTTGATATTCACATACAGGTGAATTGTCCTAAGAATCTGGCATGCGCTGGAATCTGGCCTGTCAGCGTCACAGCCTTATATCACCATGTACTAGGAAATGTTCTGCGATATATTTTGCAAAAATAATAAAATCTTAGTAACACGGGCCCTCCCAATGACATGTGTTGTTAAATCTTGGCTGCAAGATGAGGAGAATTCACCAGTAATGTGTGCAGATTATAACGGATGCAGTTTGAAGTTCTGAAACCGTAAACTTTTAGTGTTAGTAGCTATAGATTCAGAACTTTGGTTCCAGTTGTTGAAAGTGAGGGAGTCTTCAGAAACCACTGTGCCACAATTCAAACTCCTAACCTGTTCTTTTCTGTTTCAGGCCCACTGCAAACCTTGCTCAGTTTGATCCAGATGCATTTTTAGTAAAGGAGTCTGCTAAGAAGGCAGTCTGCTCCAGCAGGATTCAACAACTAGCGCACCCTATTGAGCGCTGAACCTATTTGTCAGATGCTTCTAACTCCACCCTTAGGTTCATTAAATCCTTAGAAGATTCATGTCTGCTATCCTATCCCCAATGTGTTTGATTATGTGTTGTAGGGGACTGTAGGCTTGGGAGACTTTGAATAAGAAAGTGCTGGGAGACTTAGGGAAACATCTTCCAGTCATTCAACTGCTGCTGCTTTTAAATATGTTGGGTCTCTACCCAAATTCTCAATTAAAAATATGTGCATAAATAAAAACACCTCAGAGTCTCTTTGCATTATTAGGGCTGGACCCATACTCTGATTCCTTTGCTTATCAGTGGCTCCCGATGAGAGAACTTCTTCCATGAGGGCCGTAGCCCATCCAACCCCCAATTTTTCCTATTTACTTTGTGTTTAATTTGACCCCTTTCACCCCACAGCTTGCTCATGTATAACATGATTTAGTTTTATCTTCTGGGTAGATCCAGAACCACCATCTCATTTGCAAAGGCATGTCTTTCTGTTCACTGGGATGCAGATACAACCCAGCGAAGAAACCCTTTCTCATGCTTTTCATAAGCAATTTCCATTCACAGTGTGGTATAGCAAGGGCAGAGGGCAGTAGGAAAATTCTCCTATTTGAATCTGGGGGTAGGAGGGTGGGCGCAAGCCCACCCACTGCTAAAGGCTCCCCCCCAACCTAGGTCCAACTGATTATGGGGGACAACAAATGAAAAAAAAAACAGGAAAGGGCGTGGGGGTCACAGGGTCAAACGCAGGAAACCAGAAGGGGACACCGAGCAGAGAATTCCGGGCAGCGCCCACTGCTCAATGAAAGTGTCCAGAGAGCCAGCGGATGCCGCCCAGAAGAACTCTGCCCGGAGATGTGAATTGACAAGGGAACGGAAATAGGCCCCACAGTCGCAGAGAGCCCCCCCGCCAACCTCCTCTCCCTGGTCTTGTAGATGGTTAGTTTGGCCAGGGCTAGGAGGAGGTTGATGAGGAGGTCCCGCGACTTCGTGGGGCCACGGATGGGGTGTGAGTGGATGAACAGGTGCGGGGAGAAGTGCAGCCAGAACCTCAACAAGAGGTTCTGGAGGAGCCGGAAGAGGAGCTGCAACCTGGCGCACTCCAAATACACGTGCGCCAGGGTCTCCCTCACGCCGCAGTAGGGGCAGGTGTCAGGGTGGGAGGTGAACCACACCAAGTATACGCCCGTGTTCACAGCTCCGTGAAGGAGCCGCCAACTGATGTCCCCGGCGGGCCGTGGGGTTAGGGTGGAATACAGACTGGCCCACCAGGGGTCCTCGCCCTCCGAGGGTGGTAGTAGGTCCCGCCACTTCGTGTCCAGGCGGGACACGAGGGCGAGGAAATGAAGGGTGTGGAGCACGAGCGCATACAGATGGTTCCTCGGCACGGTCTGGAAGGGGACCGGCTGCAGATCAAGCAGCCGGCTTGGGGCATGAGGATGGGGGGGACGAGGGTGTTCGCGGGGCTGAGGCCCGATGGTAAGCACCGGAGGGCTGGGGCTCAGGGGGGGATGGGGAGCACAATCAAAGCAGTAGGGGGCAAGGCTACCTTCACTTCCTGGAATATGCGTCGGAGGATTCAGAGGATGGGAACCCCTATGCGCCGAGCCAGCGCATGGGGGTCCATCCAGTCCCCCCGGGTGTAGTCCAGGAGGTCTCCGACCCTGGTGACTCCTGCCAGGACCAACCGCCGTTGCACCGAGGGGGCCTCGCAGCTGGGGATTGTGTAGCAGGGGCTCCGCGAGGAGATCCTCCCCTTCGGGGACCGCAAGGGGCCTAGAGGCCGAGACGAGCCTCCAGTCCGGAGGAGGTCCTGGTAGAAGACTGGCAGCTCGAAAGGTCTCGCGGAAGACCTCTCAGGTGGAGAAAAAAGAGCTGCCGGTCGTATCGGAGCCCTTGGAAGCAGTGGAGGAAGGTGTGCGCCAAGTGGCTCCACGCCGGACTACCTGCACCATAGAGGAGTCTCTGCAGGGCCTGAAGGTGGAAGGTGTGGACCTGGCTGCGGATGCAGCACAGGCCCTGCCCGCCCTTCTCCAGGGCGAGACTCAGAATCCCTGCAGAGACCCAGTGCAGTCCTGGCCAAAAGAACTCCAGAACTGTCTTCTGGAGGTAGGCCAGGAAACTCGGGGTCGGGACCAGGGTGTTGAGCCGGTTCCAGAGCATGGACAGGACCAGCTGGTTGATCACCAGTGCCCTCCCCCAGAGGGAGAGGCACCGGAGCAGTCCTGTCCATCTCCGCAGCCGCCCAAACATCCTGCCGTCCAAATCCTGACAGTTCTCTGCCAGGGAGGGATGGGCCCTACCGTCAGGCCAGAGCTCTTGGCCCAGTTGACGCCGACAGGACCAGCCTCAGCTCTGGCTCACGGAGCACCAACCCCATCAACCTCCGGCAGAGGAGACAGAGGAAGGGCTCCATGGCCAGAGCGTACAACTGGCCTGACAGCGGACAGCCCTGATGTGCTCCTCGCCCGAAGCTGACCGGTTCAGTCAGGATCCAGTTGAGCTTGACCAAGCACTCTGCAGAAGTGTACAGCACCCGGAGAAAACCCAGGAAATGGGGTCCGAAGCCGAACGCCTGCAGGGTGCCCAGGAGATACCCGTGGTCCATCCTGTCAGACGCCTTCTCCTGGTCCAGGGACAGGAGGGCAAACGACAGACCATCCCTACACCCGAGTTCCAAGAGGTCCTGGACCAGATACAAGTTGCTAAAGATGCTACGGCCCAGGATGGTATAGGTCTGGTTGGGATGGACCATGTCCTGCAGCACGGACCCCAGCTGCAGTGAGACGGCCTTGGCCACAATTTTATAGTCCGTGCTGAGGAGCAAGATGGGACGCCAGTTCCGAAGGTCGCAGAGGTCCCCCTTTTTCGGTAGCAGGGCGAGCACTGCCCGCCTGCAGGACAGGGGGAGCGCTCGGCTGGCCTCGGACTCGGCCCAGACTGTGGCGAGGTCCGGGCCGAGGACATCCCAAAACATGCAGTAGAACTCCACGGTCAGCCCATCCATGCCCGGGGATTTATTGGTGGGCATGAGGCGGAGGGCTTCCGAGTACTCGGCCAGAGTGAGAGGTAGCTCCAGCCGGCCTCGGTCACCTGTGCTGACCGTGGGAGGTTCATTCCAGAGCACCCCGCAGGCGGCGACGTCGGTCGGATCTGGGGAGAAAAGGTCGTCATAGAAGGCCCTGGCCTGTCCACGCAGCTCCACCGGATCTGTGAGGGGGGGTGCCGTAGGCAGCCAGGAGGCAGATGACATGCTTCTGGGCCCCCCTTCTTTTCTCCAGGGCATGGAAGAAGCGGGAGCCGCAATCCATCTCCTGAAGGAGATGGATGCGGGATCGGACGAAGGCCCCCTGAGCCCGGAGGTCTTCGAGGGCCTGGAGCTCCTCCCGCTTCTCCCAGCACGCTCCACAGAGGGACGGATCCTCGGGGCTGGTGGCCAGTCACCTCTCCAGCTCTAAAACCTCCCGCTCCAGCTGCTCTAGCCCCGCATCCCACCGCTGGCTGGCCCCCCGAGTGTAGTCACGGCAGAAGAGCCGGGCGCGTACCTTCCCCACATCCCACCAGCGCTGTGCCGAGGGAAAGGCGCCTCACTGCCTCCACCAGGCCAGCCAGAACTCCTGGAAGGACGCCACGAAGCCCACATCCTCCAGCAGGCTGTTGTTAAAATGCCAGTAGGCTGGCCCCGGCCTCTCTGTGGTGAGAGAGGCCGTCACAGTCACCATGTGGTGATCCGAGAACAGGGCCAGCTGGACGCTGGAGGAGTGGGCCCGTGCAAGATGGTGACGAGAGATATAGATGCGGTCCAACCGGGAGTGGCATGACCGATCTTCCCCCACCCGGACATAGGTGAAGGTGACGACTTCATCCGGGTGGTGGTCACGCCAGACGTCCACCAGGGAGTGATGGTCGATAATTCCCCAGAGGACATCCGCGGCAGCCTGACACTGCCCTGTCCCCGTGCGGTCTCGCTCCTCGAGGGTGGTGTTGAAATCCCTGCCCAGGACCAGGCATTCGTGAGGATCTAAGGTGCCGAGGAAGGAGGCCGCCTGCTGGAAGAAACGCACCCGCTCCGGACCCGCGGTCGGGGCGTAGACGTTGACAAGGCTCAACGTCAGCCCCTCCACGTGGACCCGGAGGTGCAGCAGGTGGCCTGGCATGACCTTGGTGACCCCCAGCACCTCGGGCTGCAGGTCAGGGGAGAACAGGGTGGCCACTCCGCCCGCGTGGGCAGAGAGATGACTAAGGTGCACCCCGTCTCCCCACTCCAGCCGCCAGCTGGCCTCGGCGGCTGGGTCCGTGTGGGTCTCCTGCAGGAACGCTACAGAGTACCCCCCCTCCCGAAGGAAGGAGAGCACCTGGTTCCTGTGGAGACTCGTCCTGCAGCCCCTTGTATTTAAGGTGATGATGGTGACAGGCATTACGAGGAGGGCTGGGGGGATCCTCACGGGCAGGGGCGCCGGCGACCTTCGTCGGGCTCCGCAGCAGTCCATGGCCGGTGCCGTAGGCCATGAGGGCGTCACGGAAGCTGCGGGCCCACTGGTAGGCCGCGGCGTCCTGCCGCCCGGTCCCCTTCCCCTTCATGGTGGCCCTCACGGCCCGGAGGATGCGGTGGAAGTCCCCCCAGCGCTGCAGAGCGAGCTGCACCCGGTTCCGGGCATCCCGGGGAAAAAGGTGGAGCTCTTCACGCAGCGCCTCGGGGGGGTCGTCCTCTGGCTCAGCCTCCGCAGCTGCCCTACGGCCCACTGGGGCGGGGGCTAGGGATGGTGGTGGCGGCGGCGGAGGGAAGACAGCAGCCCCGAGTGGGCTGGGAGTGCTGAAGACAAAGGCCGCCTCCTGGGAGCTCTTCAGGGGGAAGGAGACAACCCCAGGGGTGGCAGATGTACAGGCAGAGGGGTGGGGGGGAGAAGGTGGGGGACGGGAGGGGTGAGGGCCGGGGAGAGGTTGAGAGCGGGGAAGGGATCAGGAGTTGGGGTGAGGGAGGGGTCGGGGGGAGGAGCGGGAAGGGGGTCAGGGTCAGACTTGGGGGTGGGCACGGGCCGGATGTTCTCCGGGGGGCCTGACTGCGGGGTCACAGCACCCCCAGTTTAGGGGCCCGTGAGGGGGCAGCCGAGCAGGCATCCGCAGGGGGGAGGGAGGCCAGCTGGCCCACAACAAGGGGCGGGGCACCCGGTGGCCCGGGGCTCGGCCTTTCGGCTCCTGCCGGCTCCTTGGGGGCTGTGGCAGTGGGTCCCCCCTCTCCAGCGCGGAGAGTAGAGGGACTGAGGGGGGCCTCGGTGGTGGGGGCAGGGGGGGCAACAGGATGGGGGCTAGGGAGAGGGGAGAGGTGGTTCAGGGGTGCCCTGCTCTAGGCCCTCCATACAGGGGCGGGGTCGTCCTCCCCCGGGCAGGCCGGGGTCAGCCCCAGGGAGTCAATCTCCTCCATTAAGGAGGAGAAGAGAGCCCCCCCTGCCACCCCGAGGTCCTCTCCGGCACCAGCGGGGGGTTTGGGTGGCGTTGGGGCTGGGGGGGCTCCGGACGAGGACTCCTCCAGTGGGGACTCCAGGGGGGCGATGGTGTTGCCCACGTCTGCCACCACGACTTCCTCGGTCGGTGCCCCCCGCTGGGCTCCGGCAGGGGGCGCGGCGGCAGGCCCGGCCCCAGGAGCCCCCCTCCGCTTGGCCCTATGGGGGCTCTCACTCCCCTCGGCCGTGGGCTGGAGGGGGGGCTGGGCTCCGGCCTTGCGCTTGCCGCGCCTATCCTGCATGAGCACCCAGCCCTCCGAGGCGGAGGGTCGGGCAGCGGGGGCAGGGGCAGGGGGCAAGAGGACGGGAGTCAGGGTGTGGGGGAGCGGAGGTGGGGTAGCAGGGGAAGGAGACGCCTCCCTCCGAGGCATGCCCCCTCCGGTGCCCGACACTACCTGCCCTGGCTCCCTCCCATCCACAGGCCCCGCTAGACTGCATGGTCAATACAGGGAAAGCAAGAGGGAGAGGTGAAGGACATGCCCCCTACTCCGGGGTGGTTTGGCTCATTGAGTTCATTAATTCTGTTTGCACTGTTCCCCAAGCCAGTGCTGTGTTACTGCCCTTCTGTTATTTAAAGGTTTACTTTCTACACTCACACTCTGGGCTTCCGAGAGGGGAAGTACTGACCTTTGGCACGCCCAGGGACAGTGTGTGATTTCCCAGGAGACTGGGTGGGGGCATGAGCAAGTTTGGTGTAGTATCATTGACAAGGACCCCTAGATATAGAACCCGGCCTTGTGCTGCTGCTGGTTTTGCCTGGCAGATGGGTTACATGAGTGAGGATGCTTTGAAGAAAATGATGTAAGTGTATGCAAACCAAGATTCCTGGAAAAACTACTAGCTCCGAGGGAGAGACAAAAAATAGCTTTGTACATAAAAAAAATGTTTGTTATATTGTAGTAAAATGTGCATACTATGAAAGATTTTCCTCCATTTTAAATTTTTTTTAACCTGATTTCATGCCTGTTTTAATGTTTGGAAAATAAACACCGAAAGATTCCTGGAATTTTTTTTACAAATAAAAACTGAAAATGCGGAGCACTAAGTACATTAGAAGCAGGAAGTCTGCAAAACTGCAAAACTAAATGATCAAGATGCTACAGGAGCACCCAAGAAAGACAATGCCATTGTGGAGAAGCTAAAAGAATTCTTTGGATTGGTCGTCACTGTAGAGGATGTGGAAGTGGGGGAGATCCCCACACTCAAGCTGTTCTTTTTAGGTGACAAACCTGAACAACTGTTTCAAATTGAGGGGTCAGTAGAGGAGGTTTTGGAATGAATGAGGCTCAGATGGTATCACACAAGAGTTCTGAAGGAACTCAAATATGAGATTGCAGAACTATCATCTGTGGTATGTAACCTATCACTGAAATCAGCCTCTGTACCAGATGACTGGAAGATAGTTAATGTAACACTGATTTTTTTAAAAAGGCTCCAGAGATGATCATAGAAGTATGGACTCCTAGAAGATTAGGATTGGAAGGGACCTCAGGAGATCATCTAGTCCAACCCCCTGCTCAAGGCAGGACCAACCCCAGCTAAACCATTCCAGCCAGGGCTTTGTCAAGCTGCACCTTAAAAACCTCTAAGGATGGAAATTCCACCACCTCCCTAGGTAACCCATTCCAGTGCTTCACCACCCTCCTAGTGAAAAGTTTTTCCTAATATGCAACCTAGACCTCCCCCAAATCCTGGCAATTACAGGTTGGAAAACCACATTTCTCTGCTGGCCTTAAAAGCATCTTGAGCTAGCTACCGGGAATCTTTGGAGAATGTGGGCTGCAAGTCCAAGGTGAATGGGAAGACTTTTAGGGACCAATTAGAGCTCAGGCAAGGAAGCCATAAGAGCTACTGGCTGGTGGTGACATATGCAAGTCATTTGTCCCTGATACACCCATTGGAGGTGCTGGAAAATTAATAGGTGGGGGTGTATGGCTCTGACTCTTGGTTGAGTCACAGCTCAGCTGGGCACAATTGCAGTACAGCTGTGAGAGATGTGCATAATTATCCTAAATGCTGCCTCTAGAGCGTAGCCTGTTCAAGGCAAATCTGCTGGTCCTGGACTGAACACACAGTTGTTCTGAGATCAGAATCAGGGATGCAGGAATGGATGGAGACAGAAGTTTGCCAGCTGTGAATTCTGATGGGACACACTGTGGTGGGATGAGAAATTTCTGGTGAGTTCTTGGTCCACAAGGAGCCCGCATACAGAACATACACACACAGACTTCGTAAATTTCCACTCCAGTTGTGCTCAGGGAACTATGCTTTGATAAATGGGTTTGTGAATGCGAACATGAGACTTCATGTCAGAGGTTAAATGGCACTTTTGGGAGTCGCACGCTGGGCCATTGCTTGTAAGAATCACAAGCAACTTGACTTGTACCCATCCCAGAAAAGCTGGATTCAAGCAGTGTATTCTGCAAAGGTATGAAGAACATGAAGATATCTGTATTGTTTAATGAATATAATGTGTCTCTCTGGTTCAGCATCATAGTGTGGCTGGCTCAATGGAACATGAAGGGTTAATTTAGCTGGCGCTTTCCACACATTTCCAGAATGAGGCAATGTCTCTAATTTAGTGGCTGGTGCTTGATGGACAATACAACGAATCTGTGGCTGGAGATCTGCCTCCTGCTTTCCCAATGAAAAGCATAAACCTGACAGTGATGGCCTGTGCACCCCAGCCCAGCTCGGAGAGGGGCAACAAGGGCCTTAGAGGCCAGTTGGCTCACCTGGCATCACCCAAGAGAAGGAGGTTAACTGAGAATGAAGCCCTGCTGGGGAAGGGCTGGGTTGGCGCTATGAAGCCAGGAAGTTGTCAGTAGAAGGGGGCTGCAGGGGAAGGAATCTGAAGTCACTCTCTGGGCTGAGGGGGGTCATCAGGGACAAGGAGGACGTACCAGATGGAGAGTAACTCGGATCCTGTCCTGGAATAAGGAGCTTGGCCAGAGGCTAGAAGGGGTGAAGTAGCCAGCAGAGTAAACTCCAGTGGTAAACCCAGACCCAGGAAAGAGAAGATAGAGTCGGGGTAGGAAGGAGGCCCGGGAAGCAGCAAGAGGGACTGGAACTGAGGCCCTGGATTGGTGGTTGTAGGGTCCTTGGGCCAGAACCTGGTGCAGCGGGGGAGGCCTGGGTTCCCCTGCCTGCCTAGCACAGAGCCTGGCACCAAACAGCCTCTGGAGATGGCACTTGGACAGTGGTTCTATTGGACTTTGTAAATGGCACCTGGAAGGGGGGGCGAAATGGCGACGTTGGCAGAAAACACGCTACTGCAGGGCAAGCGATGAGCAGCGGGCGGGGGGTGGCACCTGAGGCAGCGAGAGCAATGTTGTTACACTTATGAAATAAACAGCAGGATCTTTTTCAGGGGATAAGGCAGTATGCCATGTTTATTATGAATACAGAAAACAGTTTGAAAATGCAATTGCTTAAAACACACGCTTCCTCGCACACACACACACACACACACACACACACACACACACTCACACTGTTCTGCAAGATAGAGAGATAGTTACCAGTCTCCGTGTTGCTCAAGCTGACTCACTGGCCTGGTGAGTCAGACTCGAGGGAGGAGCCGGGCCCTGTCGTTCGCGACACGATGCTCCTTGGGGTATGCAGAACGAGCCTAAAGTCCAGGTTTCTTCTTCTCATATTTATACTTATCCATCCCCATTCGGGTCTATGGATTTCTTCATATCAGATAGTCTTCTTGTTTGATGTAGCTGTCAATTACGTTTGGTATCGTAAAAGTGACAGCTTTCTTATTCTTTCTTCATTTTGTTTTACACTTTGTTTTCTTCCTGTAACTCCCCTGTTCTTTGGGGTTATCTTGATCTTCGGCCATCGGGGTTGTAAATGTTTTTTAAACAAAGCATCATCTCTCCTGTCCTTGTAGGCTGTCTTATCTCTCACACATTCACACTGCTTTCACTCCACATTCATACAACTAGAAATCATTACATTCTTATTTTATTTCATTGGCATACTATATTATCTTTTCTTATTAACACAATACAAGAAAATATTTATTTATACCGATTTACCCATTTTATCAATATTAATTTGACAAAAAGAATGTGAAGATAAAAAGAATGTAAAGGAATTTCATTTGTTTTCTTATTGTCCTGTGATTTCCACATTAACCACATTCCTGATACGCATTGAGCACTTTCCTTCATTTGCAAATTATGGTAGTTGGATTTCAGGATGTTCCCAAACAATTATGGTTAGATATTTACAACCGGGGTCTTAACATGTCATAAGTGTTAAATCACAAAGTGTTTGTGCAGGGTACTCTAACTTGAGTGATGTAAGTAGTTAATCCACATTGTGGAGCCGGAGGTGTCAGGAACAAATAAACAATTGGTTGGTCCGGAACATTTTATCTTTAACACTTAATTTCATTACGGTTAACATAAGAATTTAACTCTTGAGCTCCAGCCAACCTTTAGTACTTTGGTTCAGGCTGATTTTATAGTGTTGAGGCCTACAATGTTCCCGGACTGACCAAAAGGAGGTGTGGTGCGCTTGTGGCGACGTTGTCACACGGACTGACCAGGGTTAGGGCACCCAGGGCAAATGGGGCTTTTGAAATGGCTAAAAGACAGCCTGTGCACTCGGGGAGAGACACTGACTGGGGTCAGGCTGCCAATGGAGGCTGCCGCGGTGCAGTCTCTCTCACCCAATCCAGTGGTGGGGGGTATCTGAGGCAAGGGAGCTGATGGAAACGTGTAAGGAAAGGTCGTGTTTTAGGCAGCACAACAAGTGGGTAGAGCTTTGTTGTTTTGACCCTTTCCTGTGGAGATGGGCAGGGTTTTCCTATGGACAAAGAAATCATGCTTTGTTTTGAACAGGGGCGTCTCTGACACTGTGTTTTCATGCTGGTCACAGACTTCTGAAATGCACTTTGTAGCAGGACCTGCTGAGGTAACGCAGTTGGTAACCAGGGGTGGGGAAGAGGGTTCAAATGCCTGACAGACAGAGTGCGGAGGGCCAGCAATCGTGTCAGCACGCTAGTCCTCATTAGCTTCCCCTGGAGAAGGCCTACTTGGACAGCCCGGTATCTGATTACCAGGCCAGACTGGGGCTGGGGAGACAATGAGCCAATTAGCCCATTAACAGGGAAACTGTGTTAAAAGGGACAGAAAGGCATGCTTGGGACAGAGAGGAAGAGAGAACAGAAAGCCAGGAGAGCCTAACAATGGGGGTCTGACCCCCCCTCCTTTTGGAGACGGAGGAGAAAGATGAGGAGCGGGGTGTAACGGTGCACAGCTTCGGCTGTGTCTTGTGGAGGGGTCAGTGAATGACCCGCGCCAGGGGGTTTGCATGCCACAGCTCTGTGTGGCCGGTGTTTGTGGGAGAGACGGGTGTGCAGCACGCTGCCTCACCACGGTCTCTCTGTCCTGGACTGATTCTCTAACTACTGGCCTATGGGGCATAAGAAGTGAGACGTGGGAGGCACTGTCGCCACCCCTGCCTCGATGTTTTGCCAGCAAGGACCGATCCGGCTTTGGTGCCTGTCTCCAGCAGAGGGGTCCTGGCCCTGGCTCTCAAGGAGGGGGGGAAGGTGGCTCCCTCCAGCCAACAGCTGGACACCCACTTCCCTAAGGGGGAGAGAGGGCTTCGGCCAGCTTCTCTCCTCCCTCTATCCTATTGACGAGCGTGGGCGGCTCCCCGCTCAGCAGGCTGGGTTTTGGGGATCCCACTCTGAGCAGGGAGCTCTCCCTGCGCGCAGAGCAGGGAAACTAAGTCAGACTGAGAATGCCACGGGGCGTTGGGTGCTGCAGTGCTGATCCTAAATCACCTGGTGGCTTTAGCAGAGTCTGCGCATGCAGCGCCCTTTCCCTGTGCCCACTAGCGTAAGGGGCAGTAGCTCCCCTTTATCGGCGTTATTCAGGCACATGGTTTGGAAGCCGAATGCAGGATGTTCAATGTTCCTCCTTTGTTGCCCAGTTCTTAACCCCCCCCCCGAAATGCTGCTTCTCTCTCCCCTCTAGTCACTCATTCACCACTGCATTATTTAGAGCAGTGGTGGTACACACAGTTCTTCCAGGGGTACAGCAGCTCAGCTAGATATTGGCCTAGTTGTACACAGGCTACATAACAACGTGTGACGGCAGCACAAATGAAAATTTCACAAACAACGACTTGTTCACACTGCTCGCTGTGTTACACCCTGAACTGTAAGTATGATATCTATACGCCACTCGATTTGTTTTACAGTCACATGGTGAAACAGGCAAAAGTCAGCCAGTTTTCAGTATGATATTGCTTTAAACACAAGGGCCTGGGGTGCTAGGGCTTTAGTTATCTGCACTGTAACCGTGCTCCAGCACAAATGTCTGTCCTTCGCTACTCTCCATGGCGATGGGAGGCATCCAGAACCGGGATGAGCAACTCCCCCCTCACTTTGAAGGGATGGTATTCGGAGCACTGGGGGGATAAATATTTAGCACTCCTGCTGGCAACCAGACCAGGTCTGTTCTGAGCTATGAAAGGAATGAATGTCTGCTAGCCGGGGAATCGCAGAGACTCCACTGCCACGCATCCCGGAGCAAGGCTCACATAGCCCTTGGGCCTGTCAGTCCGACGTGGTAGTTCTTCCCTCTTGCTTCGTCTGCCATATTCCCAGACCTACCACAGCCCATTGCTCCGGCTCCAGCACAGCGGAGGTTTAGAAATCTTTATGACAACGGTGAGCAAGATTGCAACAGGATCTTACCTCCCCCAGCATCAGGCCTGCAGCTGCCTCCATTTCCCTGATCTCGGGGCTTTTCAGTAATGCTAGTGCAAGTCAACGGTCCCTGCCAGGATAGAAGTTATTAAAACAACACAGTTCCACTAAACTAAACAGACTCCCACAACTTCATGCTGGGGTCAATTAGGATGGCGCCACCAGGGCATTGCACTGGGGCGACTCAGGCCAATTTAAAGGAGGCTTCCTCTACCCTCGCTGCACCACTAAGCAAGGCATCGTGTCCAACCCCTCTACGTTGCCCGGTCTAGGCTACTTGCTTTGCAAAATACCCTTCTCCAGAGCCAGCTAGTGCTGCCTCTCTGCAGGTCACTTCTACCAGCCCCTCTCTGAGAGCCCCTTTCCCTGTCCTCCCTGGCTCTGGCTTGCCTGGAGATTTCCCCTGTCTCTTTGCGTTGGTACATCAAGCCCCCACTCTCTCTTTTCACCCCACAGCTCGCTGAGCAGGGAAGCTCTGCTCGGCCCACTCCAGAGCCTGGCTGCTCCAAAGACCACGGCCTTGGTCCTTCCTAGAGCTGAGCCGCCCTCTTCCAGGAATCCTGGCCTTGGGCTACCATCATGTGGTGCCTGCTCACCCGAGCCAAGCCCAGACCCATCCTATGCCCAGTAGCCTGGCTGAGCCCAGCTCCCCTTAAAGGACCAGTCCACCCTCTGGCAAAGAATTGTGGGCTACGTTCACAAGGGCTGCGGGCCCCAAACTGCCTTTCTAGGTGCCTCGTTCAATTCTTAGGTGCCGCTGATGTTCCCAAAACCCCTACTCACGTGCCACCTAAATGTCCGGCGGCACCTACATTTCCCTGGGAGGCCAGCACAGAGCTGTCTAGGTGTTGGTGCCACCCCCCCAGCTAACCAGCTGTTCAGAGCCCAAACGCCAGCAGGATTTGGCAACTAGGCACGTCCCCGCCTCTCTCCCTGGGGTGCTAAGGTGTGCTCAGATCTCACCCCTCGGCCAGTGGGCACGGGGAATGTGTGCCAGGCGTCTGGTGGCCAGGGTGCTCACTGGCCCAAATCCAACCCCCTGCTTTGGAGACGGGACTGGAACCTGGTGCTGGCTCGTGCTAGCCGAGGGCCCCGGTCGCTGGGTCACCGAGTCAATCGCTTGTGCGTTCTCTGGCCAAGTGACTACATCAACATTTGTATATGAGGGAAATGACCACGAGGACAGCCTGCTCCACCCCTGGCTATCCCCCAGGCTGGTGTTCAGGGCTGTCCTGGGAGCCGGGAGTCCTGGGCCGGGCCCGGTTCAAGTCAGGCAGGGCAGGGCTTTGAAGTTGGGTGGCTCACTGCTCAGGTGCACGCCTGGCCTGCCGGCTGTAATGGGAGGGGGCCACATTCTGCGCCTTCCACGAGCAAAGGCTGAGTGTGGGGAACAATGCTAGGAATAGGTTCATGGCCAAGAAGCCTGGCCGAGACAGACACAGCTCTCCAAAACCATGGGAGTTAGGTGCCTACACCCCACCCCCGTCCTCTGTAGTTCAGTCCTGGTTTGCTTAGGAGGCTCCTACTTTCAGATTCCCTTTCTTAGCCCTGCCCTCTCCCCATGAATTGCATGGGGGCCTGGGCCCCTCACGCAGGGCTGTGAGTTCCGGAGGGGCGGGGAGCCCAGGATCTAGGCTTTCAAAGCGCAGGCTGTTAAAGCACACCAGCAAGTCTTTAGTGCATACCAGCAGGGTCTACATGGGCCAACTAATGTGCAACACGTTAGAAGAGCTTTAGAACCCCCCCTCCTCCCTGTAGTGTGTACTGCTTGTCTACGTGGAGCAGGCCTTAGCTACAAGCTCCCATTTCTGGTGTGTTCCACGTTTGTTTGGTTTTGGGAGTGTTGTATCAGCATTTATCACGTAAAACTTAAAATCAGAAGCCCTAAACTAGGGTTAGGCTCCTAACCTTAACCCACAAGAGATGTGTTTGATGCAGGAATTACTGGCAAGATTCTCTGGCCTCTGTGATGCACCAAGTCACACTAGACGACCGTCGTGGTCCTTTCTGGCGTCACACTCAATGCTGTCTCTGACAGCTCGCGTGGGAGCGGCTAAACCCTGATATTTGTTGTGCGTACGTGATGATACTTTACCTTGCGCCTGGGGTTGCTTCAGATCCGGTTTCTCAGCCTCTTTGTGCTGGCGAGCCCCTTTGGACATAAAAATAAAATGTAACACCCCCTACGAAGCTGAAGGCCGAGGCCTGCCTGACGGGGATGAAGCATGTAACTGCACAGGTCTAAGGCAGCAGTTCTTAACAGGGGGCCATGAGCCGGTTCCAGCAGGGCAGCCACGCAGGGCTGGCGTTAGACTGGATGGACCCAGGGCAGAAAGCTGAAGCCCAGACCCTTGAGCCCTGGCACCCACCCTGTGGGGCAGAAGCCCCGAGCTCCCAAGCCCCCTGCCCAGAGCGGAAGCTGAAGTCTGTGCGACTGAGCTGGGCTGTGGAGTTTTCCTAGCATGTTGGAGGGCTCGGAAAGACAAAGGGTGAGAGCCCTGGTCTACAGCAGGATCACCTCAGCAGCCTGCCACATGCCACACGTCACCCGCGGAGCTCAGAAATCAGAGCACAAGGCAGACACCCCCCAACGTTGTTTAAAATACAGCCGAGGGGACAAAACCCCTCCGGGCAGGAAACAGCCCCAGGCCCGCCCTGTGTGGCAGGCCTGCGAGATGGCCAGCAATCTTGTAAAGCCACTGCCTGGGGAAGGGAAGAAAAGACTGGGTGGGCCTAGAAGCGAGTACTTCGGAGGCTATGAGTGAGGTACGGAGCTCTTGGCTAAGAGCACCACATGCTGACTCTAGTCCTTCTAAAACCAGGCTGGCAACGTGACCATCTGATCCGGGTCGCATGGCGTGTTATGCAGGTGGCTGGGTGGTGCTTATTGGCCTGTGATATACAGATCAGACTAGATGACCTAGGGGGTGGGGCCCGTCCAGCCTTGAATTCTGACTTTAATGTCAACAGGATACAAATGTTCTCAGTTTGAACAAAAAATTCTTATTTTATTAATACATCAGAAAAATATTCCTTTAGTGACATTTGTTATACACGCTTTTAGATCAATTCACGGGTTCTTGGCATGAGCTAATTCAGTAGGTCTCAACCAATCTGTACTCCTGGGGGCATGCTGAGGTCTCCCAGGGGGTACATCACCTCATCTAGATATTTGCCTAGTTTTACAACAGGCCACGTAAAAAGCACCAGCAAAGTCAGTACAAACTAAAATTTCATACAGATCATGCCTTGTTTCTCCTGCTTTGTATGCTATTCACTGAAACGTAAGTCCAATATTTCTATTCCAATTGATTCATTTTATAATTGTACGGTAAAAATGAGAACATCAGCCATTTTTCAGTAACAACGGGCGGTGGCGCTTTTGTATTTTTATGTCCGATTTTGTAAGCAAGTCGGTTTTAAGTGAAGTGAAACGTGGGGCTACATAAGACAAATCTGACTCCTGAAAACGGTACAGTAGTCCAGAAAGGTTGAGAGCCACTGATCTAGTTATTAGGAATGTTTCAGTTCTCCTTTCAATGCTCTGTGTATTTCATTAAGCAAAGTCAGGTTAATGACACATCTGGTTTACTGAGCGGTGCTGTCCTCTGCTCTGGGAACCTAGAGAATATTAATGCTGGTACTGAGTGTGCATATAAGGGATCATTAAAAAAAGGAAACATTTTTCTTCATACTTTCATTCTGCCCTTTCATAATAGTTTACCCTAGTCTCTGAGCAAAGGTCCCTAACTGATTCTGCTTTATGCAGCTGACATTATATGTATTTGCCGCATGGACCACGCATTGTACAGTCGCGCTCCTCTTAACCATTGTATAATACATTACAAGAGCTGTATGAAGTTTTATATAATGAGTTTTTTCTGGTTCTGTACACTTTAAATAAAACACCATGTTAATTGCAGGATGTTACTTTGGATAATAAAACCTGTTACAAGAAGAAGCTTGCTACACTCCAAAGACAGACTATAGATTTCCCAATTGTTTTCAGTCAGTGGGGAAAAAGCGAGTCATCCTTAGTCTGTGACGGACCCACACTCTGAAGGGAGCCCTTCAGATTTCCTCCACTTTGCCAGGCGCTGCTTGAACCATTTCTAGAGAACAGAGAAACGGACAAAGATGAATAGTTTGAAGCACATTAGAATGATGCACGGAACAGCTTCTGGACCTTGCAGTTACTCTCCATGCCACTGCAATGACCTAAAAGGTCAAATTTTCATACATGCCTATGTGATTTAGGAGCCTATAGGCCCACTGAAAATCAACAGGATTTAGGCTCCTAAGTCAGCTAGGTGCTTTTGACAGAGTTACCCAGTCTTACATGTCTGCTTTCAAAAGACTGTCAGCTGGCACTAGCGTTCCAATTGTTTTATATCGCAACTGTAAGGTGGAGCAGCTGGATCCAGGATGGGAGACAGGCGCCGAGAGATTTAGTGCAGCAGGCCTGTGTTCCCAGCCAGTGTAGACATCAGTGAGTGCGGAGTGGAATGTGGGTCACAGAACTGAACCTTTGACATGGAAAATAGCTCCCCAGGGCAAGGCGATATCCCTAATGGGCAAACGATCTGCATGCAGCTTTGTGCAGGGTGGGAGTCAATGTTTGCACATCTCCAAGCACACTGCTAGGGCTTGGCTGGGAATAGTGAGTACAAGTGCATGTGCATATTGAAGAGTGATCACAGTGCATGTAATGTAATAGAAATGTGGAGATTATTTTCACCACAGGACTAAATTCCGTCTTTTGCTGCAGAATTGTGCAGGACAGATAATCTAAGTCACATTTTTAACACTGACATTTTTCATTTTCTAATTCACAAAAATAAGTGAATAAGTGCCAGCGGATGGAGGGAAGTGATTGTTCCCCTCTATTCAGCACTGGTGAGGCCACGTCTAGAGTACTGTTTCCAATTCTGTACCCCCTGCGACAAGAAGGTTGTGAACAAATTGGAGAGAGTCCAGTGGAGGGCAATGAAAATGATGAGGGGGCTGGAGCACGTGACTTATGAGGAGAGGCTGAGGGAACTAGGCTTGTTTAGGCTGCAGGAGAGAAGCCTGAAGGGGGGATTTGGTAGCAGCCTTTAACTACCTGAAGGGGGTTCCTGGGAGGATGGAGCGAGGCTGTTCTCAGTGGTGGCAGATGACAGAACAAGGAGCAATGGTCTCAAGTTGCAGTGGGGGAGGTCTAGGTTGGATATTAGGAAAAGCTTTTTCACTAGGAGGGTGGTGAAGCACTGGAATGGGTTCCTAGGGAGATGGTGGAATCTCCATCCTTGGAGGTTTTAAAGTGCAGCTTGACAAAGCCCTGGCTGGGATGGTTTAGTGGGGCTGGACT
This sequence comes from Mesoclemmys tuberculata, assembly GCA_007922155.1. Classification (NCBI taxonomy): domain Eukaryota; kingdom Metazoa; phylum Chordata; order Testudines; family Chelidae; genus Mesoclemmys; species Mesoclemmys tuberculata. The sequence continues at coordinate 34,803,036 of ML675617.1, forward strand.
AGATACCGCCTGACCCTAATCTTCTATGATTCTCAGAGAGTGGCTAACTGGCCAGAATATGACACCTGGCTAAATGCATGATCAGCAAATCTGGGAAACTCAGAGTGGTAAAACGACCCTCATCCTTCAGTCCAATGGGGGGACCAACATGTGCTTTAGATGACAGGGGTGGTCATCAAAGGGGAAACTATTTCAAAGTCCATAAGGAAGAAGCAGAAGGGCTCTCTGCAGATATGGGTGTCATTTGGTAAAAATGAACTAACCCCCCTGTGGTAGAGGTAGCTACATAAATATAAGGCTATTTTCTCGGTACTGCACCTTTAAGAGTAAAGTGGACTCCCTAGCCTGTCTGCAGAAGCCTGCCCTGCGAATCAGCCCAAGTGGCTGCCAGTGCGGAGTGAGTCACACACACTGTGCTCTCCACTGGAGACCACGTATTGGTTTTTCTTATTTCCTTTCATCCCCAGTGGATGCCTACTGTAAAATGCTATAGTCCCTCAGCTCTGCTGTATTTCCTCAGTGTTTGCCTTTGCCACCTTTTAACACTTGCATACGAAACTCTATGCTGTAGACAATTCCATGTGCCTTCAGTAAAAACCCAGTGGCTGAGATAAGCCATCCATGCTGAAAATACAGCTTTGCTCTGTGTCTGTGAATAAACACAGTCCCCCTCATGCCTGTGGGCTTCTATTTTGCTGTTAGCAGGAATTTTTGGAGTGATTGTGGTCACTAGACACCAGTACGGTGCCATAACACCTGTCATAAAAGCACTGTAGCATCATTTTAACAGGGAGATCTTGGCTCAACTCCCATCAGGTAATTATCCACTTAAGCTTCTCCCTCTAGTTTCAATTCGATCCACTGTTTGACACTTCCTGTCCTAAACCATTGAACAGTTGCCACTTTGCACTTCAGCGGTAGCCTCTTTGGTGGCTGGAAGGGTTCCTATACTTAGCCAGAGAGGCACTGCAGATGGCAAACTCTGATATTATTAGCATTAACCTCACGCAGTACGTGTGTCACATAACTAAACCTTCCGTCTTGATTTATGACATAAAACAACCCAGTCCGCAAACATCCTCAGCTCTGTCAGAGCATTTCAGGCTCACGAGAAAGCAAGCTTGCCTGAAGGTCAAATTTTAATATACTGAAATCTGACATTCTGCGTGGTCTGTATGATCACAGAAGATGAGGGTTGGAAGGGACCTCAGGAGGTGTCTAGTCCACCCCCCTGACCAAAGCAGGGCCAACCCCAGCTAAACCATCCCAGGCAGGGTTTTGTCAATCCAGGCCTTAAAAACCACTAAGGATGGAGATTCCCCCTCCCTAGGTAACCCATTCCAAGTGTTTAATCATCAGTTTGTAACGAAGGAAGCAGTGAAGGGAGGTGACGTTTCAGAGCCATAGCACATCTCTGACAAGTTAACACAAAACAGCACCTCTGCCCATCATCTGATGTCACCATTTAACCATGGAAATAACTCCCTTAACTTGTGACACCAATGAGGAAAGTGGAGCCTCCCTTCTGGTGACTTGTTTTAATGAGGCGCTCAGCACTAGGAGGGTCTTGTGTGACTGATTTATTTGTTTTTGCCCCACGGTCCCACAGCTGCCAGGAAGAGGAAGTGCAGTGTGGTTATTCACAAAGCCATGCACTGCGCCTCCCTTTAATGTGACTTTCACTCCCGGATGCCCGTTTTGATCTCGAGAGCGTGCGGGTAAATGGGGGGGGGGAGCGTGCCAGGAACAAAGGAACAAATATGACCCTGGCATTGCTGACATGGGGGCAGGGCAGAGACTGGTCTTGCTATGTCTGCACCATTGTAACTCCATTGACGGCCATGGTCTTTCTGGTTGATATAGGGCACGCGAGATCTGAACTGGGCACATTCAAATCCAGGCCCCCAGCTCAGCGACAACCTGCAACCCGTGGCAAAACTCCTTCCCTGGCTTGGTTTTCTTTTTAGAGGCCACGCTGGCAATTTTCAAAAGGAAACTGACAAATGTAAGGGGCGCGGGGGGAGCTGCTTGCCCAGCAGTGTCTGCGCTCCCTGTACTGAGTGATCTAGCCGTACCTGGCCCCCTTCACAGTCCCAGCCACACGCCTCCCAAGCCATTCAGACGAGGACATGTGGAGAGTCTCACTTTTCAGCCCACCTGAGGACTGGTTTGATCAGCACCTCGCCCCCCGTGCCACGTGAGCCCAGGGAGAGGGCATGGTTACTGACCCTGGGGCTCCCACTGGCTGACTCTGTGCTCATAGCCCTCCTAGGCAATGCAGCGGCTCTTCTTTCTGCAAGGGGCACGGACCCCTTTGCCTTGCACTTCTGCAGGGTAGTGAAATGCTGCAGAGGAATTTATCCCCATGGTTCCCTTTTAAAGCTGGCGCTGTTTTACTGCCCCGGCCTGCCCTTTCCTCCTGGCTCTAACGGCAGGCAGGAAGCAAGCTTTCCAGCTGCTGCGGGCTGTCTGGCTAAGGAGCAACCATCCATGGGCCTTAAGGCCCGGCCCTGCACTGGGGTCCAGCACTGAGCTGCCTGGCACCTGCTTGTGCCACGGGGGAGGCCCTGCTGAAGAAGCATCACACTTCCTAGTGCCCTCCCTGCTGTGCCCCAGTGCGGGGAGACTGCGTGCACTGCACCTTGCGCTGGCCAGGGCCGCTCGTGGGGGTGGCTGATGACCATCACCCCCTGCTCTCTTTGGCAGTGCTTGGCGCACAAGCAGCAGGGGCAGGCAGGAGGTGCTTTGTGCGTCCCCTCCTGCCAGCGCCTGCTGACTTTCACCTCAATCCAGATCAGAAAATGCCAGGGCTGTCTCTGTCTCGGGCTTCGGGGAGACACAGAGTGAGGAGACGGAAGCAGCTGCTGGCATGGCCGAGGGCTCTTTGCGTTTGGCTTTAACCCTCTCTGGGAGGCACGGTCTAGTGCGGGCTGCTTTTAGGACCCGATTTTCTGAACTGCACCTGGGTTCCGGCACAGCCTTCCAGGGAGCCGCGGCCTGAGAACAGCCTGTGGCTGCACTCGCTCAGCCATGAATGTGCTGCGTGCGTGGCCAGTTCCCCCAAAGAGCGGGGCACAGTGCCCCATGGATAGGCAGCCCCCTCCCCCCCCCCCCCGTTGCAGCAGTTTGGCAGCTTCCAGCTGAAGCGGATTCCCGGATTTCTTTGGCCCCTTTTGGCCAGTTTAAGAGAGCCCACAGAGCATTCACTGATGTGAGGGATCTGATTCCAAGGGACAGGAACAAGGCGGCGGAGAATTAAAGGGCACTGCAAAGCGTGGGTGAATGGGAGCAGTGGAAATGGGAGTGACCGGCCAGCAGGCGCAGGGGCCAATGCTAAGGTGCTATAAATGTCTTGGCAAGAGCAGACCCAAGCAGGACTGCTGCTGGGAAACTCATCAATAGAGGAGCAAGAACCGTGGAGCCTGCCAGTGCAGCTGAGGGGGGGCGGCTATTCAGCCGCACCAGGAGAGTGAGCCTGCGAAACAGGGAGAGAAAGAAACAGGCTGGCCAGACAGAGAGGAGAGAGAGATGCCAGACAGCGTGAGGGAGGGAGACAAGGGGCAGGCCAGGCAGGCGGGTGGGAAGGGAAGTTGCTCTGGGATAGCAGGGGAAGGGACCAGCAAAATGATGGGGGAGCAGGGCTTGAGAGGCCAATTGAGGCCATGGAGTGGGGTAGCGGGAGCACTTATTGGACACAGGGTGGTGTGTTGAGTGTATGGGGCTGTGGAGTGGGGTGGACAGGTGTGTGGGGTGGACAGCACAGGTATGGGGTGAGGGGCTGGGATTACGGGGCTGTGCACTGGACAGCAGGGCTGTGGCAGCGTGGGGCAGGTGGGACGCTGTGTGATGTGAGATGAGGAGCAGGGTTGGGGTCTGTGCGAGGGAGGAGAGGGATATGGCGGCAGTTGGGGTAGGAAGGGGTGGATTTAGAGGTCTGGAGAGCAGGGTTATGGGGTGAATTGAAGCACAGAGCAATGGGGCTGTGTGGTGAGATAGAGCAGTGTGGTGGAGCGAGGGGAGGGGGTTTGGTGTGAGATGGGGACCTGTGTTGTGGGTTATGGGGCTGCATGGGGCTATGGAATCATGGGGCGAGGCCAGTCGGGCGGGGCGCAGGGTGCACGGGGGTGATAGGGCCGGGGGGGTCTGGGAGGGTGCAGGGGGGGTTCCGGTGAGGCAGGAAGCAGGTCTGCTGGGATTGGGGAGTGGGGCAGAGGGGGCTGTGGCTGTATTGGAGCTATGGGGGGGTGGGACTGTGGAGCTGAGAAGGGTGGGATTGTGGGTGCCAGGGGGTTAGCGTTGTGGGGTGGGGAGCAGGTTGTGGGGTGGGGGTCGTCTGGGGGACGGGGGGTGGGATTTGGGGCTGAGGAGTGGGGCAAGGGCGCTGGGGACACTCACCAGGGTCTCCTCCTCGGACAGCCCCGCCTCAGCGGCGATGAGGCACAGGGTGGTGGGGTCAGGGTGCTTGTCGACCTTGCTGAAGTTGTACTCCAGGATCTCCAGCTGCTCCTCCGTGGGGCCCCTCGGCTGCTCCGTGGCCATTTTCTCTCCACAAAGGGCGCTGGGGCGAGGGGCTGAGGAAAGAGACCTGGGGGGGTAGAGGGAGCTTGCCTGAGCCCAGAGCCGGCAGGGGCGATGCGTTCCCCTCCTTCCCTGCACCAGCAGCCAGCCCGGCCGTGCTAGCAGGTGGAACTGCCTGCCACTCAGTGCATGCAGCTTCTGGGCGCTGGGCCCGGCGGTGCCTGCACGGGCTGGGCCTGCGACACTGTCAAACCAGGGCGGTCGCGTGCGGGGGACCCCGAGCCAGGCTAATCCGAACGAGTGCGATTCAGCGCACTGGCTCATTTGGGGCCGCACCAGCAAAGCCCTCCATCGTCGGCAGGGGAGACAGTGCCACATCTCCAAAGGCACAGGGCCCAGCCGGCTAGTTAATGCAGGGGGATGCACTGTCCATGACTTGCAAACCATTTCGAGCCTCCGTGTCACTGTGCACTGTTCCCAAGGGGGTTTGAACGCAGCCCCGACACCAGGAGCTGCTACCCTGGGAGCAAACGCACTAGCGCCTTCAACTGGGAGCTGTCGTAGACTCTTCGCCAGCTGGTAAAGGGGCCAGAGAACTGGGCCTGTGTGAATTACAACTGCTCACCCCAAAAACTAGCAGAAAAGTATCATCAGAACTCCTTTAAATACTAAAATACACAGCCTTGACTGACCTGTGACAGTGGGAATCGAGAGAGAGTGGCAGCTAGTTCAATGACCTATGTGGCTGAGCTGTAGTAACTCCGTAGACGGCAGAGAATAACACCTCTTTCCAGGCTGATTCTGTGCTCCGCTTGGCAAAGCTATTCTGCCATGGTTACCGTGCCAGCAGGGCTGAGTCCTGGGCACATCTTTCGGTGGTGGCGTCACTTGCTGGGGATGTTACAGGAATGCGCACGGTTCTGGGAAGAGTGTCTACTAGTTACTGGGAGAACTAGCACTCTTGATACTTCTGGTAACAAACTAGTGCATGAAGGGTAACCGCTACAGAAAAAAAATGCATGTTTTTATTGCTTCTTCCTGATGGACAAAGACTGTCTGAAAGGTTTTTTGTTTTGTTTAATGGAATGCTTTTTTCCTTGTTGAGACCAATACCAGGGCTTCCCTGCATGGCTGGGCTCCTGACAGAACCTCTGCATTGGAGTGTGACTGTCTGGTCATTATTAGAGCTGTGTGGGAAATGATTTTCCCTTCCCCGAACTGTCAAGATTTGAAAAGAAATGTCGGTCCCAAAATTAGTGTTTGCGTACCCAGCTCTGCCCCTGCAGTCAGTGGGAAGTCTGCAGAGAACAAGGAATGCAGGGTCAGGCTCATAATTTGAGCGGATTCCTTATTATCATCCACCTGTGCACTTCCATTAGGATGAAATCATGGCGGAAAGGGCTAGATGTGTGATATGACACCATCAGTTTTGACACCTCTCTTTCCACCACCACAACTAGATCTAGCTAGGGAGGCATCACCAGGTAGCACTGTTACATATAGTCTGCAAAGGTCTTTGTCTTATTGTGTGAGTGAATGGTCAGTCTTTGGTAGACATGCAGCATATGGTTGTTAGTTTTGGTTGTACAAGTTTTTGCACAGAGGCTGTGGTTCTGTGTAGCAGGAGCTGAGTGAATAGCTGGAGTGTTTGGTCTCTGCCTTTGTCTCTGAGTAGAGTAAATTCTTGTGACAAAATTGCTCTCTGGAACATTGGCTGAGGTTCCTGGGAGAAGGGCTTGCTGGCCTGCTCTGTTCCAGGACAGCATATAAGTGTGAATACAATGAGTCACACGTCTACACTGGAACCGGAGGTGTCATTTTCAGTCTGAGGTGCTGTACCCACATGAGTGCTGATCAAGCTCATGCACTAAAAACAGACATCGCTGCAACGGGAGGGGCTAGCTGCTTCGAGCATGAGCCCGTCTGCGACCCTGGATATGTACTCTGACCATTAACAGCTTGTGCTGCAGGGGGCCACACCGCTCTGCGTAGCACACTAGCTCACTCCACGCTCACGTGGGTATGTCTACACACACTAGAAATTACACTCTAGTTCCAGCACACACGCTCTTGGGGCAGCTGCATAGGCTGGCTGCATCCGCCCAAGACCCAAGTACATGCTCGCAAGGTGCGAAAGCCACGTTTTTACAAGGGTCTCCCAGGTAGCTCACTGGCCCCTGGCCTGGGTTAGTGCCATGGGAAGCTTACTGCACCACCATCTGAGGGCAAATGGTTTCCATGTGCGGGTAAACTTGTGGAAGTGGAAATTCAACCCTTCCCCATCCTACTTCCTTCCCCCAAAATACAGCTAAGATCAGGCTTTAATTTGCTATGAAAAGGCAGCTGATTCTGATTTCAGAATCAAACCTATATCGTGCTTTGTAATCAGCCTAGTGCAAGGAATATTAGCCATGATATGACCCATGAAACTGTAGCAGTTTGGTGTTCTTGTCCAGCAGGACTCGGTACAAACCTCCAGGCCCACAAATCTGGGCGGCTCTCAAGGCTGACAGTCGTATTCTCTAAAGCGCCTAGGTCTTATTGACAGTGGATGGGATTCAGATTAGGATCTGAATCCCTTTCTGAAAATGGGACAAATGCTCCGAAGTCACAGAGGTGCTGTTTGAAATGCTGCTTTCAGTCTCACAGCATTGTGAGCGTTGTACTGCAAACACCCTGTCTGGAAACGCCCGCTGGAGCCGTTCTGTAGAAGTCGGCATTTGCTAGTGAAATAACTGTTGGGCAATACAGAAAGGGGTTATAAATAGGACTGTGCAACTTCCAACAAGGAATCACGCCTTTGTGGAATGATGACTATGAAATGCATTGCTCAAACAGAGCCTTTTTACATGTGTCCGAGAATGGTGCAGGACAGTAATCACCCACGTGGCTCTGGGATGCACCTGGTGTGAAATGGCAGGATCAGCTGATTTATCCTTCTTAGGATGCAAACAAACAACTCCCTCCCCGCCCATGAGTGATGTAACTGCATCACTAGTGCTAACTTAATTGCTGCCGCACCCTCAGCTGTCAGGCACTAGTTACACGCACAAACTCGAGGAGTAGCGTGCTTTGCTGAAGGGACAAACCCATCTCCGGCACCCAGCCACAGGAAAGCCTGAGCAGCAACGTGGAGCGCTCTGCACAGAGAGCTGGCTCCAAAGCTTCAGTGGCGTGTGCAGCACACTCAGGGCAGAGACAAAGGGCACGGCTGACCAGCAGGTGGGCGGTGGACATCCCCGAGCCGGCTTTGAGCTAGCTAGCTGCAAGGTAGCTCAACTGACACGCTGTGGCAGCCAGGGCAGCGTGCCCCCTCCCCATGTGTTTGAGTGGCTCATAGTGCCGGCCCTGCATGTGGACACGTGATGCCCTCACACCTCCTGACAGTGGGGTAGATCTAGCCCCCACCCCCCCGACGCCTCTGACAGGAGGGGTTTGTGCTAAAAGATAACGGCCCAAATTTTCAGAATTAGACACCTACGTCTGGAGTTAGGGACCTTTGCAGAGCTGCTTTGCAGCGGGGCTGAGCGGACGCCAATGGGTAGGAGCCGAGGAGGCCTTCTGCCCAGCCCAGAGTGGAATTCAGGGCTGGCTGCTCTTATGCGCCTTGGAAGGCAATGAAGGGTCCTGCGCGGACCTGAGCGCTAGCTTTTCCGGGTTGCATGGATCAAGCATAACACCTTGAACGTGGCCAGTGGCTCACTGGCCACCGAAGGGTTGCCGAAGGCCAGTTCCCCACCTGCCATGTGGAGAGGGGCTGCAAACACTGATGCTGCTGGATCCGCAGGGAGGAGTGACAGCTGGCCCCTGGTTGGAGGTGATGCGCCGGGTGCCTGCGGGTGGCTCACTCTCGGGAAAAGGGCAGGCTCTGCAAAGAATGAGGTGCTAGCCAGCCTGGGGTCCCTGGGTGCAAGAGCAGCCCTTGCATGCCCGGGGCTGGAGCCTCCGTCCTGAAGCATCCCACTCACAGTGGCTATGAGGCTGATGTAACGGCCCTCATGGGCATTCCTTGGCCTATAGGAATAGCTGGCTCCCCACCATCCCCCCTGGACAGTTTCCAGGGCTGGTCTGTGCTGCACCAGAGGCTAACCCCCTTCCCAAGCCTGCCCTCCCATGGGGTGGGGAGCACAGAGCAACGTCAGCTGGTGCAGGGACAGCTCTGGTCTAAGGCTCTAGCCATTCCCATGCAGCGTGAGCACACGTGCTGGTCAATGTATGTAGCCTCCCGAACACCCCGGGAGGCAGGGCCCCATGGCACAGGTGGGAGCCGCAGCACAGGGGAGGGTATATGATGTGCTCAGGGTCCCAGGCGTCTGGGCCAGGCCTCTCAGTCCCTTTGGCCCCGCTTTCCTTTACAACCCTCTGTCTGGAAATGTCCGTCTGTCTCTTTGCCTCACGGATTCTGCAGCCACCTTCAGACTAGCTCCAAAGCCTGACCGTTCCGGCCGGGTCTGCCTCTTCGACGGCCCCTTGCTCCGCTGGTCTGTAGGGCTGGCAGGGCCGTGTACGACGCGTCCACACAAACGACAGCTGCAGCGCTTCACCCAACAGTAGCGACATGTGGATAGCGGCTCCCCCCGGCCTGGTCTCTAGCCTCCCACTGCTCGGCTCGGCTCGGTTTTCGTGTAGCGCTGCCGTCGAGTAGTGGCTTGGCTCACCAGACGGGCCTGCCTTCCGTGTGAGGCAGCCGCAAGCAAGCCTGTGCTGTTACGAGCGAGGCCGAAGGCTAGAGGGCACGTGTCTTCCACCAGCTCACACCAGCTCGGCTCTCATTTCGTCCCAGTTGCCTGCCTTATTGCCCCGTTGGCCTCAGCTGCCTCTCTTGCCCCCCGCAGGCCTGGCACTCCTCCTGCTCAGATGCCCTCCTGCTCTGTGCTCCAGGCCTTCCCAGAAAGCCTGCAAGCGACAGCTTGGATCCTCATTAAGCTCCACCAGTAAAAGCAGCTGCCTGGCTTTGTGGCTGGGCCTGCATCTGGTGCAGCCTGTGTCCGCCAGAGCCGGGCCTCAGCACCTCAGCCTCCAGGAGATGTGACTGCATGGCGTGGGCCCAGCCCTAGGGTCAGGCGTCTACTGCAAGCTCCCTAGGCAGGGCTGGGGCCGGCTGTGATATTCTGACAGCCCCTTGCAGGACTCATAAACACGCATGCTTTAAAATGGGGTCATTTTAGGCAGGCTAATTTGCATCTGAAATGTAGCACATGCATATTTATTTCCCCTTTGCGTCTTTACAGTGGTTTCTTTTCTTTTAGCAGTCTCCAGTGACTGGTGGGTCTGCAGGAAACTCATTGCCCCAAGGAGGGATCTTCTTGCCATAGCTTCTGGCTCAAAGTGGCCAGGGCCGCTGTTCGGTGTTTGTTACCAGTCATCTCTGGCCGTGGGGTCCGTGGTCTTCAGGCTGCTGGTTTCCTTTCCCTCACTGGCCTCAGGCTGAAGGGCTTTATCGCCCCCCTCCCCACTCCCCGCCCCCAGCTGATGGGCCACTGTTTGGAAACACATGGTGAGCTCATGCTCGATGGATGGGTCTACACTGAACACTGGGCCCTGGCCCCGAGTCAGGTTTGAGCCCAAGCCCCTGTTCGAATTGTAGGACTGGAAGGGCCCTTGAGAGGTCATCTAGTTCAGTCCCCTGCACCCACAGCAGGACTAAATGTTACCGAGACCAGTGGTCCCCAAACCGGGGGTGCAGAAGAACATCCGAGGGGGGAGGGATGCAGTAGAGCTGGGCCAGCTGCCATGTGGCGTGGGGAGGGAACGCCACCCAGCCCTGTTTTGCCCTGCTTTGGCCCCCAGCTCCCGGCCCCACCCCTCACCCTGCTCCAGTGCCTGGCTGGACCCTGGCTCCACTCCTCACCCCACGCTGAGCTGCCAGCTGTGGTCCCGGCCCTGCTCCTGGCCCCACCCCCAGCCCTGGCCCCCCAATGCCTGTCCACGCTCCTGGCCCTGGCCGGAGCACTAGCTCCTAAGTGAGGGTGTGGAGCAAAAAAGTTTGGGGTCCACTGATCTAGCCCATCCCTGAGAGGCGTCTGTCCAATCTGCTCGTAAAAGCCTCCAGAGACAGAGTCCACAACCTCCCTCAGCAAGTGTTCCAGTGCTGAACTCCCCTGGCAGCTAGGAATATTGCCCTAATGGCCAAACTAAGCCCTGGCTGCAATTTCAAATGGAAACGAATCGAGCCCTGCTCTGGTCTGCTGGGAAAGCGATGTCCGTGCTGTAGGTGTATGCTGCGCCGCCCACAGCACCTGGGGCCGCCCTGAGGCTTTCTGAAACGCTCCCCCGTTGCTCTGGTGCTGATTTAGTTCCAACAGTGCAAGCAAAGGTGGGCACGCTAGTGCAGACGGCCCCGAGGGTCTGTGCCCTGGCCACTCGGCCATGCTCCACCGTGACACTCGGCCTTGTGCCGGGCAAGGCTGCGCCGCGTGCGGGGACTCAAACGGCACCGGTACGACGCCGTCCAGCTCGCAAAGTGTTTGAGCAGAGATCCCTGTGTCGGGGCCAGAAACGGAACGGGGGCACTGAAGAGGGCAGATGTCACTGGCCCGTCGTTAGCACGCACTGAATAACGCTCCCAGGCTTTGCCACTCAGCTGTGCTGGATTATCTGAGCAGCTCCCCGTATTTAACGCGTCGACACTCACAACGCCCCTGCATGGCATACGGGGAGGTTGGGGGGGCCATGCTCTCAAGTGCCGGCCTAGGAGGGTGCCAGCTGGGCTCTTCTCGGAGGAGCCGCCCCCCGCCCGCCCCCCCCCCACCCCGGCGCAGTCGCAGGCCAGAAGCCACTGGGTTTTAACAGCCCTGGCGGCTGCGCTGACCCCAGCTCATGCCTGCCAGCAGCTGAAGGCTCCCGCTGAGGGGGGAGCAAATGTCCTTGCAGTCCCTCTGCTGCCAGTGGGGTGCCACCGCTGCTGGGGGAAGGAGGAAACAAGTATTCGCCCCGGGCGCCAGAGACCCACAGCATGCCACTGCACCCGTGAGATAGAACAGGGCCATTGTACGGATGAAGAAACTGAGGCACAGAGACGCTCCACCACGTGGCCAAGCTGGGAACCTAATCTAGCTCTGCTGCGCCCCAGGGTAACGCCCTAAACACTGGACCAACCCACCTCTCTCCAGTGGTCGTTTCGCAGTCACTATCAGCCACACACTAGGCGAAATCCAGCCCTCCTGCTAGATCAGGCTTTAAAGACAGCACCGCAAAACCAGACACACCAATGCAGGCTTCATTCACTACAGGCACCCGCCCCTCTGCAAAGCCCTAATGAAAACGCTGGGGGGGAGTGAGGCCTTTACTGCGAACGCCCGAGGAAACCCACGGCACAGAGAACAGAGGTGTCCTCTAGCAGCACCACCCCATTCAAGGCCCCCGCCCCGCCCCTCTGCCCCTGAGCGCTGCTTGTCACAGCTGATTCAGAGTCACGTTAGAGCACAGCACGTACGCATGGTGCGAAGTGGTGGCGTGTGTGTAAACAAGGCTCTTTCCACCTGTCTGACACTTTTGAACCATTAGGGCAACGTCGGGTTCTTTGCACACGAGTCAGACCAGTTACCTTTCCAAGTGAAAATAAAGGAACAAACCTCCCCCATTCCTATGCAATGAAGGCCTTCCCAGAATGTTCCTTCCCTCCCTGTTACAAGGCTGTCTCTGTCACCAAGGTATATAATGCTGGCTCCCCAGTGCACTAAAGCAGAGCATTACCTACCTGCTAACAACTGGTCACAGAGAGCACGGCAAAACCTTGCCTCGTCAAGCTGGGGCTATGTGCAGTACGCGCAGTCACCGAGAGGCTTTTTGGTTTCCCTGCTCCTGTTTGGAACAGAACCTAACACTAGGTGACTCTGCCTTTCCCGGGAACGCAGCTGCTCTCTGCTCGAAGCACTGTTCACTCAGCCACTCTTGAAGCGCTGGCGGGGGCCTTGACGCAGCAATGTATCTGGCAGCAAACTCACAGAGCTAGTGCTAGGTTCCCTGTCAAAGCCAGAGTGAGCCTAGCTTCGCTGCAACTGCTCGCGTGCTGTTGGCTGCATGCAGAAGATGGCTTCTGAGCTCACTGTGGGCATTCTGCTGCCTAAAAATAGTTCTCTTGAACAAACCTTTAGAGCAGTGTGGCCAGAGAGGTCTCCCCTGCCACACAGTTGCAGCAAACCTCAGTGTTTGTCAGGTGACTGAATGACTACTATTAATCGGGCGCTGGTGTCTGCAGGTCCCAGTGACCTCACTTGGTGGGGTAGGTGGGGTAGGTGCCCCTAAAGGTTGATCTTTCCAACAGCGTGCAGGGCTGGCCTCATTGGTTTCCCCTGGAAGTCAAGGCTGGGACGCCCTCCGACGTCGCTGGGAGCAGAGTCAAGCCAGAACTGACTGCTGAGAACCCGCCCCGAATGACAACGCAGCTTTCCGCCAAGAGGCTCCCCAAACTAGCCACAAGCCGCGTCTCTGCCCTGCAAGCACCCATCATCCACGCCGCGCACGCGGCCCCCAGGAAGGGGGTGATTCAAGAGTGCGAGATTCTCCTGCTGCCTGCACGGTAGTGCCAAAAGCTCTCTCTTTAAAGGCCAGCTAACACTACCGGCTCAAAGAAGTGCAACCCAGCTAGCGCTCCCTGCCTTACGGAAACCCTCGCTCAAGCACAGGCTGGTGCTCGGATTTTACACACAATGTCCACACGAAGGGTTAATTGAGCTCTGCAGCCCCAGGTAACGAACGATACCCCACCTCTCTCCGCTTCGTTTGAGCGCTAGGCCCAGTATCTGCTTGGCCGTTTGCCTCTGTCAATATTTACTGATTGGTAAGGCGCACATTAAGCTTGGCCTCTTTTTATTATTTCATGCTTTGCTAATCTGCAGCACAGACTGACACCCCCGGCTGTGCGCTGGCGGGCTGACTTCCCTGCTGTCTGTTCTGCCAGCGGGCTACGGTGTGGCTGGATGTTTAAAGGGCTGTTTTTAGATAGCGCCTTTTTCCTGTGACTGGGCGGTATCAAAACAACAAACCGCTGGCAACCAAAATCCTAATGTGAAAAGCCCATCAAAAAGCCACCACAGCACGTTCATTTCTCGTGCTCTGTTTTATAACCGTGTTCTGGTGCAGGGTTCAGACCTGCCACCTTTGCTCTTGTTGAGGCAAACCGTACAGTGGCTGGTCGTCCGACTGACTCCATTTGCTGCTGGGTCCAAAATCCCTGGGCATGACACACAACAAAGCACAGCTCACTCTAAACCAGGGTGATGGGATCTGGTCCTTAATAAATAAAATATGTCTGTCAGCGCTCATGTAAAATTGTAACGTGCAGCATCCAATTCACACCCTCCCAGCTTCACCAGAGCCATACGTATAGGGAAATGTCTGGTGGAAACACAAGAATTAATCTGAGTGCAACAGCAGCCAGTAAAGCCAACTCCCTACGTTTGAACACAGCAGTGTAAACGCAAACACGGCAACACCTGGTGCCATTACGCTCCTCGTTCTGCACCCGGGCGCTTTCTTCCCACAGCACCTGTGCAGGGTCGCCCCAGTGCAGGCTGGCACCTTGTCGCCAGCCCCCGGCTGACGCAGTCAGTGGCTGTCCTGAGTCCCAGCCCGGGCTCCCAGCGAATCCAGCACAGCCAGAGCAAAGCTGGCACTCACCTGAAGACGCAGGCGACCGGGTCGTTCTCCAGAAGCCCGTGTCCTGCGCGACGGGCTAAGTAGCCGAGCAGGCGGAGGGCCCTGAGCACAAGTGTGTTTGTGTGTGAGACACGCAGGGAGCTGCAAACCTGCAGCACGCTGTCGCCTGGCTGGCTGCTCCGTGACACTCGCTGCTAGTCATTCGGGTTTGGCGTTCGGCTTGCTGAGGCAGACACAGCCCGGGACGCAGCTAAGCTATTTCTGCCATCCCATCTCGCTCGTGAAACCTGCCCCGGTTCTACAGCTCACATGAATACTGGGGAGACCAGAGACTGAGGATCCTGGTTGGCTTCTCACTAACCTTGCACCACTTCAAAGAGCACGCTGCTGATGTAAATAGCTGCTGGCCGCGTGCCATTGTGGGTGTCATTCTGACGGTTGCCTAATTAGCACGCAGTTGTTTCCCTTTCGGGACAGAACGTACACATACCATAGAGAAGGGAGGGGATGGCCGGTCTGACGCAAGCTCAGATCCACCACAAACACTGAGCTCTCACTACGTCCCTCCTCACTTTCCCGGCCTGACCTCTCAGCAAAGAGCTCGCAGGCTTTTCATAGCACGTCGCAGCCCAACTCTGTGTATGTGCACACATGCAATTAGCTTTCCGTTGACTTGCTGCGCTCAGTTCCGACTCGGAGCGAGGCCCGCGGCCCGTGGTGTCCAGTGTGGTTGAAGTGGAGCTGGGGGAGCCGTGGCACTGCCACCCCATGTGCTGGCTGGTGTGTTTGAGTTGGTGTCAAAGCTTTTAGTGTCCTGGTGGCACATCAGTAGCCGCAGCACCATTCTGGGCTGGAAGCAGGTGCGGTTCTCTGGCCGGTGTTGTCCTGGGGGACAGAGCAGATGACCAGTGGCCCTTCTGGCCTTGAGCTCTGTGAACCCTTTGGAGCTAGGATGAAGCAGGAGAAAATTGAGCCTCTGTCACGGCAGCACCCAGGTCTCTTTACATCTCACACACCTCCCCTTTCCGGAGGCCTGGCGTCGTGAGGTGCCCAGACTGAAATCCCTAAGGTGCCTGGAACGCACAGAGCATCAGGGGTGTCGTAGGTACTCCAGCAGTCTGAAAAGCAGCCAAGTCAGCACAGGTTGGGGCACCGAAAGTCAGTGGCTGCTTGTGAACCTATGGTCCTGGCCTCTGCTGCCACCAAACGTGTCTGCCCCTGCCCCGAAGCGTGTCTCCATTGCCCTTGCTGAGGACTGGCCTGTGTTTGTGTTTGGTTTCCTGCCTTCCGTGGGATGCCCCTTTGGCTGGGTGCCTGGCACAGCAAATTAGCAGCTCAGAAGTGGCTTTAATCTTCCCGCTAACCGCCAGGATGCTCTTGTGGTTCAGGCACTGGGCTGAGCACTGCAATGATTTGTGTTCAGCTCCTGGCTTGGCCACGAGCCTCCCGTGACCTTGAAGAAGTCCCATTGTCCTGGATCACGCGCCCTGGCAGAGATCCATTTTCACTGGGGATATGAAGAACGAGCCCTAAGGAAGCCCTCACTGTGATTATTAAGCATTGTTAGCGCTACCGTAATACTACTAAAACAATTGGGGGCAAAGAAGGAAATCCATCAGCGAAAATAATGCAATTTAGAGGTGAGTTTTATCAATGCACCCTTTTGCCTTTTATAGAAAATTGATAAAAGCTGATCCCCTGGAGAGAGGTACAGTCCACGCCACTTCTGCAAACTCACACGTGCGACTTGGTACTCCCTCTGGGCTGGCGGCTGGGATGACAGAGGTCTCCGCTGGGGTCTGTTCCCACCTCACCCGTGGATGTGCGCTGGCTGGTCCCGGCTGCAGAGCGCCGAAGTGTTCTGGCTGGTTTCGGAAGTTCCATTGGTTTCCGCAGTTTATGTTCAGCTGGGTTGGGTCTGAATAGAAATAAACAGTGAAAGTGCGAAAGGGCAGAACTGACGAGATTGTTGACTGTTCTGAAGGCTGGGAGCGGGGTCAGTGTGTGTGTGGGTGGGGGGGCGAGGGGTCGGGTGTGGGCGGGGCTGGCTAAGAAGCTTCCAGCTGCAAACAGGAATGCAAACTTTTCCTTGAAGGAACAGCATCAAGTTACTATTGCAATTGGTCTTCAGCCAGCTGTGCTGCAAGTTACCAAGCCAAGGCAGCCCAAGCAATCCACGGGAATCCGACAGCACAGAAAACATGCTGTAAATGTCAGGGGATTGCTAAAGTCGCCTTTCCCAGCCTCAGATGCCCATTTGAGCTTGAGATCTAAGCCCTGGGGATAAGCACATCGGAGGCCAGTGCTTTAATACACACTCCCTGCAGCTGCACTCCCATGGATTTTATCACTACTCTTTACAGGTACATTGTTCCTACAAGTGTTGTTCACCACGTGGTGATGCTTCCTCAGTAATTTCCAGGGCCATGTGCTAATGCTTCGCTAGCTAACAGGTCCTTGAGCTTGACCCTGTGGTCCTTACTTAGGCAAACTGAGTTGAAGTGGAGTTCTGCTGCTGTGTGTGACTGGACTGTGGCAGGGCAGATGGGGGACACACCGCCAGTACAGTACCAGGCAAAAAGCCACAAAACAGAGCGAAAGATAAGTATGTAAATGACTAGATTGTACACTGGAAAGCAGTGACTGTGAAAAGGATCTCGGTGCCATTGTGGATAAGTAACTGAATTTAAGCCGCCCAGTGCAAGAGTGGGACACCAAAGGCGCTTGTGATCCTTGGCTGTGTAAACAGGAGAGTCGTGTGTAGGAGCCGGGAGGGGATTTTACCTCTGTCGATGGCACTGGGGAAGCCCGATACAGGAATACGAAGCAGAGCTCTGGTGTCCACGTTCTAAAAAGGACATTGAAAAGTGGAGCGGGTGCAGAAAAGAGCCATGCACATAATTTAAGGGCTGGAGAAAAATGCCTTGCATTTTGTTATCAGTGAGGGTGATGAATCATTGGAACAAAATCCCAAGGGACAGGGACAGATTTACCCCATACATGCCCTCAGGCATGGCATCTTCAGTGCCCCCCCGCCTACAGCTGACCTTTGTGTTTTCTGCCCGGGCCATGGGAGAGAAAGTAGCTGGCCGGGCCAGCGCAAGGGGCTGGGGCAACCCAGCCAACTCCTGGTGGGGGGAATATACTTACCCTGCGGGTATGTACTCACCACTGTTGAGCCACCCCTAGAACACCGATGCCCCTAGACGTGGGTCTACTGGGCCTAATCGGAAATCCAGCCGGCCAAGGGAAGAGGTGGATTCTCCATCTCCGTGTCTCAGATCAAGACTGGACACCTTTCTGGAAGGGATGCTGTAGCCAACCACAAATTACTGGACTCAATACAGGGGGAACTGGGTGCAATATAAAGGTTTGTGATGTCCTGGGGGTCTGGCTAGCTGACTTGAGGGACTGTCTGGCCTTGAACATCATGCACCGGCCAGGCTGAGCGGGCCCTGCTTTCAATACTGTGGTAATCTAGATACCGCAGGAAACAAACTTTGCTTTTAAATCTTTGTAAACGAACTTTCATGGGCAAAGCACCAGATCCTCCGTGCTTTACATATGCAAAAGGCCAATGTGCCAGGTGCTACACAACGGCCACGTGGGAGTGGGATGGGAGTTTCTGCAGCAGTACCTTCATTGGGCATGTCTTCAGGGGGCTAGAGCAGGCCTGGATGAAGAGCGGGTGTGACCGTCCGGTCTAGGGCAGCCACCTGAAAATGCCAAGCTCAGGGCAGGCTGCAGAAAGAGAGCAGATTCTCTCAGCACTGGTGGGGTGACACTGAAGTTATTTAAAACTCTAGTTCCTTTACCAAAATGTTCTCCACATCCCCAGAGGGTCAGCCGCATCACCAGATCAATATTGGTTTAGATCTTATCCAAAATACCACGCTATCAGCCAATCCTTTAATATCTAAAACTAAAGGTTTGTTAGAGAAGAAACAAATGAGAAAAGAGTTGTTAAATGATCAAAGCAATACATACATAGATACATGCAGATGACTTTAAAGTCTCTATATATCAGATTCATAGCAGAATTGCGGAGTCTACTGGCTTGTATGGTCCCTCTGGTGGACATCCAGTACCTGGATGGGTCTCAGTCTTTTGTTTCACAGCTTCAGGTGTAGATGAGTTGATCCAGAGGTAGGAAGCAGGAACAAAGACAAGATGGGGATGGTGCAGCTGCCTTTTATGTCCCTTTGCCACATGGCTTATCCCAAACATAGACACAAGCACATGGTGTGGAAAAGTCCCCTGTCCATAGGCATGTTCTTACATGTCCTGGTGATTCATAAGGTGTAGCCCCTGGGTTCTTTTACTAGATGCATTGTACGATTGCGTTTCCTTGATGGGCTATTAAGCTGGCTTAGTGCTGCCTCCATCCTGTCTGGGGTGTTACTCAGAAACATGGCACAAGTTGAAGTACAAATATATCAGACATATTTAGCACTTATAACACAAAACTGATACATACATATAAACGTGCTTATCAGTCTTAGCAAATCATGACTTTTCCATCCGTCCCTTGCACGGCATGTCCTGTACAGTGTTTATTGCAATTCTGTAAAACTGATAATATTATAAATGATCACTGAGGTGACAGACAGCATCCCGGGGGAGTGTGTTGAACAATGATAGCTCCTTGCAGGCTCCATCGGCAGGACTGGGAGGAATAGCTGGTGGACCCAATGGTCCCTGCCACAGAGGTGAGTCTGTTCTCTGGCACAGGGAGACGTAACCAGCACTGCTCTCTGCTCCCCAGTGCATGAATTTAGGCCAACGCCTATCCAATGCGAATAAATGGTGAGTGTCTCTGATTCTCTCTCAGTGTGTATTTGATAGGGGGAGGGTTTTGTTAAATGCAGCACAGATTCAAACCGGTGACGTGTTCCATAACTCTTCCCCCATCTCTTCCAACAACACGGCTGCCTCCAAGAGTCCTGGGTAGGAGGCCGACAGCTAAGTGCAGGTTCAGTCGCTCAGCAGCCCTCTTTGGCTTTGGTGCTAGCCGAGTACTAGCGGTGTGGCTTGGAGTGTGGACCTGGTCTACTGCCTAGACTTGCCAGCTCAGCCCTGCAGCAGCAATGAGACCATCCGTACAATGTGGTGTGGATTTGTGTGGGTCTATTCCTATCTCATCAACACTTTGCAAAACCTAACCCCCCTTGCCCCTGACAACTGTGCTCTCTTCTTCTTTATTGCTTCCTATGACAGGAAGGCACTAGGGTCATCAGTTAATTGCCATTAACGCAAACGATTAATTTCAAAACAAATGAACGAGATTAAAAAAAGTCACAATTAAGCGCAGTTTTAATTGCTAATTTAAACAATAATAGCATACCGATTTAAATTAATTATAGATATCTTTGGATGTTTTTCTACATTTTCAAACAGACTGATTTCAGTTACAACATAGAATACAAAGTGTACCATGCTCACTGTATAGAATTATTTTTTATTACAAATATTTGCACTGTAATAAAGAGAAACAAAAGAAATAGTATTTTTAGTTGGCCTCCTACAAGTACTATAGAGAAATCACTTTATCATGAAAGTGCAACTTACAAAGGTAGAATTCTTATTGTTTTTACATAACTGAACTCAAAAACAAACATCGTAAAACTTTCGAGTCGGCAAGTCCCACGTCTTGGTCAGCCCATTGCTACGACAAACAATTTTGCTTACATTTATGGGAGCTAACGCTGCCTGCTTCTTATTTACAATGTCCACTGAAAGTGAGAACAGGTGTTCGCATGGCACTGTTGTAGCTGGCATTGTAAGGTATTTCTGTGCTAGATATGCTAAACCTTCGCATACCTCTTCATGCTTCGACTTGTACATTTTTTTATCTCTTTTTTACAGTGCAAATATTTGTAATAAAAATAATAATATAAAGTGAGCACCGTACACTTTATATTCTGGGTTGCAATTGAAATCACTATTTTTGAAAATGTGGAAAAAAATGCAAAATCAATTTAAAGTGGCATTCCATTATTGTTTAACAGTGCGATTAAAACTGCGATTAATCACAGCTATGTTTTTAAAATCTTGCGATTAATTGTTTGACAGCCCTCAGAGGAACCCCTAATGTGTAAGGAACTCTTTTCTTTTATCTCCTGATCTGCAGCAAGCAGGCCTCTGATTTGTAAGGACGGGGCACTAGGCAGAGATGTATTTCAGGTTAATCAAGTGTTATTATTCTAAACTTGGAGTTATTACTTCATCAATATTCCTCTGAACACTGGAGCTGGTCAAACACTTTCAGCTGACCGATTTGTTTTGACAAACAATGGCTTTTCAATTAAAGAGAAATTTTTGCAAAACAATTTCCAGCTTTGTCAAAAACTCTGGTTTTTGATCTGCAATATAACCCCTTAAAGCCAACTTTTATTTTGTTTTTCAGCTGTTCAACTCCCACCCCCCAAATTTTCATTTTTTGTTTTCTTAGCGAAAATCTAAAAAATGTTGATGAAAACAAGACGTATTTTATTTTCATGTCTGTCAAATGATTCCTGCCCAGCTCTAGTGAATATTCCTGTCTGAAATCAGCCAGGTGTGATTTCGCAGGCCGTGAATCTATTACCATTAGCTGTGTAGGAATACACATAATTGCTGTGTGTGGGATGCTCAGCTGGGGAGGGTTTGAATAATTCACTGGATGAGTCATCTCTCTTTCCATTGACAAGCTAGCAAAGTAGCATTAGGAGATTTTAGAGGACCAGTGACTGTTACCCTCAGAAAGATTGTCTCTCACCAACAGAAGCTGGTGCAATAAAAGATATTACCTCCCCTACCTTGTCCCTCTAGTACCCTGGGACCAGCACAGCTACAACCCCATGGCAGACCATCAGAACAAACATTCGGAAATAGTCCTTCCTTGGAAGAAGACCGCATCTTATGCCCTGCAGCCAGGCCAAATTCTGCTCTTATTATGGGCTTGCAATGACCCTCTGAGCTGTCCCTCATTTGGGTAGTCCAGGGGAAGTTGTACCCGTCTGATGGAGAACAGTATTTGGCCCACGCTGTGGATTGTCTGCTGGAGGTAAAACGGGGGGACTGCAGGGTTAAGAGCAGAGGTAAAGTTGGCCAGTTGAGTGTTTCCATACTTTCAAATGTTTGCTTTGTTTTTAGCATGGAGTCTGCACCTTGATTTTCCAGGTTTTCTAATGTTGTTTCTATTTTCTCAGAAAACTACCACAGTATTTTATGGCTCCCTGCCCCTGATATTGGGAAAAACAATTACACTTCTGCTTGGGGATATAACTGAGAACTGTATCCCTCGCTGTGCTAGCAAAAATAGAACTGCAAGAGCTATCAGGCTTTCTCTGTCAATATGTAACCCCCTGAGCCCCCCTGAGCCAGGAGGGCTGTTCCCAAGGTGAACTGTGCCTTCCTGTGACTCCTTTGTCCTTGGCGCTTTCAGAGAAATGTACAGGGTGGATTAGATAGCTTGCAGGTCTGATGCTGTCTGGCCAATTCCGTCTCATTGCCGGAGTGGTTGCTGGGGGCCCCACGCTGCAATTGCTCAACCAGGGCCAACTGCAAAGAATGGAGCAGGTGAGCCTCAAAACTGGTGGTTATTCTGACAATTAGATTCTCCAAGCCAGCAACCAAATAGTTCTATGGTACCTTACTGGTTACCGAGAAGCCAAAAACACAGCTCCCTTAAAGCAATCCAGCCTTGGGCTCCCACCCAGACAGCCAAGTGAAATAGGGTGAGGATTATTTAAAACCTTATTCACCATCTATAAAGTTCTGTCAATCCCAAGAGATCAGACACATTTCCCACCAGGTCAATGAGTACATCACATTTTACCCAAACACACCCTTACGGATAATTCTTATGAACTGAACTAAGGCTTATTAAGAAAGAAAAGAGCGAGAGTATTGGTTAAAGGATCCTTATACATACCGACAGGAATAACGTTCTTAGGGCAGTTTCACAGCAGAGATGGTGAGCTGCTGAGTGCAAAAAGGCCTTTCAGAATCAGTTCCTTAGGTTATGATCCAACAAGCAATCCATATATAGTATGTTCAAATTCTTCCTTGAGAATTAGAGGGGAAATCCAGATTGGAGCCAGAGACCTCAGTCTTGCGACTCAAGCATCCCCATACAAAGCTTAAGCAGATCTGAGATGACAGGATCAGGGCCCTAGCATTCTTTATAGATCTCTGGCGCGCTATTGCTAGCCTCTTGGCACCAGGTATTCCTTGGGTGAAGAACAGGTAATCCACTATGGCTCTGAAGTAAAACCTTTTATTTCCTGTGTGTTCACAGGTAATTAATTGCATTCATCAACATAAGGTAATTATCCATTAAGCAGGTCATAGAGAGTTTAGTACAAACTTCAAAGAGAGATATAGGCAATGATGTTATTACATCCAAGTTTTATCTTAATGTTAATATCCTCTTTTGATCTCTGAGTTAATGGAATGTAGTAACAGGAGGGACTATCCGGTTACACAGTTAACCTCTAACAAGATACAGGTAAACACAGACAAATACAATCGCTGTCTTCTTCCAAATCTCTAGCAATGCAAATCTACATTTCAAAGCTCTAGTCTGTCTAACATGGCTTTGTTAGCTATTTCTAAGGAATGGCCCTAGTTACCAGTTATATACTTTTCTGATTTGTCTTTACTGGCTGAATGTGAGTCATTTACCTGCTAGTCGCTTCACCCTTTCTGGCTCAGTGTCACAGTAAGATTTTATTATTTGACAAATACCCTCCTGACTTTCACTGGCATCATATGTGGCTTACACCAGAGATTACACAAGTGGATGCAGATTTTCTCAAAATGAAAAGTCTCTTGCCTTGCAGTTAGAAAGGAACCTTGTCCTCTGTCCCTGGCATGTGCCCTACAGCATCAATAGAGTTTAAAGCCAGCAGGGACCACCAGATCATCTAGTCTGCTCTCCTATATAGATACATGCCACCAGCCCCACCCAACCCCTGCACCCTAAACCCAAAGCCCTGCATGGGATTTTTCCTGCTTAGCCAACTTTTCTGACGTTTCCATGCAAACGTGTCTCATCTGACTGGCCCTTCCCCTTGTACATGGTGCTAGCTATAGAGCCTTTCCTCCCATCAACTTTAGAGATTGCTCCCGAGGGACTATAGCACATAGTCTGCAGCTTCCTGCCAGGAGACGTCTAACAATGCCGTCATCCTCCTTAGGCATTGCATGCCCCAGCAGATCGAGGAAGCATGCCAACTATCCCACACATGTACATAGATGAGTTGCTGCCTTACCCGGCTCATGGAAACATTGGCTTCAGCAATAGAAATCATAAGACCCGGAGAGACTGTAAGAGGTAACAGACCATTTATTTGAAGAGATGAAAAACACCATTGTTTTCTAAAAGGCTCTGCCAAGGGTTAAGGCAGATGCATGTTTAGACACACTGCTCTGAGACTCGTTACAAAGGTGCTGGATAAATCCTATACCAGCATCTCTGTGCTGGAGCCTACCTTTTTATGGTGTTATAATGCAGATGCAATGAACTGCTCCTGGCTGCCGCACGGCATGCGTGGCAAAATAGATTATTTTTAGCCCTCCAGAATAAAAATTAACGTGGCAGTGTTGTGTTATAGGACAGCTTTACTGCAAGAATAACAGACCAGTAGAAGTGACCTGTAACAGATAATACAGGGCTAAGTTCTGCCATCCCTTTGCAGAGCCCCCTGGGAGCAGCCCCATGTAAACCAGTGCAGAGACTCCTGGAGTACAGCACTGCTCTGGGTGAACAAGGGTGGTAAAAATCTGGCCTAAAATGGTGATGGATAACAAATAATAATTTATATTTATTTAGCACTTTTCACCTCACGGGGGCCCAACGCTCTGGGAGTTTGTACAGTACAACGAACTTCATTCAGAAAAGCAGACGGAAGGTTAAAATAGCTAGCTCGTAGGACAAACGCACATCAGTAGAACTCAGTTGGGACAACTCCCTTTTCTCTAGTTTCGTTTTCTTTAACATTAACAGACCTGCGTTTTGAAAGCCACTAAGTTAAATGTTTAATAAAACAAAAGAATCAGGAAATCTGGACATGCTCAAGCCCTGAATCAACGGTAGCTCTCAGCCTAGTGCATAGCCGTGGTCACCGTTCATCCTCTGGCAGGTTTGCCAACTTCAAGAGCACGACAATCGTGAGTCAGACCCCCAAAATCATGAGATTTTGGCCCAAAACTCAGGACATTTTAAGAAAGGCTCACATTGGCTTTTTTAGGGCAGTCTCTGGATGTTTGAACTCCCCCGGCCCACCCCCAGTGTGTGCACATGTGACAATGAGTGGTGCTCGCTCTCCTACGTGTACGGGATATGGTAATTGGGGCCCCTGCTGCAGGAGTTCTCAGCTGTCATCCGCCTGTCTCCTGGCCAGCAATTGATCCTGTCCCCCAGCCCACACCAGTTCTGTCCCCACCCAACACCCCTCGGTTCAACTCCCCCACCGCATTGCCCCTCAGTTCACCATCCTAGCACGCCCCCATCTGCTCAGAACACCCCATCCATACAGCTTCCCGCCAGCCCCCCTCACCGCTGCTCCTTACGGTTCTTCACCCTCCCCAAGCCGGGGAGGCCACAGTGGGGTCCCCTCTCCCACTTCTCAGCCTGGCAGCTGCAGGCCCCGCGGCACCGGGGTGAAGAGCTCTGTGTCCTTGTGTCTGTCTCGTGATGGAGATCCACAGTGACTGTCTGTCCTTGCTTCTCTCTGCCAAAGGCCAATGACCTAACTTCAGAAGGCAGGAAGCCCTCCTGTGTACTCAGTTGCTGGCCCTTCCCTTGTTTCGTCACACATTTTAAAACATAATATCAAGGAGTATTGCTATTTCCATCTAGAATGTTTAATACAGACATTTCACACTGATATTGATCACCACAGACCTTGCATGACACAATATCAATGTATTCAATCCGTTCATTCAATTGCTTATTTGAGGTTTGGCTGGCCCCACCTTCTTTATATCTGAAGATGAAGTTTCTCTTCCCTGCTGGGGTGTAGCCCCACCGTCCCTTCCCCTCATTTGTTCACTTGATAGCTTTGTTTATCAGATGTGTAAATGAATTCTGATTGTCTTTCAAAGAGCTTTGGAAGTAACTTCCCAGTGGAGAAATGACATTCCTTTGTTGAGGGTGGAGTAACTCTAGTTCGACTTGAAACACATTTTAAGAATGTGCCCCGGCTGGAAAAAAAAAAACACCTGACAGTGAGAGTTCTATCACAAGATCACGAGTGAGGCTTAATTGTACTCAGAAATGGCGACTGTTGCAATCAGTTCTGAATGAATATAGTGCTCATGTATAAAAAGGGAAACAAGGCCAACCCGGGGAATTACAGACCAGTCAGCTTAACTTCAGTACCCGGAAAGACAATGGAGCAAATAATTAAGCAATCAGTTTGCAAACACCTAAAGATAATAGGATGATAAGCAACAGTCAGATTTGTCAAGAAGAAATTGTGTCAGCCCAACCTGATAGCTTTCTTTGATGGGGTAGTAAGTCTTGTGGATGGAGGGAAACAGTAGATGTGGTATAGCTTAACTTGAGTGAGGCTTTTGGTACTGTCTCATCAGACCTTCTCATAACCAAACTAGGGACATATAACCTAGACAGCACTACTATAAGGAGGGTGTATAATGGAAACCCATCCCAGACAGTAGTTATCAGTGGTTCACAGTCAAGCGGGAAGGGAATACCAAGCGGGGTTACAAGAAGGAGGGAGAAAAATTGTTCCTGTTAACCTCTGAGGATAGGACAAGACGAAATGGGCTTAAATTGCAGCAAGGGTGGGTTAGGTTGGACATTAGGAAAAACTTCCTGTCAGGGCAGTTAAGCACTGGAAAAAAATTGCCTATAGAGGTTGTGGAATCTCCTTCACTGGAGATTTTTAAGAGTAGGTTGGACACAGACACCTCCCAGGGATGGTCTAGATAATGCTTGGTCCTGCCTTGAGTGCCGGAGACTGGACTAGGAGACCTCTCAAGATCCTTTCAAGTCTTATGAGTCTATGATTCTATGTCTGCCTTTGGATCCCAACCAGTCCAAATAAAACTCCACACACTGGCTTGTAAATTGCAAAACCAGCCACCAATTAAGGCCAAGAGAGCAGATACTCTCCAGACTTCTCCACAGGATCAGAGACCATAGCACCTCACATTTTATTCTTAACACATGGCCCTGCGCTTGCAGAATCTGTGAACTCCTTCAGTTCAAGCCGCATGGATGCTGGAATTTGCAGACTCCATCAGGTTCACTAGCAGAGTTTGTAAAGTTCATGGGACGTAGGAAGAAATGTCTAAATGTCCCCACGGTGGAGCAGAGAACGTACAGGCTCCAGTGTTTGTTTGTAACAATTTATTCCAGAACTAACCACTCTGGCCGAACCAGCAAGAGCAGCAGGGGAAGTGCAAGGGTAGAGAAGGTGGCAGAGTTTTAACTACCTTGAGTGAAATCCTGGCCCCATTAAAGCTGGTGAGAGTTTTACCATTGACTCTAGGGTTTCATTTGACGTTGTGTAGTCCCGCCTCATGTCAACTGATTACTGCTTTGTGCTTAGGACACAGCATTTCCCAGGCAAGTCACTCAACATCCCCCATTTGTATGGCTAATAAACTCAATCTGTACAGAACCTTCACTACAACATTCTCACCACCAGCACCACGAGTGTCTCCCTGGGATGGTGACTCGATGGCCTTCTGCGGGAGTGCGAGGCAGCCAGGTAAATTAAGCCTGAGGTCAGCGTCTTATCTCCTCTTCATCTTTTCTTTCCTCTCCAAGGAGTGGCTCAGTTATTCTAGGTCTCAATGTTGCAGAGCTACAGTGGAGAGCCCTTCATGCTGGAATGTCATATGACCAGGACAGTGCCTTGCAACTGAATTCTGTGGGATGATGACACAGGAGGCTTTGCTCATGCAGAGCTGGCAGTTGTGATGTGCGTGTTGCTGTGGCAGGCTCTCTGGAGCTTCTCCATGGGGCCCTCCTTTCAATGTGGGCTTTGTTTTTAATTCCCTCTATCCAATTCGGTCAGACCTGTTTGTGAAGGCGGCAGTAAGATTGATGAGCACTGACACTGAAAGTGGGGCTGATCAGCATGTACGAATGGGAAGAAAAGAAAAGGAAGCTCGTTCAGCCACGTTCTGTTTATTAAATGATATTTTGCATACATGTTAAGACCCAGCGGGACCAGTAAGATCATCTAGTATGACATCCTGCATAACACAGGCTAGAGAACCTCACCCGGTGCCATAACATTCATTTCCACTGCAAGAATTTGCAGAGGATTAGAACCATTCTAAGGCAGGATCTTACCCCTAGCCCAGTAACGCTGCTCTGGTGCAATGGAAGCTCTCTGCAATAGTGGTAAAGCTTGTCTGTGCAGGAGACAGCTTTTTCAGGAGCTGGGCTGAGACTGTGGAATAAACGGCCCCAGGAACTAAGAACCGAAACAAACCTCCCAGTGCCAGGTGCACTGCGCCAACCTGCCTTCTCTGATATAAACAAATAGCCACCTGGGAATATCTATAGAGATGTGTTAAAAATAGTAGAAAAGAAAACACTCTATTGCACACCTTTCTCCTCTGGGAAAGGAAGAGAGAACAAACAACACGTGACAGACATTGGTCACATTGCTTAGCGCATTACGGAAGGTGTTTAGCTACCATGATGATGAGTCCAGAACAAGAACCTATATACCACAGAATAAAATAAAAAGTGGCACTCGGAAACTCTTCAGAAACTTTGAGCCTGCGTGAGAAGGATTAGCAGGCAGAGTGCCACAGAGAGATAGCCAAATGCAATTTTTCCATCCCTGCAACTTAACATGGATATCAGCGCCACGTACATGGTGTACGCCAGGCAGACTGCATTGTTCCTCTGTAAAGAATTTGAGCAATTCAGACAGAATGGGAGGGGGTATATATAGCTTGACAGACGAGTGCTCTACCATTCAGCAGATGAGCATAGTTTGCTACTAAATTACTTAGCCTATGTGGGCTTTGGTCCCGTGGCCTTGGTGCACACGAGCAGTTCCACTGAAGTCAACCGGAGTTATCACACAAGTAAGGGCTGCAGACGCCGGCCCTTTGTGCCTCTGGTTAAGGGAACAGGCCTGAGAGCTGCCTCTGAAACATTCAGCCTGGATCCGTCCAACCTGCATGTGCTGGCAGCTACCTCCGCCTGCAGGAAACGTTCCTGGGGATTGAGTGCCCCCATGTGCCTCTGGGGAGAACTGGGGGGGATACTGAAATCAGGCTGCTTTCATGCAGCGTGACAGTCAGGTTTTTACACATTGCAGCATGAGCCGGATACCCACATTATGGCAGTTTATGATTGCTTTCAGTGCCAACAGCTGCCCCAAAGATCAACCAGGCCTGCTGTGGCACAGTCATGGCTCTGGTAACTAAGAGGCACTGGGAAAACCACTTCAGCAGCCGGGAAATGTGGCCCCTGGCTTCGAGGACTCCCTGTCTGATAGGCTGAGATCCAAGTGTAGAAATACTGAAGGCTGGGGACGCTGATCCTTCTCTTATAGAGGTGGAAATGGCGGTGCGGTGCTGTGTGAGTGGGGGGCTGTGTTGGGGAAAGAACCCGGGTCTCCTGGCACTTAGTTTTCTGCTTCTAGCCCTTGAATATGGCCCCTCCCTGTTCAATGCTAAAGATTTCAGGGATTAAGAAGCCCACTTGCCCAGGGTGTGTGGGGCTTTGCCATGGGTGCATGCCATCAACCTCTCCATGTGCATTTAAAACGGTCAGGGGGAGGGTTTCTAGCTCTTCTGGTTTCAAAGGAGCCCTTCCAAAGTGGCCTGAGTGTAACCTATGCAGTTATGTCTACACCAGCCTGGTGAGATGACTCCAGTGCCCCCACTGCTCTTAGGGGAGAGACTGCAGCTGCTAGCGTAGCTGGGACAGCCGCTGGCACCAGTCCATTGGTGCCACTGGCTTACATAAGGTACCCTGTGGGGGCCCAGCCACCCCACCTGAGGTCTGGGGGATGGGAGACCCATCTGCTGTCACCCCAGCAAAGGGCTTTGCTATAGAGTCCTCTTCCCGGGATGAGAGGAGGGGGTCCTACACCCATAGCTCTGTGCTCGGGGGGTTGTGTCTGGGGGTGTCCCCCTCCCACAAGGTTTTCCAGCACTGGTTCCAGGGTGGCTGGGGCCTCCCCTTGTTTCAGCTGATCCTTGGCTTGGGAGGGTGGATGGGGGGGCCAAACCAGGCGAAGGGACACCTCAGCCCATGCCCATGCCCTGCCACGTCCACTGAGGGCTCTGGGCTGGCATGTAGAGCCCGAGTGGTACCCAGGGCGAGGCACCTCACTTCCATGTGCCCTTAGGCTGAGGGAACGTTGCCTGGGCATGCAGTTGGTTGGCTCCCCACCACCCCCACTCCCCGGTTCTAGCCCAGCTTGCAGCACTGCGAAATTGAACACATTGCCCTGGATCTGTTTATGGTGAAATCAAGCCAATGTGTATTTCACAAAGCACAGGGCTTTGGGGATTGGAAATAAAGGGAGCCATAGAAAATAAATCATAACTGGCATTCTAGAGTCTGGCCCTAATGAACAAGCCATGCTAATGGCTAAGACAGTCTGGCTCACCCATAGCCCCCGCAGGCTGGCTGTGCCCCTCTGTGCATGCGCGTCCCTTTGTCTCTGATGGGAAGGATTCAGGGTGTCTCTTTGCATTCCAAGAAATACGAGACCAACTCTTTGTCTTTATTCCGGGGCTAGACGTCCCCTGCAGCTTGTTTCCGCCTGCAGAATTTCCTCACGCAATTCACACATAGGCGTATAGTGTGAAGTCTACAACAGACAAATGGCTGGCCAGGGAGACAGGTGTTGGTTATCTCCACCTAAAGGGACCGGTGCCGACGTATGTCGCCTCCGGGTGATCTGCCTGAACTCCAAGACCTTAAGAGTATCATTTTCAGTATAGCCATATAACTCCTTAAGTATGATCTGTACAGCCCTTCTGCAATGATTATGATGCACCGTGGATACTGGCTCTCATTAGAGAGATCATGTGCCAGTCTTTGGTGATCTGTTATGCAGCTCTCCAATTCAGGAATTACTGGAGTAACCCATGCACCCTCTGGGACCTCTGCCGGTTGGTATCCAGGTGTCCCTGGGTCACAGCCCCTCCCCATTGTTTTATTTAGGAGCAAGAAGTCATCTATCATTAAATGGTGGCTCAGAGGTCAATCCGTGAGAGGCCAGGGCCTCAAACCTAAGCACAGGGAGGGCCCTGCCCATCAGGAGACAGTTTAGCTCAATAAGGTGGATGCCCGTGCTGGAGGAAAGCGCATGAGCAGACATCACCAGAGGCAGGTTTACGCACTAGACACCTGGTCTCATTTATTTAGTGTCTTTTTGCACAGGATCAGGCTGAGGTTGACGTGAGCATTGTGAGGTCACATTCATCAGACTCTTACACGTGTGCTCATTCAGAAAGCCCTCAGCCCGGGCAATAGAGACAGGGCTGCTTGCATTGGGCGTGTTGCGGGGGAGAGGGGTGGCAAACCTTAGTGACAATGCCTCTGGTGGGACAACGTTGGAATCTAACTTTTTCTGTTTAACTTTGCTGATTTTTCTCCCTCCTTCCCACGCCTCCACCCATGCCCGGAAGTTGAGGACTTTTTAAAATACAAGGTATTTTTAACATGACCACAAGTGATTAGCAGGATGATTAAAACTCAGATCAGAGTCAGAGAAAGTCAGAAGATAAGGTGCAAGGGGTCAATAAGAACATGCAAGCACAGCAGGATATAAAACCAGAATGTACTTGGAGTACTTGCAAATGCACACACCACAAACGAAGCAGGAAGAGATCAATAGTTGCAGTAGAAGTGCTTGTAGAGATGCCAGCTTGGTAATGCAGCCTCTGCTTTCAGACTCGTTCGTAAAAGGTCATTGTCTGGTTCCTCTTATACTATAGTGAGTTTGCTGTCCGACGGCACTGGCACACCCTGGGAGTTAGAGGAAACCACCACCAAACTTCCTGCAGAGAGGGTAAGGTTGCTTGTAGCTGCTGTGCTGTTTATCTTACTGATGTCTGAACAAACGAAGATACCCCTAAGCATGCTCAGCGCTGCACTGGCTTGACTTCAGAGCATTATCGCAGGAAAAGAAGGGGTGTGGTGTGAACAGATCACACTGAGCTAAGCAAGCTTCAGTTCTAACATCAGCTCTGACACCGGGGCTGGGCAAGCTCTAACTCCTTTGCCTCTGTGACAATGAGCGTACCCTTTACTGTCACCCAGCAGCACTGTGAGGGGTAAAAGGTTGGGGAGATGAACAGCAGTGGCACTGAATGTCCTAGAGGAGACTGTAAGGCAACGGTTGCTATTATGTTTCTAATGCTAATTTCCCTGGCAGAATTTTGATATGCAGGGAAAGTCATAAGGCTCTAGGCATTGGATTTATGCCCTGCATATTTATAAGGTGCTCATCACCTTGACTGGTGGGCAGCTAGTTCACATAGTGACATGAAAAATAGAGTACATCATTCCCCCTATTACAGCCCTTTGAGTAAAAAATGAATTTTCTAAGGATTTACATTAATTTGCTCCATTCATTTGGGTTAAAATTAATTTTAAAATGTGTCTTTAAGAAATTTAGCACCCTATATCAGGCTCTTTTTTAGTCCCAATGACTTTAATGACGGAATAACAGACTTCAAATTTCCCTACAAATCCATATCCCCATTGAAATCTAATGCACCATTAAAGCATCCATACAGCTATAACTATAGTCACGGGGGAGGAAAACAACCACCGGCCTTAAAAGAAATTTCATCTAATGTTTCAGCTAATGTAGGACACTGAATGCTAAAATGCACTAGTCATAATAGTACACCCACTGCCTGACATAACTACAGAGGAGAATCGAGGCTGACTGGGTGCCTCAGCTGTGCCTTTCCCGTGCCGTAAGGTTAGCCTTGACAGCCCAAACGTATTAGCTGAATCTCCTGAGTTTGGGATAAAGGCAATAGCCGGTGATGTCTCTTAAACACGCAGGCCCAGAGGCTCAGAGGTATTTAGGCCACCAACGTCGATTGAAATCAGTCGACATTAGGCGCCTACGTGCCTTTGCCAATCTGGCGCGAAGTTATGTGGTGGGTGCGCTCTGGCTCAGTGTTTCGCTGCGCCCTGATGGGCGTCCATGGGATTTTCTGAACCCTCCATGGGGGAGCAAAGCCTGTCCCTTGTGCTTTAATGGATGCCAGTGGCGGGACACGTGGCAGTCTGGCCTTTCACTCTCCGGGGGAGGCCTCGTCCAATAGCGCATGTCACATTCCATTCCCCAAAACCAGCTTAAAACAGTGACTGCATCCTGCAACCTGGGGGACGGGAAGGAAGGGAGGAAATCCACCTTCCAATTGGCTCTCTGCCTCAGTGCCCCACCTCCTCCAGGAGCAGCACAACCAATCAGAGCTCAATCTTCCTCTCCTCCCTCTGCCCGCCTGCAAGCAATGGGGCAGCTCCTCTGCCTCTCCCCCCTATCCTGCAAATGCTGGCTGGGGGTGGGAGGAAAAGCCCCTGGAGCCGCCCTCCCCAAAGCCTGGAAGGGGAGCAGGGACCGTGCTGCAGCCCCCCCAGCGTTGGGAGGGGAGAAGAACTCCAGGAGAAGCAGAGGTGGGCGGTGGGGGGAGGAGGAACTAAGGAGTGGGGGCTGTGAGGTGTGGGAGCTGGGTGGTGTGGGGCAGAATTGGGTGAACTGATGGGGGTTGGTGAGCAGAACTGATCTGGAGACTAGGGGCACAGGATGGATTTGGAGGTTGGGGGGCACAATTCATTACTGGGCAGAGGATGGGCAGATATGGGGTTGAGAATTCCTGCAACAGAGGCCAAAATTCTTATAGCCAGTACATGTGGGAGCCCGGACAGCACTAACACTCTCTCTCTGGGGATGGGCAGCGGCAGTTCACCAATCACAGACAGACTGAAAAAAACAAGAGAATCTCTTTGTAAATAACCAGGCTTTCGGGGCCAAGCTCCTGATTTGCTGGGTTCTGACAAATCTGAGTATTGTTGGCAATGCTCTGAGTGGGATTTAACTATAGACTCATAGACTATAAGGTCAGAAGGGGCCATTATGATCATCTAGTCTGACCTCCTGCACAACACAGGCCACAGAACTTCACCCACCCGCTCCTGTAATAGACCCCTAACCTAAAACTGAGTTACTGAAGTCCTCAAATAATGATTTAAAGACTTCAAGGTACAGAGACTCCACCAGCAAGTGAGCCGTGCCCCATGTTACAGAGGAAGGCAAAAATCCCCAGGGTCTCTGCCAATCTACCCTGGTGGAAAATTCCTTCCCAACCCCAAATATGGTGATCTGTTAACCCTGACCATGTGACCAAGACTCACCAGCCAGACACCCAGAAAGAATTTTCTGTAGTAACTCAGAACCCACCTCATCTAAAGCCCCTTAACTATGTTGCCTTTAAAAACAGCAGAGAGAGTGACACGCACTTGGGAAGAATTTTCGGAATGAGAAGAAACGATTTATTTGTCACCCCAAAATATTATCCTCGTGTGCATGTCACTTTCTCCACTGAGCACACTTTTGTCCAGAATTCTTATATTTAGTGTTAATGTTAGTTTCCACTGTTGAAAATGTTACTTCTGCCCCAAAAGAAAGATTGTGATCTAACATTAGTGGCCAGGGTTGTTTTGACTTTAACCCTACTAACCCTGTTCTGGATTGGCTCATGACTATTCATGAGTTTATTTAGAGACAATAGGGTGGTGTGTCTCCATATAATTAAAAGTACCCAGATGTGCTGCAGCAGAGAAAAGGTGGGGAATCAATGCCCTATTGTCACAGTTTTTGGTCTGAAAATTATAATAATATGCATTTATTGCAATAAGATGCATTTGTTTGCTTTGTTACAGAATGTGACTTTTTAAGAAGCTATTTAATTAGTCCTTAATCTGTAAATTTACAATGTAATAACGTTGCTGTAATCCTTCAACATTCCACTGATGTTTTAGTTCTCCCTCACGTAAACTGTTAGAATTGTAACCATCTTCTCTAAGAAAGAGTGAAAGTGATGAATACACGGGAAGGCAAAGAGAAGGCTGAACATCGAGCTTCATCGAACCCTATTCCCAGACCATTGGAAAGATAAGGGAATTAGAGGGCTGAAAATGGAGCTTGCAGGGCTGTAAAGGAGAATGATACACTCCAGAAGATCTCCTCCACTCTGATATGAGCAGAGTTATTTGTCAGGTATGATAAACAAAGCAATTCTGGGGAAGAAGACAGTCAAATCTTTGAGATAAGTGTGTCAGGAGCAGCAGAAAACTCGAATAAATGCTACGGAATACTTGCAAGTGCAGGACATCTAAGATAAACTCCTCCCATCCCCGTTTCTTTCTCTTCTTTGGAAAGTGCATATTGAGCTACAACACCCAAGGGAGGAGACACATATACTCTCCCTCAGAACTAAAGGCCACGTTCTCCACTGGAGTGCATCAGCCTGGTGCCATTCAAATCAATGGAGCTGTGCCAATTTCCACCAGCTGAGGAACTGAATCTAAACCTCTGGCTGTATTAAAAAACCTTCAATTTATGGTGCAAAGTCAATTATACTTAACTGAAAGGTGTCTAAAGGAGTACCCCTTATAAGGAATGATTCAGGGTTTTAAATAAGAGTACTCTGCTGTGAGACTCAGACTGTTATACATTTTTGGGAGGCAGGGGATGAAAATATTTGGCTCTTTGATCTATTGGCTTCTTGCGGGAAGACTGTATAAATAATTTGATATTGATAATGGTGTAAGTGTTGGTAGCCTCATCTAGAAAGTCCAGTACCGGGTGATTTATATTATTTCTTTATGCAGTTTAGCAACAACCTTAATTAGGACACTTCTGGGAACCTGGCTCACTAGATGTGTATTACAAGGAATATGTTCTGTAAGTTGCATACGACAGCAAAGAAAGCTGGTCAACCCTATGAGTGTTCAGTTTATCAGTTATTTTCGTAATGTCACCAGTGACTGCCAGTCATAGTAAACTCCATTGCAAAGGCATTTAATTACCTTCATGATCTAAGAGGGAACTACAGAGCATCTAAAACATTTCAACACAAGGCAGCAGCTTCCCCCAGAACATCCACAGTTAACATTCAGTAAAGTTTATGGAGCAATTAAGGTAATGTTAAAGAGTTTTTAACCCTTGCATTGGCAGAGGGACAGGTTAGATAACTTAATACTGTCTTCCCCACCTGTAACTTCTGTGATTCTCACAATTACTTTTCAAATGTTATGTAGACCCAGAAATAACTTTGTGATCAGAAGAATTAGAATTGTCAATAAATCTAGTATATTACATTGTTATTGCTATAGATTTAAATTAACAGCATAATCAGAGTAGTTAAATGAAATACTGTATAAATGTTTCATAAGAAAAGGGTTTTGGTGCTTACAACAGTTACACAGCTGAATCCACTAGCTTTCCAAAACGGAAAGTATAAGGTGGTGGTAAACAGACTTCCCCCTTATCCATCACTGGGGGGGGGGATGACAAAAGGGATCCCAGCCATAGGTGCTGGTGACATTGGGAAGAAGTGTTAGATGAAAAACTGTTTTAGGCAAGGATTTTAGCCTGTTTGGTTTAAACTCTGCGAAGTGTGCCTTTGTTTTACACATAACCAGTTCTGTTTCCACTTCTTGTCCTTAGTATAGGTTTTAAAGCTTTTTCTTTAATAATGAATTTAGGATTATTTCACCATTAACTTATTTGAGGGCTATAATGTTGCAAAGGATCCAGTAATCCTGAGGTGTGCTAATAAAGCTGTGCAATCTACTCTCTTCGGAGACAGCTTAACTGGTTATTTCCATGAGTGCCCAGTGACAAGGAATGGAGGGGCTGCTGGCAGAGGAGCGCTGCGTGTCTGTCACTACCTGCACAGATGACAAAGCCCAGAAGTCAGGGCTTGTCCATGACCAGAGGCTTTTTGTTTCAGGGAACAGAGCTACAGCAGACATGCAAAACTACTTCACCCGAAGGGCAGGTGGGGATGAGGTACATCACAACCGGGCTACGCTTGGGGAGTATCAGAGGGTATATCTGCCACTTGCACTGGGGTGGGGGGGTCTGAAGTTCACTCTGATTGCTTGAGGTGGTATAGCATCAAATGGGGACCCAGGACTTGTCCTTAACGAGAACCCAACACTTGCAACAGCAGTCTGACCCATGGCTCTTATCCATACAAGAGAGACAGCAGCAGTGGCCGGGAGGGAGTGGAATTAAACTGACAATTCGGTGTGGTATTGAGGAGCACGCTGTTGGCTCCCCCCACCATGGCTAGTAGGGCCACTGTCTTTTTCATCTTGTGATGGTCCACCTCTTCTCAGGACATGGCCGGGTCCCAGCCCATCCAGGGCAATAAAAGTACAGAAAAGTTTTCCCAGACCTGAAGAGCTCTGGGTGAGCACCAAAGCTGGGCTCTCTCACCAGCAGCAGTTGGTCCCATCAGAGATATTACCTTACTCACCTAGTCTCTCTAAAAGTACAAGAGGCAAGAAATGTCCTGATACAAAAGATTCTCTGCCCTCTCTTGGGCTATTCTTCAGCTTCCCCTTTCAACTTAGTCCTCTGCCCCACACTGGGCTCCACAATTCTTACATTAGACTTGTACGCTTCTTTCTTAGTGCTGCAAGGAGACTCCAGGCCCATCTCTGCTCTGGATTCCACCCCAGGCAGCCTGTATCAAATAACTCGGTCTGCTCCTTCACACCCATTGCTATTTCCCCAGGCCACTTCCTACCTCCAAGTCCCTTGTGCTGCATCCCTGCAGCCTGAGTAGAACAGCTTTTGGCTTCGCCTTAGGTCCTCCCAGTTCCAACTTTCTCTGCTGGAATGCTAGCTCTTCACAACTGCCTCCTTCCAGGGTCCATCACAGGGATTGACTCTGGCCCTGTGCCCTCATGTCTGACTTCCCTAGGCTCTTCCCAGAGAGGGGGAACTCCCTATCACCTTGCTCCCTTTGTTCTGGACCATCCGCAGAGCTTCCACACCCCTCTTATGAAAATGGCCCAGTGACTCTAACAGATCAAGCCTGACACACTCCAGGTGCAGTAAAGTGAACTCACTGAGCTCTCAGAGACCTGTTAACTCTGTTCATCCGTATAGAGCAGAGGCCCCCAGCACAGATGGATAAAGATGTCAAGGGACAATAATAAATTTTAAGAAGTCTAGTATTTTGAGGGGAATTACCCATAACCACTATTCTAGAAGTAAATTTGGCCAAGGGTAGCAGGGGCACAGCACTGGCTCTGTTTTGCTGCGATCAGTGCTAAGAGGGAGCCAAAGGTTGGTTGCAGCTGCTATGGAGGTAGCACTGGAAGAGTCAGGAGACACCGCTGCTCAAAAGATTCTGCAGGATGCAGAGGGACACGTGTGCTTAGATTAGGAGCCACCCTGCTATACTCTAAGAGCAGCATATTTTTACTGCTCAGACTTGACTTCTTGTTCATTAATTAACCAGGTTCAAATTCCCAGGCAGGACAAACTATTTAACAGGGGTGGCCACATTGGCTTGAGAGTCATATGAGGCTCTTTTACAGTTAAAATGCCACTCACAGAGACCCCTATGGATCCTCCTCATTCTGCACCTGCCAGACTGGATGGGGGAGGGGGAGAAGGAGGGCAGTAAGTTTGTCCACCACTGCGATTTAATAAATACCCTACAAAAATGTTACCAGTTAACAGAAGTTGTCTTACCAACATTTCTACCACATAAAAGGCACACTTAAGTCTCCTAAGCATCCAGCGAACATTCTGAAACTGAGCTGACTTACTAGTTTATGCCTAGAGTCTGCACTGGGGTGGGCTAGCATTTTCCTGGGCCCTGGAAGAATCCCATTAAAATGAATGGACTCCCCCTGATTAAGTAGTCGATGCTCGCAGTTCCTGATGCAGCCTCAGAGGCTTATACTGCAGTAGTTTTTTTTTAATATATAAAAAATATAATCAATCAGGCATGGGTGCTGGTGTGAGTTCCCCCTAGACGTCATCTTAGCTTGAGCAGCAAACAGAACTGGAACACCTTGTTAGGACTGGCTGTGAATAATCGCAGACTTGTTTCAACGGCGCAGGCACTTGGCCAGGTTTATTGTCAAAGCACAGTGCTCGTGCCCCATAGGAAATACAGGTACACGAGGACATGTATGCTTGTTACAATGGACTGCTCAGTTAACAGTGGGAACCCCTCAGGCCTTAGCCTGAACAAAGATCCCCCTGCTGGGCCCCACCTTCTTACACCCTGATACAAACAAGTTTCACAGTGCATTGCTCAGGTCAGCTATTGCTCCATGCCTTGCCTCTAAATCAAGCACATTTTCATCCATCATCCTATCTCCACTATCTTAAGGGTAGGGTGTCTTTGTACTGTCTGAGTGGGTGTATGCATTACTGTAGGTTGTGGAGGGCTTGTGCTGCCTCCCTCTAGTGTATTTCCATTCGGGGAACACTTGTACTGACTCTGAGAATTGTGTTTCTGCAGTTAGTATGTCGCGGGAAGGGTGTAAAATAGTGTTTTTGCCAAGTTTCCTTTCCCCTCTGGCCTCACAGTGTGCACCAAGCTCCAAGTCTCTCTCTTGCTACTACACATATATATATATTTTAAAATAGGTAGCAGGTCAGACATCTCACCTTACTGTAGTTCCACCTCAGTGATGTTCTTGCTTGATAACAGTGAGAACGGAATGTGAAGTTGGTACTGGGCTTTTGCTGTGGACTAACACAGCAATAACAGTATTGCACTCAATGTAAAATGGAGTCATACAGCAACATGAAAAGGGTGCATAAGAAGTTTGTTGTGTGTAGACTGAAATTAAAAACAGGTGTCAAAAAACTTACTGTACTATCAATTAAAATAATTGGAGCTTTCAACAACAGGATCAAATGTTTACAAAACAGGTTTGAGCATTTTGGGCAGGAGGTAAGCTGTGCTCCCACTAAGGCCCACACACCACCAATAAGAATTTGTACTGGAAATTCAGCTTGCAGGACAGTTTCCCCTCTCTACACAGCCACCAGCAGATATCACAGGCGAGGCCTTTTTTTTTTTTTTGGCAATTAGAATAAATTATCCTAGCTGTTTAATTAAAAAATAAACCAACTTTCATGACCAGTGACTTTGCAGTGGTAGGGGATGATGTGAAAAATACAGCAAGTTTAGCAATTCAGTGCTTTAAATAGAAATTACCCTTCACTTAAGAAGGCTAGACTGATGTGCAACAACAGTAACCTACAAGATTCACACATACCAAGTTGCCTCAACCCTTCCATGAAGTAACCACGCCACCTCAGATACAAATTCTAGATAATGAAATCAAATTAGATTCAGAGATCTTCAATAGTGTAGCATATCTTCCAAAGAAAAAATATAAATTGAGCATATAAATGAATTTTACAGGGACATTCATAAACATGCCTACTATTTTAAGAAAATAATGGTATTAGTCTATTCAAAAGCAGTATGAGAACAAAATAAGCTTGTTTATTTAAACAGACTAAAACTACTCAGAAGGCAAATTTAAGACACTGTTTCCTCTTCAGACTGACTTTCATCTATTCCATTTTCTCCAAAAATTTAATACCACCGTATTAGCAGTATCCCTTCCGGATAATTTTGACATCCCTCCTATTTTCCCTGTAATCAGAATAAAAAAGAAGAACATTAGACTGTTTTCTGCTCCATGAGAATCCAACACATTTTCCACCGTGGAATTGTATTCCGTTTCTTTCTACATCTTACAAGTGGACTCGCATTCAGTGATGTTTTCAGCAAATCTTACCGCAAAACTACAATAAAGTTTTATACATCATGCTTTAGTGACAACTAGAAAAAGCCTTACTTTTGAATCTGTCACCCATGCAAGCCTTGATATATAAACCTGAGCAGCGTTAACTTGTGATAGAGAAAACTTAAAATGAATGCCAGAATGTCAATTACCTGAGAATACTATCCTGTAGGATAGGCTCACTCTCCCTGCAACGGAAGCCAAATGTAAACCTTACAAAAACTGCCTGGCCTCATCCCTCATCTGGAAAATCACTGGTGAAAGGTGCTGGGATACAGCTTCTGTACGGTGCATTCCCATTTTAGTAAATCCCCTCCACCCCCTTTTACATTGGTATCCACTTCAGGGATTTGACGGGAGACCTGATTTGCAAACATCAGAGTTTTGTTTTGGAGTTACTAAATTTGCTTAGTTTACAAGTCCAGTTTTTCTGTCTGCACTGAAACTGAGGAGTTAGAAGATGGAGATCCTTTTCTGCATCTTAAAATAATGAAGTTTTATAACGAACTGGCAATTATGTTGACAAAGCACGGCAGACTCCAGCTTCCATTTTGACAGGAGTCAAAACTTGCTTTAGTTAGTAGAAAGATGTGGTTCACATATAAGGACTAAGATGTTTCTGCACAGTCACTTTCCTGACCATAACTACACTGTAGTACAACGCTGATTATAGTTTTTATAAGTAATTTGTTCAACTCTTCATATTGGTTAAAAAAATACAAAGGCATAATGAAGACAGAATCAAGCCACGTGTAGAACAAAGATTTTAGTCATCATGGCAGATGCTCATCCTTACTTTTGAGGAATTCATGCTACAAGTGGTTGAATTTGAAAGTAATAGAACTACTTATTGAGCTGAAATTATAATCCACTCTTCTGACTTTAGTATTACTTTACGAAGATTATAAACAAAAGTTCCAACTAAAGACACAGGGACTTCTTCTAAAGCTACCTACACACTGACAGCAGCTAATTTGCCACCGTCAGATTGATCTTCCTGGATTGATCGAGTGGTCAGTAAAGACCCCGTCAATCGAGGAGGAAGTTGACACACTGAAACCACCCCCTCAGGTGGCATAGCCCAGGGTCGACAGGAACGCATTTCCAGTCGGCACAGCGCAGTGAAGATGCCGTACACAATGGAAATTAAGAAGTTGACAGGAGTTACACAAGGTACTCTGCATAGCTTTTGTAACTCCTGTTGACTGCAACCGAATTCTCAGGTAGGTGTAGACCTGGCTTGTGTTACATTAAAGTCACTTTAGCTGTTTTTGGTTGCTTAAAAAAAGCCTTATTGTAGCACCAGAGCAATGTACAGTGGCTTTAGTATAAACAAGTATAAGATCCAAGTTTATAAATTATTAAAGAACAGACATTGCCATCATATAATTCTAGGGCATAGCTGGGGTTCTCATCTGAGCACCCATTTAAGAATAAACCAGGCCCAAATTGCTACGTGTAAAAAAAAAAAAAAAACGTCAGCACAAGCCTAGGTCTTAAGGTTCAAAGGGAGCACTGAGTGTAAAGATCTGGGATGTATGCCTGGATCTGCTACAAACTTCCTGTATAATCCTGGATTTGCCATTCAACCTTTGTGCCTCAGTTTCCCATTCTGTCAAATGGAGATATTTCTTTACCTTTCAAAGGTACTTTCATCTTAAAATTATTGTTTGCAAAACTTTTAGTGCTCTTCTGATAGAGGACACAATAGAACTGCAAAGTAGCCTTTCACTGAAGTCAGAATACTATCTTCTTTCAAACACTGATTCCCATCTCTTATTCAGATAGGAGGCACATACCTATCTGCTACTGTCATTTAAGTCACTTAAGATATACCGTTCTCTGTAAATATCTTATAAACTATTGCCCAGACATTAAATTAAGTTAAGCAAAGTTGAGGTAGGTAACTGGAGCAGGAGAAAGTATAATAAGCAGTTCTCACATTGACTAAAAACAATAAACATGTCAGGCTATATAAGCAGTCAAATAAGCTCCCTGCCAAATGGGTTATGAAACTTCCTTAGAAAATTCACTTTCAAGAGGAT
Source organism: Mesoclemmys tuberculata (assembly GCA_007922155.1). Taxonomy (NCBI): domain Eukaryota; kingdom Metazoa; phylum Chordata; order Testudines; family Chelidae; genus Mesoclemmys; species Mesoclemmys tuberculata. Next base: position 34,845,021 of record ML675617.1, read on the forward strand.
ACCCATGAATCTTTAGATTTTTGAGCCTTTCAGAAGCCATCAAATATGAGGGTTTAGGTACCGTTTAATGTATAACTAGTGCCAATCTCATGATACGGACAAAATCGTAGAAAACTACTCATGATCTGTATACAGATCATGAGACAGAAAATTACTTCTAAATGGACAAAGGGAAAGCAAACACGGTTCTGCTTAGAAACCTCTTTGGGATTTTCTGTACCCTTACAAGATAGATTACTGCCCGGCACCCCTATTTTTGAATCCAGATTTCATCTATTTACAATTACATTGGAACTGAGGGGTAAACAGGAGAAACAATTTATCTTGGTAGGTATTAATTTCATTTTCTGTGTTTTAAAGTTGAAACAACACGCAGGCAATGCAGAAGGGAAACGAATTTCCTTTAAGATATTCACTATATGAACACTGGTATTGATTATATGTCTTGAGTAGACATATCATTTAATCTAGCTTGCTCAGGTCCCAGAGCAGTGAAGCTGTCAGCAATTACTTCAGCACCAGCTTGGCCTGCAAGTAATTACCTAGGATTCCAGAGTCAGTGCTGAAGTATGGCTTGTTGCATCTTCACTGCTTTTGGACCAAAGCTAACTAGATTAAAACTAGCTCGGGAACATCTAGTCAAGCAGTAATCACATTGCTATTTCAACACAGGCAACATGAAGTGGGACAAAATGTTTTTCACCTCTACATTCTGCACTCACAAGCACAAGCACTTTCCCTGCATAAGAAACTAGGGACAGTTTAAGTCTAGACCCCAAAAAAGATTATAGTAAAAGCACCTCTGAGGCTAAGATAACTTCAGCCCACTCCCACTTTGGGGATACCTTTCATGTTCTAAAGGTCCCTGATTCTATGGTGAGCTGCTAGGGTGTTGGGTCTTATCAAGCAGTGAGCAGGAGTTATGTAGCAGAAGAGAATAAAATCCCCACAAGCCATTAGTTTTGCTGGATAAATATGGAAGCATGTAGCATCCACAGCTAATAGAATCCAAACTACATCATTTGCAGTGATACTGTAAGGCATGCTATACAAGATCGATATTTGCGCAAACACTCCTACACACAGTGCAGAGTGAGAGTAAGCGGAGGTCACTAACCTCATTTCAGTTAAGCACTCTGGAAAATGAAAGTCACTACTTTATGTGCAAAGTTCGTAATGCTTCAGTTAAAGAGAGAGGATATGTCAGAGTTACACAGTTACCTGTTTGAAAGGCAAAGCATACACTCATTTGGATAAGTGCGCCCATCAGTCCCACAGATTGGGTTAAAGTTCTTTGGACATCCAGGCAAACCATACAAGTAGCACTGTGGCTAGGGAGGAAACAAACTTATGAAATGGTCAAGGAGAAGCAATTACAAACCTTTTATGAAACTTCCTAGATTAAGCAATTTAACAAATCCTGGCAGCTTCTAACGGCATACCAATGAACTTGTTGATTTTTATTTTGTATACATTTCATAAAAATTTGGGGAGGGGTTGTGAAATATTGCATCTCTTCCCTAGTTATGTGGAAATTCACTTCAGATTTCACATACCAACTACTCCCTACCTTCACTTAGCTAAATCCTTTAAATTGCTCGAAGCAATAATCATTGCTAAAAAGGAGCGTTTTTTAAAAAACAAACACAAGCCTTGGGATAACTAATGCAAGGCAGCTCTTCCAAGGTAGAAATACAGTGGAGACAAGGGGCTTTGGTTTTACTAAGAAGTACACTCACAGAGGTCAACCCAAGATGGAGGTGTAAGGCTGGCCTCCACAAATTTACCTCCTGGTAAAACCGAAGTGCCTTCTCTTCACTTGTGTGTTAATCTCAGGATCATTTGTGTGTAGAGAGAGGCTTGTAGAAGATTGCGATTTAGAGACACTCCCTAGCATGAGACAGTGTTGTGTGAATTGGGAGATGTGCCCTACATCAGATCTAGCAGGGCTGCTCCCAGCTGCACAGCTAGGAATCATTCCTGTCTGCCTTATTAAAGTTCTAGTCCTTACTCATTCAATATTGTGGGCTTTAATGAACCCTCAGGATTGTTATATCATGCACATCAGTTACCCTGAGATTAAAAAAGCCATTTTTAGCAGTGGAGACATGGTCACATCCTAACAAGTTAACAGCATACTGTAAGATGCGTGCAAAATCAAGTTAGCATAACGTTTCAGGGTAATAATGAAGCTATGTCTCCACTGCCATAATGGGTATTTTTATAGCGAGGTGGCTATCTTGCAGTAAAACCCTGCACTTAAAATATAGGTCAATTAGCTGCGTTAGTCAGGGATGTGTGAAAACCCACTCCCCTCAAGCACAATAGTTATGATGACCTAGGCCCCGGGCATGGAGGCAGGTAGGCTGAGGGAAGAATAACCAAGGTGACAGAGCAGGTCACTCCCAGAGACGGTGTTCCCAGCCAGCGCAGAGACCCCTTCCATAGCTGTGGGCTGCGCACGTTACAGGGCTGCTGGCATGTCGCCGCCACAGCAAGGCTGGGCAGCCCCGGTGCAGACGTGTCCCAGCAGCGCCGCCAAGGGCCCTGCTGTGAAGGCTTCACCTCGGTGTCGCTGGCGAGGTCAAGGCGGGCGGGGCAGGCTGCTGTCGACCACACCGAGGAGAAGCGGCCCGCCGCGTCTCCACAGGGCCGCACGCGGCAGGGGCTCGCTGGCCTGCCTCACCCGGCCGCGGGCAGGCCACGCAGCCTCGGCGGGAGCAGCGCCGGGCCCGCCCCGCAGGCGGGAGCCCCGCTATCGGGCTGTCCCCCGGGGCCAGGGCAGGCCCCGCGCAGGGCCCCGCCGCCCGGCGAAGGGCCGAATCCCGGGCGCTCGCGCGGGGGCTGCTCCCATGGCAACGCGGGCGGGAGCGCGCGGCGACGGGCGAGGCGGGCGGCTAGCCCCGCGCCCCGGGACCCCCGCGCCCGGCAGCGCCCTCCAGCGCCATGGGCCGGGCGGGGGGCGCCGCCCCGCCCCCACTCACCGAGTCGACGGCGGCAGCGGCGGCCCCGGCGGGCGGCGCGAGGAGGAGCCCTGCGGAGAGAGGGCACAGCGTTACCATGACAACGGCCCCCCCCCCCCCCCCCCCCCCCC
>ML675617.1:34853967-34893696 GCA_007922155.1 Mesoclemmys tuberculata
ACACCTACCTCCTAGAGAGCAATTTTATTCAGCAGATCTCAAAGCACTTTACAAAGGAGGTCAGTATCATTAATGCCATTTGACAGATGGGGAAACTGAGGCAGAGCACTGGAAGTGACTTGCGCAACGGCAGCCAACAGGGTAGTGACATAGTCAAGGGCAGAATCCAGGTTTCCTAAGATATTGTCTAATGTGCTGTCCACTAGTCCACTCGGCCACCCTGTGGGAGGAGTTAAGTGAATTAAATTAAACTGAATTAAGGCCACTTTAATTCTAATTTAGGGTGTTCACACAGGGGTTTAACGTGGTTTAATGAATCCACTTTTTATTTACACTTTTACTTAATTAGGATTAACTTTCCAGAGTGTTCCTGTGTAGACATGTCCTATCTCCCCCAGGGAATCAGCCACAGAGCCAGGGCCTCTGCTGGGGCACTCCAGGGCCAGACACCCCACTCTGATGCCCACCATTTCCTTGGTGTGCCCCTACTTCTCTTTGGGCAGGCAGCATGCTTCTGTCACAGTGCTTCTGTTTTCTGCAGACTCTTCCCAGGCCGTCCTGGCAGTTCCTCCCTTGCTCCTGCCATTGGCTGGGAACGTACAGTTAACGGTGGACAACCTTAGTCCCCAGCTGATCAGTCCGAGAGAGGAGAGTGCGCGGGTGCCTCTGCAGCAGAGTAGCTCACAGCCCAGAGGGGAGAGCACACGCCGGGGACGGGAGGACACCCCTGTTTAAATCCTTTCTTCCCCTCTGGCAGGGAGGGGGAACTGACCTTGGGCTGCCCACAGTCTAGCTGAGTGCTCTAACCACTAGGCACCTGCCAGCTGCTGCTCAGTGCCCACTCCAGCGGGTGCACTCTGAGCACATCGGCACTCTGAGGATTGGGTGAGTGATGCACCTGGCTGCCTAGTCCCTCCCCTGATTGTGAATCGGTCGGGGGCTTTTAGGTGGGAGAGGGGTGTCCGGACTCTTGCAGGAAGGCAGCCGCTGAATGTCCAGAGGCAGAAATGCAGGCACTTAGGGAGTTTTTCCTTTGAAGCACTGCGGGGCTGAGTGGGTTTAGGAACCAACATGTTGGGTGGGAGTTTTGTGGATTGTAAGCAGGGGACTTTGGAGCTTTGTGGATCCCCCCCAACAGCCCCAAATCTGGCTGGGGAAGGGTTTCTTCAGAGCAGGCACTGCTGTAGGCTCTCATAAAGCCCCTGCACAAACCCTGGCATGGTGAACGAGCTGGGGACGTGGCTGGGCTCCCCAGCAAAGCTGTGGCCCAGAGGGCAGCCTACAGAGGCTGCCATGGGCTGCACCAAGGGCTGGAGAGACCTGAGACCCAAGGCAGACAGCTGTGAGGACCTGTGTGAGGCAGATCCTCAGGCTGTCTGTGTTACCTTGCAGGTCGCTCCAGTCCCTGGTGCAACCCGTGCTTAGGAGGGTGCCAGGATGATTTCAAGCCACCTTCCCTCCCTATGGCCTGTGAGACCCTCCCCACGCACTTACAGGCAAAGCCCAGAATCTCACCCCTGCTCTCCTGAGATGTCCAGCACCGTTCTGGAGTATCAAGGGCTTTAGATAGTTTAAATGAGCGTTAATATATATCTGAACTTTTGGATGCTTAGCTGAACACCACCCACATTCCGAATCTTTTCATCACCCAGCTAGACTGGATGGGTTAGGCAGTAAATGCTGGAAGGGAATCTCTAGGCATTTTAATAAGGCTTGCCATGGCATTCATATTTTACATTTATGCCAGTCCAAAAATCCCCGCTGCTCAAGAGCATTTCATTTGGTTTATGCAAATGTCTTCCATTGAGAATATTTAACTTTGCCTCATTTGAATACAATTTTACCTGTAGGTCTAGAAATTCACACTTCCAGTCTTGGCACGCTAGAATATGCATTAGACCAAGGCCATTTCCTCCAGTAAATTATTAAACTACAGAGACACGAAGTTGCTAATTATTCACAGGGCATTTTAGTGGATTGGGTGTCTCATTACTGAGCTTCTAACAGGAGTGCTGACTCACTGGGAGAAAGCTGCAGTGCTATTTGCATATCTTTTAAAAGTTACCTCCTTGTTAACATCAGGCCGCTGATTAATAAACATGGGAGATGATAAAGATCTTAGCATGGAGCCTGGACGCTCCTATTGAGAAGGGGCTGCTTCTGCCTTCTGGTTAGTGAAATAACCTTCTGATGCTGAAAACTGGAACCGATTTGAATTTCAGTCATTTTCCTCAGTAATTGGCTATGATTCACTGAGAAGAGTAATACCTGCTTTGGGGAGCTTACATGGATGCCATTTTCTTCTGCTGCTTAGTATTAAGGCACTGGCAACTGTGCACTCCAACAAATGGAGACCGTATGATTAAAAAGATGTTAAAAGCAATTTAATCAGTTAAGGCAAAATTCCACCTTGGGAAGAGCTCATGTGTCTCCTTCTAGCAGGGAATAGGAGCCACGTGCAAGCATCCGACTTCAGAATTTGGCCCTTGGGTAGAGAGACATGAGGTAAGTATTCTGCTACTGCAAGACACGATGCACTGGTGTTGTTAGGAGTTACGGAGTAACTGCCATTGCTTCTAGCGGGCCTGGTCATTGTCAGACTGCGTACCGGACGAACCAAAACTGAGCACGCTGACAAGTTAAATAAGCAACTGAAAATATCTCCAGCCAGGCTTTCGCTGGCCAGCAGTCCGCCAGCCAGCCCTGCGCTTGGCACTCACGTCACCACCATGCAGAAGGTCAATTACAATCAGTTTTGTGACTCAGTCTCCTGCCTTAACGAGACGGTATCCCTCTGGGAAATCACAGCTGGGCAAAAAGATTAGATCGGGAACTTGTTGGAGCAGGAAATGTTTGGAAAGTGCTTGCCGGTCACGTGTGCTCCATCGATAAATAAGGAGAGGTTGGAAATGGTTGTAAAGGTTGGTGGTGTTGCAGGAAATATCTAATTCCGGAACGAGTAAGAGGGGGGCAAACTGAAATAACCACACGCCTCATCTGAGCACCAAGCTTCCCACCTGAGCCACAACCGCTGCCGAGTGGCAGGCTCCAGCCCCTCCACTGTCTAACACAGGCCTCTTTAATAGAGCGGGTTGAATGCTGGGGACAAAACAGATCAAATAAGTCATTTCACGTCTTGTTCCATTATCCACTAGATAGAATTTGATCAGCTATCAAGCTGGCTGAATACAGGGAAAGATTATTTGATGAATGGTACACAGCCCTGGCTGAACTGCCCTGCAGATGGCCACCAAGCTGCTATATTAGATTCAGACCTTGGATCCCATGTGCTTTTAAGCTTATTAATTGTGAGCGCTGTCCAGACACAGAGCCATCCCGGCACACTCAGGGGTATAGAATCCAATGCTGGTACTCCTTTTTGGGATGAGGGACCCCACGGCCCAGCTGTCCTGGGCCCCTCTGGGCCAGTGCAAACCTTCCAAGCAGAGTTTTCACCACAAAAAGGAAAAAGTGACAGAGGCTCCAAGAAGTCCATTAGGAGCTGCTAATGGCTGTTGCTTTGACATTTGACATACTGCACTGATTGGCAGCAGTGTAAAATCCTATGGCCAGGTGTACACTAGAAACAGTGGCTGGTCGAGCAATGTCAATTAGCGGTCTGATTTTTGGGGGGTGACGTTTCTGGACCAGCAAAACCGTGTGTAGTTGCAGCTGATTCTAGTAAAAAAGGGATTTAGTTTATTTCACTGCCCAACCAGCACGAGCTATGTCCTACTAAGGAGAGAATGGAAGGGGATAAAATATGGGCAGGATCTGATGAGAACTAGTCAAATGAAAAAGAATCCTGGAATCCTAGAAGATGAGCGTTGGAAGGGACCTCAGGAGGGATCTAGTCCCACCCCCTGCTCAATGCAGGACCAGCTCTGACTTGCCCTTGGTGAATCCATACTGACTGTTCCTGATCACCTTCTTTTCCTCCAAATGCCTCAAAATGGATTCCTTGAGGACCTGTTCCGTTATTTTCCGGGGATTGAGGTGAGGCTGACTGGCCTGTAGTTCCCTGATTCCTCCTACTTCCCTTTCTTGAAGATGAGCACTATATTTGACTTTTTCCAATCATCCGGGATCTCCCCCAAGCATCACGAGTTTTCAAAGATAATGGCCAATGGCTCTGCAATCAAACCAGGTCGCTCCCTCAGATGCATTGCATCTGGCCCCATGGATTTGTGCACGTCCAGCTTTTCTAAATTGTCCTGACTCTGTTCTTTCACCACTGAGGGCTGCTCACCTCCTCCCCACACTGTGCTGCCCAGTGTCCCATTTGGTTATATCACATATTGGAAGATAGCTAAAAAGTGACAATTTTTTAAAGCGCCTGTATAAAAATACTAGAAGTCTAAATACTAAGTTGGGTGAACTTGAGTGCCTCGTATTAAATGTGGATATTGATAGAACAGGCATCAGAGAAACTTGGTGAAATGAAGATACTCAATGGGACACAGCGACACCGGGCTACAACATATACAGAAGGACAGAACAGGTTGTACTAGTGGGGGAGTGCCACTATACCTGAAAGAAAGTAAAGAGTCAAATGAAGTAAAAATCTGAAATGAACCAAACTGCACCCTAGAATCTCTGGATCGTAAATTCCAGGCTTGAATAATAAGAATATAGCCGAATGCTGTCACAATGGTGTGTCATAGATGCCGTGCTGCTTGTCAGCCAAGGGAGAATCTCCTTTAGGCCACCTCTCTGCAGCGTTCCTGGGTCACTTCTCTCTCTCATCGCTTCGGAAGCCCTCTAGTAAAACAAGAAATGCCTCTTCAGAATCCTCCTCAGAGGACATTACAATGAGGGTGGAGCATATTTTACCTTCATTGAAGGAAAAGGCCATTGTAGGGTGTACTCAGCAAGGCAGCTTCTACCCTCGCCCTCCCCGGAGGCTACGTGGGTCATGGCTTGCTCTTCCCTTCCCTTAACCAAAGCAGTGAGTGCATGAGCGCAGACCCAGACAGGTGTGCAAGCCAGTCTGCTGGCTCTGGAGAAGTGACGTGACCTGCTGCACTTTACAGTCAGCCGCCTACTGACAAGGGGCAGCTGCTGTGAATGATGGCACCAGGAACCTTCTGCTAAGAGGCCACAGAAGCAATTGGCAGATATCAGATTTTCCATGAAAAGACCAGCCCATCTCCCCCATTCTACAAATAAATAGACCATGCTGAAATGCACCTTAATTTCCATGGCATGGCTGAAGGATGCCAAACCGCTATGTTATAATGAATGAAGAGTGGGTGACAGAATGCTGTCACAATGGCATGTCATAGACTCCGAGCTGCTTGTCAGCCAAGGGAGAATCTCCTTTAGGCCACATCGCGGGACTTTTTGGAGCAGGGGTATCTAAGTGCTGTCTCTCCATAAAGTGCCACGCAGCCATGGTGTGCAGCTGAGTTAGAGTTGTGATGTACTTGGACGCCATCAATTTGACAGTGCATGCACAGAGATCCTGTTAGCCACTACTGACGTGCAGCCACCTTGGGAGAAAATAGAACAGCTGTTTAATTACTCAGGAAGTAAAACATGAAACTCCATCTAAGTGAAACTTGGGGGTTTTAGCAAGAGAATGCAGAAAAGCGTCTTCTGAGTTCTTTCTTTCCAGCTCTTCCACTGTGCTGTCCTTGGGTGAGTCACTGACACTCTCTTCGCGTGGCTTTATTCTGAGTGTCTGGGTGGCTTCTTGCTTCTGGTGGGGCTGGAAATGCTGGGAGAATATCCTGTCTCAAAGCATTGGGGCACTTTTTCTGGCTCAACCCTGGAGCTGCAGCAGGGCATGACAAATATTGGGGAAAGGAAAGATTCCCAAGCGTTTTAGCCCTGTTTTCCATATGGAGAAGGCTCATAGCACTGACTAGAGACTGAGAATAACTGGAGATGTTTTCAATCATTTTGTAGCATGGAGATGTCCTATTGAGAGATTCTCTGTGTGTTCAGCTCTATAGCTTTTAGAGCCATCGTTGTCAAACTTGATTTCATTTCTGTCGAGCCCTTTTGGATCGTTCCATAGGGTTTGGTTCAAAGGTTCATAGAAGGAAGTGGAGGAAGATTCTTATTTCATCCAATGTTCCCCTCCTACTTTCAGTAATGCTTCCTCTCCCACCCTCTAAAAGATTTTCTGCAGATGTCCTATCTGTCACACCGGGCCCATGAATCATTCTCTTCAGCTGTGCTCTTGTCATCCCACATATCCCGAAAGACTGGATCCGGGACATTGGGTTTCAATTATACACAAACCGCTCGGTCTCTCGCTCTCTGATCCCTACGCTGCCATTAGTTTATCTGCTTCACCCTAGGCTGCTTCTTTCTATCTACAAAACAGGCAGGCTATTGACTCTCCCATTTATTTCCCACACAGTCCTTATCCATCAGCTGAAATTCACTGACTGGCTAGTCAGACATCCCAGAGCATCAGTAACAAAGACTGGGATTTTCAAAGGCTGCTATGAGAGTTAGGTGCCCAAATCCAATTGGAACGCAGTAGGAGTTGGACAGTCAACGTGCACCTCCTTTGAAAATCCCAGGCAATAATAGGAGTCACCTCCCTGTCAAAGTGGTGCGATTTCCAGGAGCTAGCCAGAGAACAAACTGGGATGCCTGGTCCCTGGGCAGTGAAAAGCCAGACATCTCCCAATGCTCCTGAGGTGGGGGGAGTCCCTCTCTTGACAGCTGCATGCCCTGCCATTGGCCATTTCCAGAGAGCTCTGCCCCAGGCAGAGCATCTGGGGTGAAGTGTGCAGGGCATGCGTCAGTGGGAGGAGCCCTCCCCTCAGTGAGACAGGGAGAGGTGTCTGTGTAGGGAGCCTCTGCCGCGCTCTTCCAGGCACCGCCATTCGGTCAGAGGCCGGGCAGAGCCCTGATCAGTCAGAAACATATCCTAAGGCAGGGGGTGGGAACCTGTACAGAGCTATCCATGTATTGCTCCATCTTCATTTCTGCCTACCTTCCCGGATCCCCGGGGAAAGGCCCCGTCAGTTCCGCTCTGCTCCCCGGAACGGCATCTCTGAGCTGCAATCAGTCCAGCTTTTGGAAAATGACTTCCGTGCTCCATCAGCACACAGAGGCGGCAGCAGATGCCTGCAGTGAAGCAATTCTCATGCTCAAAAGCCAGTGGGTTTGTTAATTTCCATCTCTGCTGGCTGGCAACTAGAGTTGTCAACTGGGTCCCGTCTTGTAGGACAAAAGTAAGTGTTGTGATAGCTGCGACTCCGCACAATGCCATTGCATTGCTACACCGTGGTGTTGACTCTTCACAGGTTTCACAATGTCATCCATACATGGTGTTTAAAGGGCTCAACTCACCGCGCCAGCTGTTAGCGGTGTCTCACAATATCATGACACAAGGTGCACTCGAAGTAAACTCTGCTCCCTTTAATTCTCCTCGGACAGAGCCCTGGGGAGAGGTACTGAGCTGTGAATGGCAGAGTGGGTTTTAAGTCCCTCACTGACCCTTCCATCTCTTGTTCTCTGCTCTTTTCTTTCTGCCACTGACAATGCAAACACGACCGCTCAGTTAGGTTTGAAATAGTCTGAATTTCTTTCTGCGGGCTAGACCGCGCCATTCGGACGCTCACTCCACAACCTTGTCCACCGAAGGAAACACAACTGTAAGATGTGGCTCCGTGGGAGTATGTGTGACAGTCTCAGCTTCTGTGTGTTTGCTACAAATACACTGTTAAACCCAGAGCCGTGTTATAGACATGCCGAGGTGAGAGATCCCTTGGACATATCTGTGCTAGCTCTCTCCACCTGGGAGAATCTTTCCATGTGGAAGAAGCTTGGAAAATCCAACTCTGGGACCCATCGTAGAGCATTTGGCTCCCCCAAAACTGACCATCTTTTGCCTATGCCTGGTGATCCCTAGGAAAGGCTCTGAATGACAGGAAAAGAATTAATCCTGGCTTTTTGGTATTTTCAGATGTCAAAGGGAAGAATCCCCACATGGGAATCCAGCATAAAACTTGTTGCAATAACTCAAACATCTAGACTAGGGTGAAATGTTCACAAGCCTCCAGGAGCCTAAGACCCATTTCCAATCTGGAAGAAGCTTTGAGAACCTGGCTGCCTCTGTCTTAGTTCCCCATTTAGTGATCACAGCAAGGCAGTCTGCAGTGTGCAGCAAGCTCTACACGCCCATAAGCCTCCAGCTGCACATCTGATGCAAAACCCCCACACCTTGCTCTGCCCTAACACTTCACAAGACTCACGTGGAAGTGGTGTGACATTGCCCCACTGAGACGCAGGGCTCTTGCGCAGTAGCTATGTGTGCAGGTCGTTCTTTGTTTGGAGGCACTGAGGAGGCTGTCTTGGAGCCTGTCCAAGAGCTCAACAAAGGATTCTGTGTAGGTGACGTGCTGAAAGAGGGCCCAGCCCAGCTTGGGGACGGCTCGCGAATGACGGAAGGTGAAAGAAAGGACAGTTCTTGCTCTGGCTGGTTTTATGGAAGGACGGACACTCACTCAGGGCGATGGCTCTCCAGCCACGTTCCATGCATCGTGATTCCTTCCAGTGGAGCACGCGCTGGGCTCGCAGGTAGTGAGAGCAGGCCAGAGACAGAGAATGTGGCAGTTCATGGCTCCAGGGGAGCGTTGCTCCAGCAAAGGCCAGGGAAAGAGTAGCCTGGCAGAGGAAGGGAGAGCAGGGCACCCAGGGGATTCAGCAGAGTGAGGCGGACGGTGGCGTGTATGCCCTCCTGTTTGCACGAGGGCTCTGACGTAGGCATATTTTACAGCCAGGACCTTCTGGGTGTTCAAAGCACAGGGTCAAGATCGCTCTGATCGCACCAATTAACATGTCAGGGTGGTACAAAGAAACCTGTTTTGAGCGTCTTGGAGATGAGAGCTGTGATAGGCCTGGGCCCGTTTCAGAGACTGCACGTAGCCTAGGATAAACACCCCACATTTGCTTGTGTCGTCAGACTTTTGGAGGGAATCAGTCAGTCGCTCCCTGCTTGCCCATCTGCCTGCGGTTTCACGCAAAGTGAGGGACTCTGAGCAGAACCCAGTGAGTCTTAGTCCGATTACGAGGGCCCAAAAGGCTACTTTGTTCTAGAGAAAGTTAATGGCGCTAACAGACGGGCCCCCCTTTAAACACTACAGCACAAGGCTGATCGTTCAGTCTTATGAGCCGTGTGCATGTTCTTCCCCCTGGTCTAAAGCTGCCGAGCCTGGGAGTACATACACATTGGCTGAACCAGGCCTTCTGCTTGGACGTGCAAAGAGCTCTCAGTGTGGGCAAGTGGCCACCCTGGCTCTTCATCCTGCAGCACCATTAGTCACGCCAGCCACATGAGCGGAAATCAGTTACAGCTGAGACGGCATCTTATTCACCCCGCAGAGCCCTCTTTCTGTCATGCCGCTGCATAGGAAGCCAGGGCGTCCCGGCGGGGGGGTGGCTCTGGGACTGCATTGTACTCAGCCAGCCAGCCTCTCACTCGAGTCACCCCTTGCAGTTAAGGTGCCCACCACGCTGCCTTTCATGAGACAGTCGGAAAATGTCGGAGAACCCCTTTCAATCTGTAATTCAATTGGCTTAACACAATTATAACCAAATAACATCATCCTTCCTGGGCGAGGGCTACAAGAAGGACTTCATGTGATCTGTACACTGCCTACAGCAATGGGCCCTGATCACAACACTACTGTGACATACGTAAAAAGGGGTAAGAGAGGAAAGGGCAAATCACACCTGCAAGAAGGGATGGGCCCACTTTGTATCCAGATTCCAGTCCCCTTCGAGTTCACAGCCGGGCTTGGGGATCGCCCTTGGGAAAGATGGTGCAATTTGCCAATTTCAGATTTGGGTTAGCGGCCAGCTTTTGGAAGCCCTCAGAACTTGCGGCCGTTTGGATCTCCGGATCTACTTGGGATCTTTGCTTCTCGTTCGTTTCTGCCTTGGCCATCTGCAAATGGTGTGGCTGCTGGCAGAGTGCAGGGCCATTGGATCCCTCTCTAGTTCATCATGTAAAACTGTAGACTAGCCACTGTAAGCTGAATGCTGCCCCAAGCTCGAGGACTCATTGCATTGTATGCACAGAAACCCCACAGAGTTCTCTTTAGTGACTGTCTGGGGGTGAGGGTCTTTCCTGAGTCAGCACTTCTGCTCTGTAAAAATGCCGCCCCACATGTGTCGGTGAAATGTTCTGGCACCAACGTTGCCGGGTCCCATCCCTTCATCCATATGAGAGCAGCACCAGATTATTTCCGTGTGAGGGAAGGAGCAGAACAACTCCCAGCTGAACAGGCCCGGGGGAAAGAGGGGGACGGGGACTCGGCAGCGCAGGTGACGGGACACTCCCCCAAGGGCCTGGCAGAGTGTGAGCAGCACGCAGGAAACTTTGCAGGGGAAGAGAAAAGCGTGTCTCGTGGTCAGTGTGCAGAGCCTGCACGAGGTCCATGTTTATGCTTACACGTGTGCTGTCTGTCTGGTGCTGCTGGTGAGCAGGGCGCTACAGACGTGCGAGTTGCAACAGGGGGTGACTCTACTCCCAAAAGGCCATTATGGGGCCGTCCCATCTCTGCCTCCCGCTGCAGAGGGCCCGGGGGCCTGTGTGCAGAAAGTGTGCGTCTCAAGCCTGGCTCATGACCAGCTTGGCAAAGCCCTGGCTGGGGTGATTGAGTTGGGCTTGGCTCTGCTTCGAGCAGGGGATGGGATTAGATGACCCCCTTTGGTCCCTTCCATCCCTCTTCTGCTATGAGTCTGTGACTCTGTGCCAGCATCGGCCTGGAAAAGCAGCTGCTGGATTTGGACTCTCATCAGAAGCATGACATCAGTCGAGAGGAGAATGGGGGCGGCCGTAGGAGGAAGAGTTGCCTCTCTCTGTCGTCCTCCTACCTTCCCTTCATGTACATGACAGAGGCCCTGAGAGTGAGGTAGGCAGCAGAGTCTTCTTCCCCCCTGCTTGTGAAGCCCCCGCTTTAGATTTAAGAACATTTTTCTTGTTTGCGTGCAATTTCCCGGTGATGCTCTTAATATCATGAAGGCATCATCTCTGAACACAGCCCTGATGCATCAATGCTGGGAGATAAAACCCCCACACCACATACGGGAAGCAACAGACCTTTGCTCTGTCACTGCTGAAATGGCTGGCATTATTTCTGGTGCCTGAAATATGCCATTTCTTCCACGCTGGGCCAGTGTTTCCCTCTGTGTGGTACAGTAAATAGCACAAGCTCTTCTGTGATCTGACCTGCATCGCACTGTGTCTGTGAAGGATGCCGAATGTTTTCTGAGGAAACAAGGACCCTGGCTTGATGAAAGGGAGGGCTGGAGCAGCCAGCAGCATTTCAGCATGGTGCACTTGACAGCAGACAGCAAGGAAGTAATGAGAAGAGACATGAAAGGGTCCGGCACAGGGGAGTAGGCACTGATTACGCTCTTAGAGCAGAAGAAGAGTTTGATTTGTCTTTTCGTGCTTTTCCATCTTTTTGTGCTTTCATAATGTCCTATTAGGCCATGTCCCCCATAGACGGTGAATCTCACCTGTCTCTTGCCAGTACAAGGGAAAGTGTTATTTTTAGAATGCAATGAACAAAAGGACTTTTTCACAGGAACAAACGTTTTTATGGAAGATCTCCATTTTCCTTGCTATCTTCGGGCTTTTTGTTGAAAAATAAAAGCTCAAAGATGTTCAAGGGCAAATTTTCACAAGGAAAACAATAGTTCTTACAGCCAGTTCTAGTTATTTTGTTATAGAGCCGTAAAAGTAACCTGAACTTCAAAACAACCTGTAATTTAACACATGCTCATAACTCTCCATGTCCATTAATCACATTGAAAATACCCTCAGTTAGCTGAAATGTCAGCCATCTAGACAATACAGTGTCCCCAAACAAAGGCAGTTTAGAGTAATCAAGGACTAGAATTGATATATTTAATATAAAGACCCTATCCTTGGATCCAAACGCCTCTGAACTCTGAGAAACTCTGTGTCTGGGTTTTCAGCTCAGGCCTTCTCCAACTGGAAGAAAAACCACGTATCATCCTTTTCCTAGATCCTGTCACTTCTCAATGTTCACGTACCCGCTGCTAGCTGAAATATATTGTTACCCTAGTCTCTCGGTGCAAATAAAATATTTCCTTTTTCTGACCTTTGATGTTTGACCCAATAAATACTGAAAAGATTCTTGTGATTTTAGAAGGAAAGTGGGCGTCGGTATTGGGTGAACTCTCACCAAGTCCAAGTATAATGTAGGTTTGGAAACTCATTTCGTACCCAGATCTGCTGCACCAGATCCAGATGTCAGGATGCAGAGTTAGATCTGTTTCCCTGCTGGTTAAAAAAGATCCAGAGGTTCTAGGACATTAGGTAACTTGCAAATTTCCCCAGCAAAAGTGTTGTTCTAATAAACACGCTGTTCTGCATGTATTGTGCCGATCTCCTGGTTGCACAGAAGAATTTCAGCTTGAACGTCGGGTTGTGGTTTCACTGTTGGACCATGAGGGGGCAATGTTGCTTACCGCATGCTCTGCCCTCTGCTTGTTTGCCTATTTTGTATCCAAACCATTTCTGATGCTAAAAGGATCGTCAGAGCACATGTGCAGCCTCCACACCAATCTTGTTACAGCACACTCATCTCCCAGTGAGCCGGGACGCAGAGCTGGGGTTTGACTGGAGACTTCGTGTCTGTAATTCAGAAAGACAGGGTCCATTGTTTCAAGGTGCCGCTGCACAAAGATGGCAGCTGTGCACAGTAAAACACCATGGCGGCCCATGCCGTTCACTCTGCAGAGACTGAGACGGATGTCCTACTTTGCCCTTCCCGAAGCCCACAGGTACGAGCACTGCAGGTTCTGGTGGCAGACCCCTGCCAGGATTACAGGCCTCATCTGTTCTGCCAGCCCTGTCGGCCTTGGGTCAGACCTGGAGCATTACTCCTCGCTGGAGATGAGACAAGTGAAATCAGAGACCCAGCTGGACTCCTTTTCCCTTCCTTCCTCTTCTCCCTCTTCCTTCTTCTGGGCTGGGGTTCAGGGAAGCTTACCAGCTGTAGCTGCAGAGCTGCGTCTATTAACCCTTGGCTCCCCAGTGATGCCATGCCCATAAAGGTCATCACTGCCCCATTCCTTTTCTTTCGTTACTAAGGGATTTGATTATTCCTGGTTCTCCGTTAGCCTGAGTCCCATCTCAGAGAGCCAGCCAGGAACTGGACAAACTGGGATGAGGAATTAACTTCTATGTGCTTTCCTTTAGCTTGTGCTAAGCATCTTCTTGTACACAGACATTTCCCAGCAGTTGTGTGTCTGTGTTGTGCTTGCTAGGCAGGGGCGAGGTGGTAGTTATTTTGATTGCATTGCGATGTTGCGTTTGGCAACTACTCCAGACTGTGACAGAGAAACAGATTGTGGGCACACTCAAGGGTAAGTCACCGAGCGTTAACTACGCACCGCAGGCGAATGAGTGCAAAATGAAAGCCTCGTTCTGCATCTGAGAAGGATCAGAAGTGAACAAAGGTTACCCATGGAGCCCAAAGAAGGTGGACTCAGGCATTCTCTCCCAAATCCCAATGAATATTTGTTGTTTGGCATCTTATCCCCCGGTGATGTTGTTGAGCAGACACGTAGGTCTTGTTTATGCAAGATAAGTGTTGCCAATTATACGTGTATAGGCACACAGGTAAAGTTCTATTAGCAAACCCCTCCATATGGACACTCTTATTTCAGCATGAGGGGCTGGGGTTTTTTGAGTTGGGGGGTGAAGGTTAAGTTAAATTTCTTCCTAAGTGACATAAGCTGAACTGAAAATTATATTAAAAAAGGAAAAGCAGATGAGGAGTGGTGATCTGGGGAGTTATAATGGTATCATTATATTAATTGAAATTCAGACCTTGTGTTATCCTGTGAAAATACAGACAAGGCTTTGTAGGGAGTGACAGCGTGTAACGAAGTTGCAAAGAAATCTCACCGTAAGCCAAGAGCCTGCAATGTTGGTTATTGCTTAACTCTCGCAGATATGACTTTTCATCAGCAGGGATGCATGGACATGAAGAAAGAGCAGGGGTTCCCAGACTGGTGTGTGAGCTTGTGGGCAGTGGTACACCAGAAACTCAACCAAAAAATCGTTCTCTTTCAAGGGAACAGTGGGTACGTGTTCTGCATTGCCCTAGAAACTGCTTGGAAAGCAAACTCCATACTGGCGGCTAATGCTTGCCGACCTTAGCTGCCGTGGTAGCTGCATGGGCTGCGGCGGTGCAGATGGGCGTTGCGCTCTCAGCAGGCGCATGGCTGGCTGGCTTCCTGTCAGGCCTGGCATTCAGCTTGTGCTGTGGCCCAGACCACGCTGTGGGGAAACTGCCGAACCCCACATCACGGCACCTGGCCTCCTGCCTCCCCCCTCCCAGCCCCCCACTGCTGCAGAACTGGAGCGCCTTCTTCACCACCTGCCCTGCAATGGCTGGCATGCAAGGGCAGCTGGGAAATTCCCCCATGTCTCTGCAGGGGACATGGGCGAGTGGGCGAGTCAGATAGATCTGATGGGCAACAGCCTGGGTAATGACGAAGGAGAGCCAGCTGGCTGTGTTAAATGAACTACTAACTTTATTCAAGATGAGGCCCCCTCTCCTGTCTCTATTACCTGCTGGGTATAGGTACAAACTCTCCAGGCTTAATCAGATTCTCAAATAAAAGGGTTTATTAATGGGGAACACAGCTAGGATAGAGGGAAGGGTCACTCGAGGATTGATAACATAGAAATGAACTCAGGGTCCTTTCCCAACATAAAATCTTATATCTCGGGCTTGGCGTCTTTCAATATTCAGGATCTTTCTTCACTCACCCAGGGTGTGGATACTGACTCCAGCCATGATGCTAGGAGAGCAGGAACCCGAGCAGAGATGGTCCTCGATGTGGTCTGGATCCAGGTAAGTGTGTCTGTCTCCAGTGTGGGACTGTCCCTTGTCTCTCTTCCCTGGAGACCAGCCAGTGCCGATGTTGCTGCTCGGGTGGACAGTTGTGTGTGTTGGGGGGACGGTCTCCAGGGTGGACAGCCACGAACGCTGTCTGCTCTGCCCTTATGTAGAGTCCCCGTTGCCGATAGATTACAGACCCTTCTCTTCTGGAGGTTTCCTGCTGGTTCTTCCCTAGAGCGGGAACCTTGGACAAGAAGGGGCTGCCCACATGGGAGAAGCCTTGTATTTACAAGAATCCAAAATGGCTAAGCACCGACTTACCCTACAAATGTGTCTGATAGCCAACAGCTGCAAGCCAAGCCCTTTCCCCGCAGGGACGCCCCGTGTGGATTGTGGGCGTCCAGGGCCGGAGCGGGGAGGAGCAAGAACTGGAACTGAAGCCGTCTGAGGCCAGTCAAGATTTCCCCACCTCTGCCCTCCCCTCTGAGCCTCCTGCCCTTTGCCTTTGTCCCCCCCGCCACCGCAGTGCCCTGCACTACTACACACACAGACCGTGCACCCGAACCCCCGTCCTTTCGCTCGCATGCCATCTTCTCTGTCATGGCCATTTTCGCTTTTTCCAAGAGCTACTCAAGATGGCTTGTTTTTCTTAATTTCAGGTTTGAACAAAGGAGGAAAAGTGACCTTGGGCTCACGTTCAACATTAATTCAGATTCAAATTGGCAGGAATTTTGAACTTAAATTCAACGAGTTAAACAGTCGAGCCATTGCCTGTAGATCAGCTGCCTAGACCAAATTATATCAACATGTAATTTATGACAAATGGAATTGTTTCCTGTCATTTGAGTAACATAAAAGACATTAATAAAGAAGGCTGCTTCATTGTGTTTCTTCTGATGCACTGTCTAAAAACCTGCAATGTTCATAAAGAATGTCATAATCAAACATTTTAGGTTTCCTTAGGCATTTATTTTACTATATTACGCAAAAATTCTCAAGCCTATTAAGGCCTAAAATAAACGTGCACAAAAGGAGAAATTTGCATGTGATGTTTCAAACATTGTTTGTTTAAGAAGGTGGTACCTGAGCCAATAAAGGGTGGGAAACAATGATTTATAGTAAAAACATTTTAAATATGTACTACACTGTGCTGTAGCAAACAAAAAGCTGGTAATGACAGCTTTATGCAATAATGCATACTCTAAATTCAATTTAAAACATAAATACATCACTACCTTCTTTCTGGTTATGTTTTATGTCCCACTATGATGATAGGTACAATGTGGCCAACTTACAGTTGCCATGGGAACCCCCATCCTGCCTTTTTTTGCATTTAAACATCTTATCCTGTGTGTGTTTTGATACCCAGGTGATGAACATGGTAGAACATCTAGAGCACTGAGATGGCTAGAGAAGATAGAATATGGCGTTAACAGCCTTTTTGTTTTGCTTTGCATTGAAATGTATTTGAGAGCCAAGACCAATTTGGAGGCTCTTGTTCTCAGCTTAGAGAAGAGAGAGGGTCCTTGGGAGCTATGCCGCTCTGTACAGCTTGTTTATGGGTAAGAGCTTAAACTGGAGAGCCCAAGACATATAGCACGAGTTTGCTCTAAGAGACTGTGCCTGGAATAACAGCTATTGAGAAAGGCTAGAGGCTAAGGGGCAGGGACAAGATGTCAATTATGAGAGCTGGAAGGAAATACAGTAACTATGAGCAGCTTTGTACTGTCTGAGGGACGTGGAATCAGTGTCTGGTTATTTATCTGATATTACTTTAGTCTGGGGCGCTCCTTGCAGGGCAGCCCGGTTGGCTGTAAGGGGCACTGTGCAGTCTGTTACGTCTATTATACTGGTCCTATAGGGTTCATTTCACTTTTGCTTTTGATTCCAAGTAGTTGTTTAGGATGCCTAGTTTCTGCCCATGCTCGTGTCTGTCTCTCTCTATGACAGTGCTGTGTAGAGCATCCCTTGCCTCCAGATGCTGTTCATCCGGCACTTATCCCGTATATGTTGCAAAGACAAGAGTTTTCAGGGCTTTAGCCTCATGACATTGTTCTAGATATTCCCCCACCTGCTATTGGATTTATGCCCGTCCATATATTGACAATCAAGAAGAAAATATGAGGTGTAGAGGCAGACAAAGACTTTTCTCTCAAGTTTTCCTATCATTTCAATAACATCTGTGATCTTTAAGCAATACACATCCTTCTTATCTTCCGTGAGGAGTCAGCCATTTGCCCCATTGTTGGTCATTCTACTTGACCTCTCGGCTACTGTGATCTTCTTTTGTCTGAGCTCTCCTCCTTCCTTTTCAATTGTTCCTTCAGCATGTCCTTTGGAGAATCGTCCTCATCCTCCCACCACGTTTCCACAGCATTCTCTTCCTGACCCCTTCTTTTCTCCCCCTGCACCTTATTTCTGGGCCATCTCATTAGCAAATGCCCAACATTCAATTATCACCTCTACATGGATGGTCCACAGTTCTAACTCCCTAATCCAGTCCTGATTCCTTCTGTCCAAACTAAAATCTCAGCATGCCTCTCGATGTGTCGCCACAGATGTCTTGCTGTCACCTCAAGCTCAAGATGGCTAATGCAGAGATCTCAATCTTTCCCTCCAACGCTCTTCCTGCTACCTCTTTTCTCAATCACAGTGGCCAACACCGCCTTTCTGCCTGTCACTGAGGCCCATATCCTGGGTGCTATCTTCCACTCAAGCCTCTCTCACACTTAGGGAATGTCTAAATCTTGCCATTTCTTTCTGCATAACACCTCTAAAGTCTAGCCTTTCTGATCCACCCACAGAGCGAACCCACTCATCACCTCACTTACTGCAATATCCTGCTCTCCGGTGTTACCTGGCAGCTCTGTGTTCTTGGGGAACCAGGGTGAAAAACCCCTATTCTCTCCCTGGCTCACCTGAATCCCCCGCAGCCTCTGCTTGAACTAGAAACAAAAGCTATGAAAAGGCTGTGGGAGACACACCTAAACCCTCCCAACAAGGGTGACAGGATTGAGACAACTCCCCATGCCTCATCTACATAGAAGATGTAAAAAGAGGCATCTCAATTAACACCTTGAATGGAGAACTGGAGCCTCATTTACATCGAAGATGGAACAAGAATTAGCATGAAGAATGGAGAACCAAGCTCCAAAGCAGGAACCGCACTGAACTCTGGGATTGGCAAAGCAGGGACGCACTGCATGATGGGAGATCTCTGCTCCTGATGTAAATGAACTCACACCTACACCCACCCAGCTCCGCAGTTATCAGACCAGTCTAGTATTGCCATGCAAAACACTGAATCTGCCTGGTTGCAATGTGAGCTCCCCCAAGGAACATTGACCGTAGCTGGGAGTGATCAGCTCCTATTGTCCAGCAGAGAGAGAACCACCCTGGGGTACTTCACTGAGACATTGTCTACCCACAAACAAACCTGGTTCTACAAATCCCCTACCCAAGTTCAAATCTCTCTTGCTCTCCTCTTCTGATGCCTGGACCCGAATGCTGCCTGCTTCCCCATTTCCTGACTGATCCTGTCGTGGGTTTTGCCTCTCTCTCAAGTGTTCCTGACCCTAAGCTGAACAGCCTGTCTCCTGGGAACTTCTGAGCTGCAAGGAGTGGTGAGATTCCCCCGCCCATCCAACATTCCCAATTCTCTCTCTCTCTCTAACCCAGGTATAACTTTCTACTTTTGTAATCAAACCTGGGCTCGCCTTCTCCAATACCCCTACTGTAATTGTGTTGTATTGTAAGTGTTAGATTGTTTTTCTCTCCTTGTATGGCATCACTATTAGTATCATAAGTTTTATACACCTGGCAATAAACTAACTATTGTAATCAAGCTGGTTGCCAGTTTCTCTCTCTCTCTAAATGTATTTACTGCTTTGTGTTCTTGGCTTCCCTACCTTGCTCTGCAGCAACGCTTCTTTTACCTAAGCCAAAGATCCCTGGAGTGCCCAAAATCCTATGGGGTTTGCTTATCAAGGGGGTTACTGCTAGAACAATTGTGTTGCAAAGAGGCATATAAAGGGGACAGCTGAGAAGTGCTGCTCTGCCTAGCCTACGGAGTCCAGAGGCGCATAAGGGTGACAGCTGAAAAGTGCTGTTTGACCCAGCCTGATTGAGTCCAGGGGGCACATAAGGGAACAGCTGAAAAGTGCTGTTTGGACCCAGCCTGCCCATAAGTGTGCTCCGTTCTGGTGCGGTGCAAGGGGCACATGAGGGTGACAGCTGACAGCGCTGTGTCACCAGCCTGCTGAGTTCAGGGACGTGTAAGGGGTCAGCTGAGAGTGCTGATAGCCCGGCCTGCTCAGACGCACTCAGTTAATCTGGAATGGGGGTGTGTATCTGGGGGGGTTTATCTGAATCTGAAAACCTTAGGTCCTGCAGGATAGCTCCACTGGGAGGGGACTTGTAGCCATATGAACACACAAGCAGCACATAATAGAATCACACCCCCTCTTCCACGAAGGGAACCCTAATAAATAAGCAGACCTGAAAGTGACGGGCACATCTGGTAACACTGTCCCTGGCACATGCAAGCTTGCCCATTCATATATATTCAGAAGGTATCTGCAAAGAGAATTTTCCTGTCCCGGTGCCGTGACTATGTCACCTCTCTCTTTGCAGCCTTTCACTGGTTCCCTCTTCTCTTTTTTACCAGACATAAGCCTCTCTCCTTTGCCTGCAAACATCTGGACAACATTGGGGCTGCTGGTGTGTAGAGTCCACTCCCCTTCCGCTGACCATTATTGTCTTGCTGTTTCTTTGTATTCTTCTGTCGATCTACGTGCATCCATCCGTTGTGAGCCACCTCCTTTGCTTCTGGGCTTGCAAAGCATCTAGCACAAGGGGGTCCCAGTGCCTGCGTGGTATGGTGTTATGGGAATACAAATGAATAATAAATATTCCCTTGCTCTCTGATGTGGGGTGTGCTTGTGCCCAGCAGAGACCAGGAGCCCTGTGCAACAGGGGCACGAGTCACTCTCTGCAGCTCATCAGCCAGGCTTGAGCCATTCTCATCACAAATCTCTTGAAATATTGCTTTCCCAAAGGGGAAGCAGGGGCTTGCCAGATTGGAGCTGGAGCATAGGACATTTGTTTGGGGTGATCAGTGCAGTAGCTTGAGCCCCAGGGGTGCTCAAACCTGTTATCAGAACTAGAAATTTTCAATGTCGTGAGTTTTTTATGGGCACTGTATCGCCGGGACCCCTTCTCAAATTACCCCATACTGGTCCCACTATCATAGCAGGTCCCTAGTGACGTGATAATGCATGAGCAGAGAAGAACAAAGAACTATTTTAGTGATTCAAGAACTTGCATGCTACAGTAGAAATATTCCAGCCCTAGATTAGATGCAGTTAGCGTATGACGAAGACTTCAGTCCCACGTGCAGAGGTCAGGCCAATTTTTAGGAAAGATGCCCAGCTGAAGAGGTAGGCCTACTGTTTGCCATTATCCTGACTCAGCGGCGATGTACCCTCATGTCAGCTGTGCACTCTGTGTGCACCTTACCTGCAGCCTAAGGCACCTTCCCATCTGTCAGCTAGGGTGGGGCAGGAAATGGTTTTCTTGTCCTGTGGAGATCATTGGCTTTTCCGGACTTTTCTTCTTCTGCAACCAGGACCTTTCAAAGATTTGCATGAGAAACCAGCGAGAAAAACCTACCACAGAACAGCCGGTGTGCAGCTCCACCTTGCCCCAGTGCACATGGCACACACTCAGCTTCCCAATGAATCCCTTTGAGGATCTAGCCTCAGTGGGCAGAACAAGGGCCATGTCCTGAGAAGTGCTGAGCGCCTGTGACTGCCATGGACTTCGCAGGGAGCTGCAGTGCTCAGCAGCTCTCTGCGTGGTGCCAAAAGCTGTCAAAGCAATGAGAAATCCTCATACGTAAAGTGTGGCCACGCGTCCTTGTGGCAAACACACTCCTAGACGTGATGGGCTAGCTGCAGGAATCATGGGAAGGGGTTTTCTGGCCTGGGTGATGCTGGAAGCTTGTTATGATCATCCCTTCTGGCTTTAAACTCTCTGACTGTACATGGCAGGCCCTGTATAAAGCAGAGCAACACGATCATCGTTGCATCTAGTACGAAATCAATATACACCAGTAGAGGCATTCCTTTAATTGGCAGGCAGATTGAAAACTGCACTACATCCTAGCCCAGATATTTTGATCCAGATTTCCCTGAGCGAGGTCCACAAGGAAGAATTTTTTCCCAGTGAGAGAAAAAAAAGAATTAAGTGGCTTGACCCCCCCTTTTTCCTTGGGTGAATTGTGCTCTTTCTTTAAAAAAATGAGAGAGGGCCGAAATGTATGTTTGTAGCTGTGAAGAAGCGGTATGCTGGAGGAACTGAAAAGGAAGTGAAATAGCAGAGCAATGTGCAGACTATTTTGCCTAAGGGGCAAAGAGGATGTGAAAAGTTACTCCCCCTTTTTTTGTTTTAGACTCACCGTAGGCTAATTAAGAAATCAGTGCAATACTGTGAACTAATGAATGCTTAATGGAAGAGTAGCTAATAGTTATGATTTGTAATGTTAATTAATTAAGGAATTAATCTTTCACTAATTTAATTGGGAATGGTGACTGAATCAGTGCGCGGTCAGATGATTTCTGGAATATGAGTTATGGTTGTTTCTTTCTTTGTGACTCGTTGGCAGTTAATGGCGAAACAGTATGACACTGTAGAGTTAACAGTGCCAAATGGAACAAAGATACAATGATCGCAGCTGGGAATGTTAATTGGTTCATTCCTTGAGAAGGTGCATGTATTTGAACGGTATATGATATGATCTTTCCAGAGGTGTATTTGGTTATCTTACTAAAGGGCTAAAGTCTCTCAGATTCTGCACTCAGTTACTGTGGTGTAAATCTTGAGAAAATCAAGATTTGGAGTCACGACTCAAAGAGCAACTCTGTTGTAAATGCGAACAGAATTCAGCCATCAATAAGTATTACTGGATTGGGATCAGAATCCTTTGCAACTATGGCTGTCTATAAAGCGTGTTTAATGACTATAGGAGTTTCCTTTAATATCAGGTCAGTTCCATTCTGCTGGGATTGGTACATCCAGAGCTGGGAACAGAAACCCACCCCCCACACGTGGAATGCTCTTAAGAGGTCTGCAAGCTATTTCCTCTGATCATGTTTTCCTCGGCTTTTAGAAACTCTGCTTTTATTAAAGAAGTTTGCAGATGACACTAAGCTGGGGGGAGTGGTAGATACCCTGGAAGGTAGGGATAGGATACAGAAGGACCTAAACAAATTGGAGGATTGGGCCAAAAGAAATCTGATGAGGTTCAGCAAGGACAAGTGCAGAGTCCTGCACTTAGGACGGAAGAATCCCACGCACAGCTACAGACTGGGGACCGACGAGCTAGGCAGCAGTTCTGCAGAAAAGGATCTGGGGTTTACAGTGGATAAGAAGCTGGATATGAGTCAGCAGTGTGCCCTGGTTGCCAAGAAGGCTAGCGGCATATTGGGCTGCATTAGTAAGAGCATTGCCAGCAGATCGCGGGAAGTGATTATTCCCCTCTATTCGGCATTGGTGAGGCCGCATTTGGAATACTGTGTCCAGTTTTGGGCCCCCCAATACAAAAAGGATGTGGACAAGTTGGAGAGAGTCCAGCGGAGGGCAACAAAAATGATTAGGGGGCTGGAGCACAAGACTTATGAGGACTAAACTAGGTCTGTTTAGTCTGCAGAAGAGAAGAATGAGGGGGATTTGATAGCAGCCTTTAACTACCTGAAAGGGGGTTCCAGGGAAGATGGAAGTAGGCTGTTTTCAGTGGTGGCAGATGACAGAACAAGGAGCAACGGTCTCAAGTTGCAGTGGGGGAGGTCTAGGTTGGACATTAGGAAAAAGTTTTTCACTAGGAGAATGGTGAAGCACTGGCATGTGTTACCTAGGGAGGTGGTGGCATCTCCATCTTTAGAGGTTTTAAAGCTGCGGCTTGACAAAACCCTCGCCGGGATGATTTAGCTGAGGTTAGTCCTGCTTTGAGCAGGGGGTTGGACTTGATGACCTCCTGAGGTCCCTTCGAACTCTAATATTCTATGATTCTATGATATTGGGTCATCTTCTTTCTGAAATTACTGGGAGGTGGGTCAGCATGATACACTTACCCAGGATAATTGTGTGCATGACTGGATAATGTCAAGCATTACAGGCCAAATCTTGCTGTGATTTACGCCATTGTTCTTATTTATATATATTATACATTTTACAAAAGGTAGATCGTGCCAGATCAACCTGATCTCCTTCTTTGAGATAACTGATTTTTTAGGCCAAGGAAATGTAGTAGATCTAATCTACCTGGGTTTCATAGACTCATAGGTCAGAAGGGACCAATATGATCATCTAGTCTGACCTCCTGCACAAGGCAGGCCACAAAACCCTACCCATACACATTTATAACAACCCCGAACCCATGACTGAGTTATTGAAATCCTCAAAAGTGAGATTTGAAGACCTCAAGCTGCAGGGAATCGATCAGCAAGCGACCCATGACCCACACTGCGGAGGAAGGCGAAAAACCTCAGTAAGGCATTTAATACAGTTTCACACAGGAAATTAGTTAAATTGTAGAAAATGGGGATTAATATGAGAACGGAAAGGTGAATAAGGAACTAGATAAAGGGGACAACAATGGGTCATACTGAAAGGTGAACTCTCAGGCTGATGGGAGGTTATCGGTGAAGTTCCTCAGGGATCAGTGTTGCGACCAATCTTTAACATTTTTTATTACTGACCTTGGAACAAAAAGTGAGAGTGAGCCAATAAACTTTGTGGATGACACAAATTTGGGAGGTATTGCCAATATGGAGGAGGACCAGAATATTATACAACACGATCTGGATGACCTTGTAAACAAGAGTAATAGAAATGGACCTCATCTGGAATACTGTGTGCAGTTCTGGTCTCTCATGTTTAAGAAAGATGAATTCACACTGGAATAGGTGCAGAGAAGGGTGACTAGGATGATCCGTGGAATGGAAAACCTGCCTTATGAGAGGAGACTCAAAGAGCTTGGCTCATTTAGTCTAAGCTAAAGCAGACTGAGGGGAGGACATGGAACTTTGTTCTCTATGTGATGCTGGAAAACCAAGTGCCAGTTCTGGCCAAGACTGTAGGTGTTAGCTAAGAACTGAAAAACTCAGCGTTGGAAAGCAAACCAGCTCATCTGTTAGTTTTGTTCAAAATAGGTATTAGTCTTATAAGAATGTGTTTAGTCTCTATGAAATGATTGTAAATTGCTGCATGAATTAATCTCACTTGTGATGTCCATATTCCATACTATAAAGAAATACGTAAGTTTTGCTTTTATAACTTTGAAAACGTTTGCTCAGAACTTGTGAACCCAGGTATGGGAATCATTCCCTTTGCCCATCCAGGACTGTCAAAAATTAAGTGGCCTTCATATGGCCATCCAACATCAGATGAAAAGAAATATAACGTAGTCAGTCAGTCAGTGACGCTTGGCAGTCGTGTGGGAGAAGAGCCCAGTGTGCGAGCGGCAGCCCTTCCCACAGTGGCTACAGGGCCATTTGCAGATGGAGGTTGGAGCACACACTGCTTCCTGGCTCACAGATGGGCCTCAGCCTGGGCTGTCTGATGACTCTCTGCGATGACTGCTCCAGCTTTGACTCAGTTTCTTCAGACTGAGCAGCTGTGGGCAGGCCTCTCCCAGATGTCAGTGGGAATGCTGAATTTTTTGAGACCCTGCTTGACCTTGTCACTGTATTGGAGCTTTGGCCTTCCTCTGCACCATGGGTAGTTCTTGAGTTGGCCATAGACCACAACCTTCAGCATATGATCTTAAGGCATGCACTCCACGTGTCCCAGCCAGCGAAGCCTGCGAGCGTCCAGCATAGTCTGAAGATGCCAAAGCTGATAGGTGCTAGACGTAGACCGGTTCTCTCAAGAATTTCACTCGTGGTGTTCTGTAGGCCCCAAGTGGCTCCAAGGATTTTTCTGAGACAGTGAAAGTGGAAGCTGTTCAATCTCCACTCTTGCATGGAGTACGTGACCTGGCTTTCGCAACAGTAAAGGGGAGTACTGAGGACACATGCCTGATAAACGGACACCTTTGTATTCAGGGTTAGTAGCTTGTTGTTCCAGACACATGAGGTATGTTTGCCAAAGGCTTTGCTGATTCTTGCATCAAGTTCTGTATCAAGGCTAAGTGGGCTGGTTAAAGCTGAGTCAAGATAGCAGAAGTGATCCACGTTGTCCAAAGCTTCATTATTGACATAGAATCTAGGCACGCCATCAGTGTCCTGTGACATGATGACTGGTTTCTTAATACTGATTACCATGCTGAACTTGATACATGCAGAGAACCTATTTATCATGATCTGCAATTCACCAGGTGAATTAGAGACGAATGCAGCAGCATCTGCGAAGAGCAGACCCGAATAGTGAGCTTTTATTCTCTGAAATTCCCTGATGTTAAACAAGCCACCATCTGTTCTCAATTCAGTTAGTGCATTGATTGTTTCCAAAAGTATACTTCAGAAAAATAGAGAAGATACCAAAGCCAATAGGTGCTGAGATGCAGCCTTGCTTCCTGCCAGTATCAATGCTAAACTCAGATGATGTTTCTCAAGTGGACAATGATAAAAACAATAGCTTTTTAAATTGCCCCATCCACCCATACAGATCCATGTGCAGAAAGCCTCATCCCATTGGGTTTTGAATGTTGGAAGAGAAAAATAAAACTAGTTGTCAGAAAGATTTTTCATCTCTTTGCTGTTCGAACTCTCACAAGGCCAGAGACATTAAACCAAGGCAGAGATCCCCAGGGGTTACTCCTGGGTCCACCCTGAAAGACATTTTGGATTGGCAGATTACCACATCTCTGTCATCCTTAGGAATCACAGATGGTAACTCATTTGTGTATATACGTTTGCTTCTTTACCCTGTAAGTCATTTATTTTTCCTAGTTAATAAACCTTTCAGTAGTTTATTGCGGGACTGGCGACAGGCATCGTCTTTGGCACAAAGTCTAGGGAAAGTGACTGGTCTCTTGGGTAGCAATCTGACTATTTTGTGTTTTTGATTAGGTGACCATTTATCACTAAACCCAGCTTGCTGTGGCAAGCTAGAGTGGAGATACTAAGGGGACGGTCTGTGACTCCATGATAAGACAGTTCCCATTTGTTACTGGCTTGGTGAAATTGAATTATAGACCATACCTCCAGTTTGGGTGTCTACCTTGTTTTTGACAGTCTGCTCTGAGGTAGGCACTCACGTATGAGAAGCTCCAGCCAATGTGACGCTATCTTCGGGGAGACAATGATTTAACTGGGACCTGATGGAGGAATAGTTGGTGGATGAGCTGAGGGACCGGTGTAGATGAGCATGGATGTGGTGTGCCCATTGTATGAAATACTGTCTGGGTAACCATGTGATTCACCAAAAAAACCAAACCCAAAACCCAACAACAACAACCACCGCCCCTACCAGTCTCACAGATCAAATCCTTAAGATGCGGCAGGCTGTGAGACAGGAAATCTGTCACGGATACCTGTTGAAATTCTTTGCACCCCAAAGGAATCTTATGCAAAATAAATTCTGGTGTGCATGCAAGCTCTATGTTTCCACTGTCAATATGTTAAAACAGTGAAAGAACAATATCACACAATGCCCCGTGATGGAACAGCGGCACAGAGAGTGTGACCAACATCTTCAATTTTGGGTGCCAAAATATAAGCACCTAAATAAAGTAAACTGATGTTCCGAGCATTACAATTCCCATGGAAGTTAGTATTTGGGTTTCCCAGCACCTCTGGAAACCAGGCTTCTTACTTAGATGCCTAAATATATAAATGTAGATCTCTAATGATGGGCACCCAGGCTGGCAAATGTTGGACTAAATTACCTGTCAAAGATCACACAGTGAATGCAGATCCAGGAAAAGACACCAGGGTTCCTCGTTCTCTGCTTTAACCAAAAGCCAGTACTGTGTTTGCAGATAACTTTCTGTATTTGGTGTCCATTTCATTCCATGTTGACTGCCCCGTTTGTAACTTTTTGTTGTTACGCAGTTACTTGCCCACAGGAAAAAGAACTGCATCTCTGAATTCCACTTCAGTGGTCTGCCATGGAAACGGCTTGTAGAACGACTCGTCAGATATTTCTTTGATATCAAATTTTCCTTTCTTCTTAGTAACCACTTGGAAACCCATAAAACACTGATTTTTAGTTTCTCCCCATGGAGCTAATATCAACATGGATTTCTTTAATAACTATTAATTTAGAAAGTATAAGCAATATTAAAAATAATGATAATATAAACACCCCAAATGCTCCTTTTGGATACTTACAGTAAATGAACTTTGTGCTGGTATGTGTTTGTTCAATAGCAGCATAAAACGATACCATCAGAAATACAGGACAGTTGTTTGTTTAATAACTACCACAGTT
Organism: Mesoclemmys tuberculata; assembly: GCA_007922155.1. NCBI lineage: Eukaryota > Metazoa > Chordata > Testudines > Chelidae > Mesoclemmys > Mesoclemmys tuberculata. Next base: position 34,881,258 of record ML675617.1, read on the forward strand.
GAGCCACCAGGAAGAACTTATAACATTGGGGTTTTCTGTGTGCCTGCAAAATTAGGGATGGATGCTCTTTTTAAAAATGGTTAAAACTTATTTAATATGCATAGATTCATTCGTTTTTTAAAAATACAATAATCTATTCAAAGTGGCCACATTTTTAAACAAAAATAACTATTCAAGACCCCCTCTGCCTCCAAAGATGACAGCCAATAACAGTAATGATTGGCTGTTATGTAGCATCAAGGGTCCAATGCACATTGAATTCAAAGATCTCGTGAAACTCCATGCAAAAATGATCTGTTCAAAGTCAGAAAGGCAAGAGTCATAAATCTATCTAAAATTAAATCTGTCTAAATCTATCTAAAGCAACACAAAATTTAAAAAGGAAAATAATCCTGTATTAGCCCCTAGTCTTGCAACTTCTTCCATTAGTAGTCTGAATCGTAACCTTGCATTTAACCTTTTAAAATTGTAAATACAGAAGCACTATCAGATTCTAACCATTGTAACCTCGGCCAAATTACAGGCCCAGGCGGTATTTTTTTAACTTCGTTATAAATTGGGCCCTAAGCAAATTGCATTTGATCATCTGAAATCAATTACAGGAGCTCTGTTTTTCCTTTTAGTCAGATGAAGGACAGATGGCCCTAGTTAGATCACTGATCTCATCTCTGTTTTCACAAAATAACTGTATCATCTGTTTGATAAATAGTGGAGTTAATTTTAAACTTTAGCTCTGAGCCACAGCTTTCTATGCGGTTCTGGGAGATTTCACAAGGAAAGGCCACTAGGGACAAAACCGCCACAGTCCATCACTGCTCAGCCTGCGCATAAAACAGGGTCCTTCAAAGAGTCCCTGTCTCCCGGTTAGATTGTTAGTCTGAGGCTCCTAGGCACAGCTTGGAACATGCCTTCAGAGACAGTTCATTACGCGCAGAGAGCGCAAGCCCAGGGAAGTGCGTGTTTATCGACCCTAAAGCTTGGGAACAAGAATTCCTGGCAGTGCTGTGGGCCTAGCTGCCACAGTGCAGAGCTGTTTTGGTCCAACCTGCCTCTCGTGCCCTCTCTGTGCTGCACCCACAGCTGGTCACCCGTCTCGGGACAGGCTTGGCCTGGGCCAAGTTAAACAGCAAGGGATAACTGATGGCAGGTTTCTCCCACAGACCCTTCCCTTTAAGGAGGCACACGGTCTGTGAAGCTAGTCATGGCTATAGGGACTAGCTGAAGGCCCATGTCCATCTCAGGCTGCTGGCCAGGTCACATTTCCCCATGTCAGTGGTCCCTGCCACGCAGTGTCTGCGTGCTGCTGCTCTAGTGCTTTTCCACCTCCTCCCTGGTGAGCAGCACATGGAGCTCGCGGCTTCGGCGGCACCTGGGCGCCCACATCAGGAGTGGTGGGGCTGGAGCCATGCGCTGGCTAAGGAAACTCATGCGTGATGTAAGCAAGACGCCTTCTGGGTCTGAGAACCACAGGATTAGTAGGGGAACCTTATCAGCCAGCGGCCGAGGGCGTGGGGGTGCCAGCGTAAGTATGGCCCAGGTGCCGGAGACCCACGGTACGCCACTGCTATCAGCATGAGGTCTGAGAGGCAAAGGGGCCTGTTGCTGGTCACCTTCCTATTCCCTTTTCTCCAGGGCATTCTCTGGCCTCCTCCAGCCTTGGGTGGTGTTTCCCCTGTACAGTAGTGCAGGGCTGCCAGCTCTGGTAAGCAGAAGGCTGGAAATACAGGAGATGGGCCGGCCGGCTTTGTGACCTTTCACGGCCAGTCCCCTTCCAGGACAGGAAACGTGTGTGGAGCGTCCCAGGACCCGCTCGCAGTCGTGCACACGCAGAGCGAGCCTGGCATTTCACTGGAACAGCTGGCTTGGACACAAACAGGTACCTTCTCTGAGCAGTTGTGACTTGTCTCGTCTGAGAATCTCGGTCCCAGCTCACCACCTCCTGCCCAGGGTCTGTGCTCTCCTAGCAGAGCTGTAGCTCTGACGTCCGGCTCCGCTAGCCTTGCTCCTCTCCTCCTGACCTTCCTCCCTCTGCCTTTTTTAGCAGTCCTCAGCTGACGGGCTAATTAATCATTTAGCTTACCAGCCTGCCAGCCTGTCTGGCTAATTACATTTCCTACCCCAATCAGCCCTCCGGGGGGGAGGGGGACAGTGGTGGTGGTGTGTGTGTTTAATTAGTGGCAGAGCTATCAGACTGCGGGCTGACCTGTTAATGCTCTGCACTGTCACGCTGCCTGCCTCACAGCTCAGTTTCAATTTCCCCAGCCCTCCTTTCTTCAGAGGAGGCACTGGACTCTGCACTCACGCTGGCCCCAGACTGGTTATCCATCTTCCACCGCACAAAGAACATCCCCATCATTCGATTTCGGCGCACAGAACTTCACACCGCTGGCAGCCCACTCACCCGCTCTCCTGGCTCTCTCGCCCTTTGAGTTAGAGTTAGGCCTGTTGCTGACCCCGTTTCCCTCCATAACTAGGGATCCTGGTTCTCCCAGCCCCTAACAGATCGGTCCCAGAGTTCCTCCTCCTGCCATTCTGGGTGCCACCATTCCTGGGACTCTCTGCGTCTTGACAACAAGCTAGAGTTACTCTTTTCCTATAAGTCTGGTTCTCGACCACCTTTTCCCCCGCTCCCTTTTGCTAGGGCAATCTCATTTTCCTTTTGGCTTCTTTCTTTTGCTCTAGGGTTTGTGATTCTCCCTTCTCATGCCCTTTTCTCTCATTTCTGTCAGTCCTGGGCCTGCATTTTTCCCTGAGAAGAGAAAGGGCTCCAGTCTGTCCCTATACCAGGTGAATGAGGCGCTCTGTCCGCCACCCACTTCCACGTAAGCTTCCCCTAACCATGTCGGAGTATCTCTGCTGCCGGGCAGGCTCCTATCCCCGTGGATGCGTTCTAACTTTGAGCTCCCACCTGGCAGTATCCAGTGGGGCTTCCCCAAATCCTTCTGGATCAGGATGCATCCCCAGGCAGTGTCTACCAGTCCCTTCTGGTGCTTCTGCCCCACTTTCACCAGGACGGTGGGCATGGTCTTTTTCTGCCCTTCCTGCCTTAGCTGCCATGCAGCCACAGAGTTTGCAAGCCCACATTCCATGACAGGGCAGTGTCTATTCGTGTGCCCTGGATGACCACACTGGCAGCAACCCGCCCCCAATTCCCTGAAGGAGTTCCTCTCATCTCCTCCTTTCTCTTCTGGGCTGCCCTTACAGCAATGAGGTGGCTCCCCTCCTCCCCACTCACCCCCCTCTTCCCTGAGTCCATGCCCTGAAACAGCCAGATATCCCTCTTGGGAACATCCGCCTTCACACACTCTTGGGTGCTGGAGAAATTGTTCCAATATTATGACATCTATTTTTAACTCCCCGTTTCAGGTCTCTGGTCTCAGCCAAAGGGTTGCCCAGTCAGTTAATTTCTGTGCAGAGGCTCAGGGCTGCATCACTTAAAGTCTGGCTAGCAGTCCAAAATTTCTGTTGGTATTTCATTGCCAAGAGACATACCCACCACAGGATGGTCCCCTTTTCATCTCGTTGTGGGCTCAGCTAGCGCCGCTCCTCTCCCTCTGCACTCCTTTCCTGTGTCTTTTTAGTAGTGCTCAGCTGATGGGCTAATTAATCACCCAGCTCACCCATCCTCTCTGGCTAATTACATTTCCTACCCCAAACAGCCCTCTTTGGGGAGCCAATTCATGCCAGAGTGATCAGAGAGCAGGCTCACTTGTTAACTCCCTGCACTCCAGAACAGGCTCCAACAAAACCCAGCCCCTGGGACTGTGAATGTGTCATTGGGTGTTCTTCCCTTCAGCTACAAAAATCATTTTCTTTGGGCTCACTTTCTTAAGCTCTTTGTCATTCGTAACATTTGACAGCCTCTGTCTTCCTGACAAAGCATTTGAAAGGTTGCGAATCTGTAGGGACTCGAGCACTATTAATGCACTTGTGTTCATGTCTCCATGCAAGATGCACTGTGTCGCCGACTGCAATAATTCACCTTAATGTGGTAGAAAGAAAATGTGCACATTTTTAAAGTAATTGATTAAATGACCAGTTCTTTAGCAGCACAGAAATAGTTTAGAATTTGCCTTTGTTTAATCATCTAAACGAAGCTGAGCACTGAATAGATTATTGCTCTGAGAATCTGGGAGCTGTGCCTGGCTAATGAGTCTCATATTGAACTGGATGGCAGTCAAGTACAAATATGAACTGCCCATTTTCAGCCCTGGTTTCATACTACATATTACCCATCGTTCTTGTTTAACGATTAAACCGCTAACATGCATGTTGAAAGCTGCCATTCCGTTGCCAGGGTCCTTCCTCAGAGAGCTCGTGGAGAAAAGAAAGTTCTGCTCTTTCATTAATTGCTTCTGAAAATATTCATCCTGGCAATTGGCATCTCCGTAGCGGTGGGTGGTCAGAGCCATGTTGCTAGCGGCACGGCTTCTGTGATGCGGACAATACTGGGGGGTAATATAGGAAACTACTTAGTAAACATAGGCCGAATCCCAAAGCCTGCAGCTTAACTCCCTACATCTAGGGAGGAAGGAGAGGCTTGGACTGGAATCCTTGGGTAGGAGCTTGCCCATGTAGCTTTGTTTCTGCAGCCAACTCAAGAAGGGCCATACTGTAACCTCCATGTTGTGGAAATTATGGTTGTCATGAGATTTTGTCCCAATATGGCAGAAATCTCATGAACTTCTCTGTTTGCTGGAGCTTTCTGCTATTTGGGGTCAAATTTTCAAAAGACAACACCACTGAATTGGAAGCCAAATCCTATGCTGCCTGGGCCCCAAAACTCCTTGGGGTTTTCCTCTTCTTTTCCCTTCATTCAGCCCCCAAAAGACCCTTCTCCTGCCCCTTGCCTCACAACCTGACAGTCTCTTTGATGACAGGTAAGAACAGACAGCCTTCATGGCCTACACATAGTGAGCCCCAGGTTCTCTTTATTCCATTCTCCTTCATGATCCACTGCCAGGCTGCTGTCTCACAGCTACTAGACAGAAGAATGCAACACATATACCCTGTGGGAATTCTCTGGGTCAGAGCTGCATTGGGACACATTGTGTGTCCTTAAGCTGGGAAGCACTAAAATGAATTGCCATTGCATCTTGCCATTACAGAGGTGGAAGAAGAATGCAATCGCTTCTTCATCGTTCCACTAGTGTTTGTGGAAGGAATGGCTTCACATTAAGCACAGTTTGGAGTGACAGGAAAGACAAGAGCACAAGACGGATAAAGTTGGCCAAGAAGATAATGCACTCTCCATTCTCTTTATGCCTGACAGTCTCTCTTTGGCTACTGGAGGCAGAGACCAGAGCTTTCAGGAGAAAGCACCACTCCTGAAGAAACTAGCTCCCAGAATCCCCTGCCTCCAAAAAATGAGACAGAACAGAGCTCTCTTTGATGTGTGCCCAAATTCTAGTAATTTGGCACCAGAAATACTGCTACCTTGTTCAAGGTTCAAGGTTATCAACACCTGATGGCTCTCCGGCCTTGCCCAAGGTGCAGTAGGATGTGTCTATAATGCAATCAAGAACATTTTGGTAAGACACACCTGACACACCTCAGTGGCCGAGCATGGGAGGACTGCAAGAGGGCACATCCGCATGGACTCTGCATTGCAGAAAGATCAGCAATATATTGTATACTGAGGAAAACTTAAGATGGTGGAGAAATCGAGAGCCAAGGTTACCAGAAAGGAGCACCCAGATGATGGGGTCCATAGGTGAGCAAGAAATATGAAAGAGCTAGTCTGTTGTGTGAGAAGATGAAAAGGGGATGTCCAGATTTGAAGTGGGGCCCTCTTCAGCTGCAGTCAAATGCTCTTCCACTGAGCTATGCCCCCATGTTAAAAAGGGTGGAAGAGGCAATTTTCATTCACCCGCCAATGTTCACCCCCCCCTCCAAAATACTGTCACCACATTTTGCAAAACATTTGCAAAGCCAAGTCTCTGTTGAACTGACATCTTACTGCTTAAAGAATTACATCTCCAAAATTGTATTAGAGTGGTGGGAAGAATGGAGAGATATGGCTTTGTTTGTCTCTAGGTCTGACATCCTGTTCTTGAATGCAGACGTGGAGGCCATGCCAAGCCAGGAGGGAGGTGAGGGGCCGCTAGAAGAATTTCAGGACGCTGCATGGGATATGGGCGTGAGGAGGGAAAGAAAGTGAGTGTCAACAGGAGCTACAGCAGCTTCAAGTTCAGACGTTTCCCCCTAGAGCAGTGGCTTCAGAGAAAGCCAAAGTTGAGCTGGGAAGCCAACATCTCTACTGAAATGCTCTCCTCTCACTTATGCCGCACTTCATGACCACTGGGTGCTAACGTCAGCCACAGCAACCTCTTTCTAAAGTCTCCTCTAGCCTCTGCTTCTCGCTCCAGTGTTGAATGCCATCAAACACACAGAATTAAGACTTCTGACAGACGAGAAATGAACTTGGGCCAAACCAGCTTCCTCTCATGCCCTTTAGATTGGATCTAGCAGGTGTGAAATACAATGGGAAAGTTCCTGCCTTTGAAACATGGTCCACACCAGCAGATGGGGTGGTGCAGGCTTGCCCTTTAGCAGTGGTTCTTTCCTGTCAGCAGAAGCAGAGAAAGCAAGATGGGGGAGAAAAGGAGAGCCAAGGTTACTGGAAAGGAGCACCCAGATGATGGGGTCCATAGATGAGCAAGAAATAATGAAAGGTGAAAGAGCTAGTCTGTTGTGTGAGAAGATGAAAAGGGGACACCCAGATTTGAAATGGGGCCCTCTTGAGCTGCAGTCAAATGCTCTTCCGTTGAGCTATGCCCCCATGTTAAAAAGGGTAGAACAGGCAATTTTCATTCACCCGCCAACATTCACTCCCTCCGAAATACTGTCTCCACATTTTGCAAAGCGTTGGCTAAGCACAGAGGGCCAAGTCTCTGTTGAGCTGATGTCTTACTGCTTAAAGAATTATGTCTCCAAAATTGTATTAAAGTGGTGGGAAGAATGGAGAGATAAGCCTTTGTTTGTCTCTAGGTCTGACATCCTGTTCTTGAATGCAGACATGAAGGCCATGCCAAGCTGGAATGGAAATGGGAGTACCCCTAGATGAATTTCAGGAACCAAAGTCCTGAAAAGTCTCACCAGGGCACCATCCACAAGACAAGGCTGGTACGAATGATACGTAAAGTTAGGCAAGGCTTTACAGGCATTGACATGAGGATCTAACAGGCATGAAAGAAAATCATATTGGGTAGGTCCTGCCTTTGAAATAAGGTCCACAGCAGGAGATGTAGTGGTGCAGGCTTTGTCTTCAGCAATGGCTCTTGCCTGGTAGCAGAACAGCCACAGTCGCAGAGAAATGCAGAGCTGTCGCGAGGAAGCCGAAGCAGAAAGCAAGAACGCAATGTGTAGAGAAATGGACACCCCAATTTGACCTGGGCTGTGCTTTTTCCCAACTTCAGTGCCCGCATTGCCACACCCACTGCATGTCAGTCTATTACAGTGTTGAAACAGTATTTCCATTCTGTGACGCAATGTTTCATCACTTGTAACTCCGATACTGATCTGTAGGGTGTCTCTTGAATTGTTTTATTAAAATCTAAAGAAAACCCATTCAGTCTTTTTTGAGTTATTCTAGCCAACCCCCCTCCCAGCATTCTTCATCCCCTAAAAATAATTGTTGAGGTGCTTTGTTTCAATGGTGTAACTCAAAAACTGTTCTGATTTCACGTTTCAAGCCAGCTTGTTTGATAGATTACTCTCTTTACTGGTTTCATTCCATACCAGAGTGTCACATCCTGAATTACTTGATTTGTTTGTGCAGTGGTTTGGAGAATAGTGTTTGACTCTTCCTGCGTTTGTGGTTGCGAGTGTGAGAAGTCCCCGTTTAACTCCAACACAATCAGGATTGTGCTCCCTTCCCTGCGTGCATTACGCTGATAAGGTAAGTTCATATGAAAACACTGGTAAAATAACATTGCACTGATACAATAAAATGAAGGCATCATGAGATTTGTCCAAAATAGTGTCAGAATGGAAAGAAGTCCCTGCTTTTTTGTACTCTTATTTCCGTGAGACTGTCAATTAGTGTAGCCATGTACAGTTTCATGTTTAAACACGGTGGGTAAAATCCTGGCCCAAAGGAAGTCAATGACAACATGCTTCCATACAGTTGTAAATGTACCTAGTTTTTTTATTGTACGTGGAGTCAATCGGGATGCCTAGCGTTAAGGTGAACAAATAAGCCCCTTCTGACATTCGGCAGGTTTCTCCTTAGTCTAGGAATGACTTTGGCTGAATTAGGTTCTTTTTTAAATGTGCTTTGGCGCCTGTACCCTGGTTATTGTTCTATGAGAGAAGAGTAGGTTGGCATTATTACCCGTCAGCCATGCCTCAGATGGCATCTCTTCAACGTAGCAGGATTTAGGGGCTATGGTGCTACATGGGGCTCTAGAGACCAAGGTTCTATTCCTAGCTCTACTACTAACTTGCTGACAGGCTATAGGCAAATCATCGAACCCCCGTTTCCTCAGCTGTACAATTGAGATAACGAGACTTACCTTTTTGGTACATTGCTTTGAGATCTGCTAGGAAGCTCTAGGGATTATGATTTGCGTCTGAGAAAACAGAGTGGGATTCCTTTTTCGATACGTCAGGTCAGACTGAATATGGTTTGTGAGGGTGGGGACTGAGTTGGGGCTTTAATTCCATGCAGTGCAGTGAAGATGCTTGTCACAGGAGCCTGATCTTTAATGATATGGCGTGGGATAGAACATTCAGGTTCTGTCAGACAAGACAGATCAGCAAGAGGGATTTTCCTTGGTTTATTTTCCTTCTTTTTTCAAAAACCTAGGAAGTTCAAAGCCCATCCTGGGGGCATGACAGACGGAAAAGAGAGAAGCCAAGGCACTGGGTTAAGTTTAGAGGCAAGTGTAACAAGGGGGATGTCATGGTGGGCGTCTGTTATAGACCACCAGACCGGGAGGATGAGGTAGATGGGACTTTCTTCAGACAACTAGTGAAAGTTTCCAGATCACAGGCCCTGGTTTTCATGGGGGACTTCAATCACCCTGACATCTGCTGGGAAAGCAATACCCACAAACAGGAAAAAATTGGTAGGGGAAGTAGAAGTGGGTGGTAACCTGGGCAGCAGTGACAATGAGATGGTTGGGTTCAGGATCCTGACAAAAGGCAGAAAAGAGAGCAGCGGACTACAGACCCTGGTCTTCAGAAAACCAGACTTTGACTCCTTCAGGGAGCTGATTTGTAGGATCTCCTGGGAGGCTAATATGAGAGGGAAAGGAGTCCAAGGCTGCATTTTAAAGACACCTTATTGAGGGCACAGGAACAAACCATCCCGATGTACAGAAAGAATAGCAAGTGTGGTAAGCGACCAGCTTGGCTTAACAAAGAAATCTTTGGTGAGCTTTAAACACAAAAAGGAATCTTACAAGAAGTGGAAGCTTGGTCAGATGACCACAGAGGATTATAAAAATACTGCTCGAGCATGCAGGAGTGAAATCAGGAAGGCCAAAGCACAATAGGAGTTACAGCTAGCAAGGGACGTGAAAGGGAACAAGAAGGGTTTCTACAGGAATATTAGCAACAAGAAGGTCAGGGAAAGTGTGGGTCACTTACACAATGGGTTGGATGAATGGACTATAAGATGGATAGAAATCTGACTAGATCATTGGGCTCAACAGGTAGTGATCAACACTAGATGTCTAGCTGGCAGTCAGTCACAAGTGAAGTGCACCAGGGGTCGATGCTGGGGCCGGGTTTGTTCAACATCTTCATTAGTGATCTGGAGGATGGGGTGGATTGAACCTTCAGCAAGTCTGCAGATGACACTAAGTTGGGGGGAGTGGTAGATATTCTGGAGGGTAGGGATAGGATACAGAGTGACCTAGACAAATTGGAGGATTGGGCAAAAAAAACCCAACCTGATGAAGTTCAACAAGGAGAAGTGCAGAGTCCTGCAATTAGGACAGAAGAATCCCATGCACAGCTACAGACTGGGGACTGATGAGTTAGGCAGCAGCTGTGTAGAAAAGGACCTGGGGTTACAGTGGGCAAGAAGCTGGATATGAGTCAACAGTGTTCCCTTATTGTCAAGAAGGCTTATGGCATGTTGGGCTGCATTAGTAAGAGTATTGTCAGCAGATCGCAGGAAGTGATTATTGGAGAGAGTCCAGAGGCGGTCAACAAAATGATTAGAAGCTGGAGACCATGACTTAGGAGAGGCTGAGAGAACTGGGCTTGTTTAGTCTGCAGAAGAGAAGAATGAGGGGGGATTTGATAGCAGCCTTTAACTACCTGAAGGGGGTTCCAGGGAGGACGGAGCGAGGCTGTTCTCAGTGGTGGCAGATGACAGAACAAGGAGCAATGTTGTCAAGTTGCAGTGGGGGAGGTCTAGGCTGGACATTAGGAAAAGCTTTTTCACTAGGAGGTGGTGAGGCACTGGAATGGGTTACCTGGGGAGGTGGTGGAATCTCCATCCTTGGAGGTTTTTAAAGTGCAGCTTGACAAAGCCCTGGCTGGGATGGTTTAGTTGGGGTTGGTCCTGCTTTGAGCAGCGGGTTGGACTAGACACCTGCTGAGGTCCCTTCCAACCCTCATCTTCTAGCATTCTGTGACGTCCAGCCCAGTCGGGAGTCAGAGAACAGCCACCAGTGAACAGACGGAGGTGAGAGGCTGCCCCCTGCTGACTAAATCAATGATCCCCTGACCCCCTTCATCTAATGGCAGGAACAGCAAAGCAGGGAGCAACCAGTGGTAACTATTCAAAATAAAAAATGGTTAACTTGCCTCTGAATCCAGTCCAAAAGGCCTGGGGGAGGGGCCAGACACACAGGCCGATGCCACAATATTGAGACCACCAAGTTGTGGCAATCAAATCCTGTCCCCAAAAGGAGAGTCTAGGAGAGACTCTGCATCATTTCTGCAGGCAGCCTGGCACCATCTCCTCGGCTCCCTCCAGTCCCTTAGTCTATATCGTTCAGATCCAAAACGGCCCAACACCTCACGGCCGGTCAGACATGTAGAATTCGTTCATTTTGTCATTCATTGACTGTGCGACGCTATGATTATATATCATATGGAATCATTGCATGTTGAATAGGTTTGAATTGCAGGGTTATAGAAGTGTAAGGCTGATCTGTAGGTAGAAGAGATAATCCGTATGTATTAGGTCTCTAAGTAAGTAGGGCTGACGCGTAATGTCTACAGGCTGAGGCCGGTAAAATCTCAGTTTGGCCATACTAGGTCACAGGTTTAAGAAATCGTTGACATAAGTAAGTGCCCAAAGAATGACCTGATGCTACAAGATTACAGGAAAAGCTGTACCAATGGGTGGTATTATGAGACATTAACCATAAGAGTAATTTTTTGCTTATAAGAAACCTGATAGTCACATTTTTCTAACCCATGCCATGATTTCAGGGTGCACTATTTGTGTACATGCTAACAAGGTATAGTCAGAATCACATTATAGAAAGTGTGTGCCTAGACTGGGAAAACTGAGTTCCCTACAGGAAAACGCCATCAGGAACCATCCCTCTACTGACAATCAGTTGGTAAGGCAGCCATCAGACCTTAAGAATATCGTTAAGGATGTGAGTATGACTAGATTTGTAACTTGTGCATAGGTCTTTATGGGATTTCTATATGCTTGGGTAGTCATAACTTTAACGGCAACTTTAATAAAACTTGTAAAACTGACTAGCCCTTGTACCTGTGAATGCCTGTTGGTCACTGCCCTTGTTGGTTATGTGTTCCTAGAGATACTAAACTTGAAGTAAGTAGCAGAGGTGACTTTCAGTCTGATAAGCTTGAAACTGTGGCCCCCAGAGCCGAACCCACAGTGGTGTAATACAACATTACAGAATTCACTTGAAATAAAATAAAAGGCATGCAGAAAAGGCTCCAAACTAATAGCATACAGCATCCCAAAGAGAGGACACCCATGAGGAATACCTCTGTGAGCTGGAAAGCTGCGGCTGAGACCCCCACTAATCTTTGGCACAATAAAGAAATATACGAGGAGAACACTGGTCCAATCCTGAAAGCTTCCAACGATATTCCAATGTAATGATGCTGAATTCTGTTAAAGGCTTCCTCCTGATCTATTGAAACAAGCCCCACAGCCAGATTACAAAGTTTGCCAACAATAAAAAGTATCACTAATTGAAAACAAATTATCAAAAAGACAGAAGTTAGGAATACAATATGTCTGGTCAGGTTGTGTCAGACAGTCCAGACAGTCCTTCAGCCGGTTGGCTAAGGCTTTGGATAAAATGGTACAATCAGAACAGTGGTGGGGAAAAGGTGTCTGGTTTTGTAAGTCGCAGAGGTCCCCTTTTTTGTGCATTAAGGTGGTCACTGCCCTATGGCAACCGAGGGGCAGTTCTTTCTCCGAGACATTCCAGCACTGCTAGAAAAAAGTGAAGGCTGACCGGACAATCTCCACCCGAGGATATTAAAG
>ML675617.1:34898696-34916219 GCA_007922155.1 Mesoclemmys tuberculata
TTTTTTTTTGAGCTCTGAAGCATCATCTAACAGTGTCAGGGAAAAGTTAAATGGGGATCTGGAAAGGCAACTATTTGATGTTTGTTTAATACTGAAACAAAAAAGCACCCCATAAAAATGTGTATTACATCTACAGAAAGCTAATGTGGGGCCTATCAAATAATTGCTATTAATATAAGTAATAAGACTTGGTCTAGAGAGTAGTTAAATAGCCAGGAAATGACCACTAAGATAAATATCAATATTAACTCGGAACACAAGTCAATAGACATATCATGAGAGTCAGAAATGCTGCATTTTCCTTATTCCACTAAGCATCCGCTCACCCAAATCACAACTTCTTCAAGTGCCATCAGGATAAACAGCAAACCTGGCTAAACTAAGCCCTTTCCTCTATCATGGAGCTGGCAATATCATGGAACAAATTGCTGCTTAGTTCTTTCTAATTAAAGTTAAAGCTGTGTTGCCTAGTAGATAGAGCCTCTTCCCATCTCTGCCATTGGTCTACTGCACTTCATTTCCCTGTGCCTTAGTTTTCCCATCTGTAAAATGGGGATAATGATCATGGCCCTCCTTTGTAAAGTGTTTTGCGTTATGTAGATGCAAAGAGCTAGGTGTTATGGTTATAGACAACCCTCAGAATGCTGACAGCAGTGAATTTCGGTGGCTAAGGTACAGGACAACGCACACTGTAAATGTATCCTGGCAGAAATCTCATTGAGCAGGGAGAGCAGAAAAGATCCATGAACATGCGTAAAGACATCATAATTATTTGCACTTCAGAAGCAGCTTTTATCCAGGGTCCTTCTTCATTTCTAGCTACTCGCCTGCACTGAAAGATCCATACATTCCGTCCTAATGGTACTTGCCCACCTGAGCCATGGCTGTAGACGCTGCAGGGATGTTATGCCCCACAAATGGAAGGAGAGGTGATTGTCACACTCATGGAGCAGAGGGCCCGTGGCCATGCCATTATACCCTTCTTAGGCAGCCTGAGAGACCCTGCCCGATGCTGATGATTCCACAGGACATTTAGCTGGGTTAACTTTGGCCAGTTGTCACTGGCACACAGCACCCACTAGGCCCCCACTGCTGTCTAGTAGGAGCACCTTTAAAAATGTCCAGGGCATGATTTATACAGATGCACAATTTTGATTTTATTCAAAACAACCACAAAACGCTGTAGGGGAGTAGCTAGTGTTGACCCTCCATGGGAGACAGGGATGGAGAATGGGGGAACGGAGATGTCAGCAAGGAGGGGGTAGCAGAAAGGGTATTGCAGCTGTGCCTTTGGCTCCAAGTGGACTCAGAAATCAACCCGTTCAGGGTGTGGCCAGACCAGCAGATCATTTCAGAAAACTAAACCAAGGAGGAAGAAGAGGAATGCAGCAAATGGCCAGAGTAGCATCTGTCCATTCGCACTCTGTCTGTAGCGTGAAGCACTGAGCTGGGAATGACACTGATTTCAGATCTGGTTTAGGTGGCAGGGAAGCCAATGCACATTTGGTCAGACAAGGAAGATATTACATTATTCGTCACATGTACTGCAGAAAGGGCTAGGAGCCCCAGGCACGGACCAGGACTAGAAAAAGCCGGGAACGTTTCAACTAAATGCTTGTCACTGGGAAATGCCAATTTGTCAAATGGAAACTTGTTGCAGAAACACATCAGTTGAGATAAAAATTTCATCAGGAAGGATTCTCAGGGCCAGGATAGACTTTCTGGCCTCCAGCCCTGACTAAACAATAGCTCTGTGATTCATCTGGGATATGGGAAACATCCGTTGAAAACCCTGCTCTGCCTGATTCTCACCAAGGACTTCAACCTGGGTCTCCCACATCCCAGGGCAGGGCCAAAACCACTGACCTGTTGGATATTTTAGTGTGGGCGCTAAGGGTTTGGTTTGGTTCCACACTGGAATAGACACAAGGGCAAAATGTGGAGATTTTTCATGAAATGGAATCCTTGTTTTCCAACAAGCCCAGCCAGCCACTGTGCTTGGGGCTGTACAAACACAGAGCAAATGCTGCTGGGATTATAATGTTATTGATGATAAGTAGGGACTGGCATGAACAAGGGCCTCAGGATTTGGCCCATCGATATCAAAATAATAAGCCATTTACATACTGAGTGTGCTCCCCACCGAGTACGCTACACGCATGTTGTCCCCGTCAGAGAAAGACAATGGATGGAATCTCCGTCACACGCCTGCATTTTGATAGAACGAGCCTCTGAAAAATGCATTGGCAAGTGTTTTGAAAGCAGTGAGCAATGGACTCCAGGGAGGAGAGTGGCTTGCAGGGGTGTAGGGGCTGTTGGGAAGCCAATCAGCAGGAGAGTTCAATGCAAACATCTTCAAAACAGCCACGTCTCTACTCCATTAGAGGCTGAATAATCCATCAGGGCCAATTTAAAAACCATCTGCCACTCCACAGGCCTCCAGTGCAAAGAGCATGGGGAGAGTATCTTATGAAAGCAATTGCTCATGTCCGTGAGCAAACGTGCTGCTCCCTGCTGGGACCCGCCTGCCAGGAAGGCGTGATCCCCAAGCCATGCTGCTGTGAGATCGTGGCAGGAGACACAAGTTCTGGCCGCCACATTTCGGGAAAGATGTGGATAAATTGGAGAAAGTGCACAGAGCAGCAGCAAAAATGATTAAAGGTCTAGAAAACATGGCCTATGAGGGAAGATTGAAAAAAACTGGGTTTGTTTAGTTTGGAGAAGAGAAGACTGAGGGAGGACATGATAAGTACATAAAAGGTTGTTACAAGGAGGAAGGAAAAAAATCGCGCTCCTTAACGTCTGAGGCTAGGACAAGAAGCAATGAGCTAAAATTGCAGCCAGGACGGTTTAGGTAGGACTCAAAAACTTCCTAGCTGTCAGGGCAGTTCAGCAGTGCAATGATTTGCCTCAGGAGGTTTGGAATTTCCATCACTGGAGGTTTTTAAGAACAGGTTACAAACACCTGTCATGGATGGTCTAGACAATGCTTGGTCCTGCCTTGAGTGCAGGGCACTGTCCTATATTGGTACTCTATTTACTACAGTGGGGGATGTTCTAAATATCCATATATATGTCTAATCTGATTCTGGACCCTGCTAACTCTTGACCTCAATGATATGCAGTAGCATGTAGTTCCGTGGGCTAATTCTGTGTAACGTCCCAAAACATAAATCAATCTTTCAGCATTTTAACTTTGTTGTTTATCTTCTTCATGCATTGCAACAGAGGGTTGGTTGGGGGAACACGAGTGTCCTCCTTTACCTCATGCTCTGTTGTAGTTACCTCTACCATGTTACATTTCATTCATTTCTTAGCCCTAATCTTTTAAATTGGTCGTTGCTAATGAGGCTGGCCTCTGAGTACAGATGTGATGTGTTGATTGTAGACATGTTGTGATGAGTGTGGATATTCGTGAGATATGGTATGCTTGATTTGCAGATTACTACGGTTCAATGTATCATGTTTTTTATAAATATAAAAGTTAAATATAAAGCTTTAAATTAAATATATTATAAAATATTAATAATGTTTAATTTAATGTTTATTTAATAATTATTAAAACCCCTGTAGCATAACATGTTTAAAATAATATAATATAAAAATCAAACTAGCCAGGCAAACAACGAAAGCTATGCTAAGCCTGTAAAACAGCAGTCAAATCATTTAAATTGTACTAAACCTCCAACATGATGTACCCACATTTACCCTGCAGTCTTTCTGTTTGTCAGATGGGCACTGCTACAAGTAGATGTACTGGGGTTTTCTCAGCACTTGAAAAAAAACGAAGAAAAATCACCTGCGATTTTGAAACCCACGCAGCTGTTTACTGACGATGTCGCAGGGCGATGGCAAATGAAAATCATTTGCCTCGTCAAAGGCGCAGTCCCAAGGAAGAGTGTGAAGGTGCATTGCTCTCTGGCTATGCATGGCTCAGCCTGGGAAACTAAACAGATCGCAGTCTCCTCCTGCTCAAGTGCAAGGGATTTGTCTCAATGGGTCATGTGACTCTTTCATTGCGAGGACTAGTCGTCCATTGATGCCGCAGCTGCTCAGTCACATTTGTCAGATTGCTCAGACTTCTCAGGGCGACATTTACATTCCCAGCGTGCTGCTCAGGCCGGTGAATGAAACTCCTGTAATTACTACAACATGACTTCACCGAGACCATATTAGTATTTGCATTTCGTCAGCAGTCAATGAATGTAGCAGTTGCTATGGCGAATGTTGCCATGATAGCATAAAATCCTGCCCCCCCAAGACCTCTCATTCATATTCTAGTGCTAGACATGAATGAAGCTAGCTTGTCAGAGGAAATCAGAGGCTTAGGGCAAAACCAAGGGATGAAAATGAAAATGCCGTTTTGCCCAACAAGCCTGTCCCCTGTAGGCCTTTCTCGGAGTGCCTCGGTTGTGTCATGGTATTGCTCCAACTTAATCTCGCTCGTCTGCCTCAAATGCATTCGAGCTACTTGCTTTGCTAGTCTCACCTCTTACAGCCAGGTCCTGGGAGGCACTCAGCACCTGCCATTGCCCTGGGGGTCCCCATCCTGCACTCATTGCTGTCAATGACAAACACATCAGTGAAAGTCAGTTGGTGCAGGATCCGGCCTGCTGACTTCAGTGGGGCTGCAGGCATCAGCACAGCTCCAGATTTGACCGGTCGCCTACATGAATTTCCTGTCTTTGATGTGAAATACCCATGTATTTCCCATGTACCTTTAAGGCTATTAGATCATTAGGTCATCTCAGCTGGTCT
Organism: Mesoclemmys tuberculata; assembly: GCA_007922155.1. Classification (NCBI taxonomy): domain Eukaryota; kingdom Metazoa; phylum Chordata; order Testudines; family Chelidae; genus Mesoclemmys; species Mesoclemmys tuberculata. The sequence continues at coordinate 34,903,455 of ML675617.1, forward strand.
CCCACATAGCACAGGCGCTCCCACCCAGTGATTTGTACATCAGACCCCAAAAATTCTGGACAAGCTGAATCATATCTGTTAGAAAAGTATCCAAGCTTTAAAGACACCATGTGATGGAAAAGCCACCACATCTCTTGGCAATCAGTTCCAATGGATACTTATCCACACAGTGAAAGATTTGCCCCCATCAGCAGCAAGAATGACTCATCTTGTTTTGCTTTAGTCCTTTCATAATATTTAATTCCAGTGACCATTAAGTTCCCTCCTATCCAGCCACAACAAACAAACAGTCTCTTCTGGATTCCTTCTTCATGTGCTCCCACAAAACATGGGACGTGCTGTGACCCATCCGTGCCCAGGGTAGCCCACTGATAATGCCAGGGTCAGGGCAGGCTGTAAAAGGAGAGCAGATTCTCCCAGCACTGGTGGGTGACACTGCAGTCAGACTTCCCAACCAGCCACAAACAGTGCTTCTGATTCCCCCACACTGGTTATCAAGAAGCCACTGTGCAAATACACACAGCCCCCTTTACTGCACTTCAGTCTCTGGCTCCCAAACTGACACTAGGTCCAGTAAAGAGACCAGTCACTTAAACTCTGTGCTCTTTACTAAAAGATTCCCTCTGATCCCAAAGGACCAGCCACAGTACCAGTTCACTATAAGTTTGGATCTTACCCAAAATACCACGCTGCCAGCCAATCCTTTAGTAACTAAAACTAAATGTTTATTATAAAAGGAAAACAAACAATAAGAGAAATGTTAAAGGATTAAAGCAATCAGATACATACAAATGATTTGAAAGTCCACAGACATCAGGTTTTTAGAAGAATTGTGGAGTTGCAGGCTTGTATAGTCCCTCTGGTGTACATCCAGTACCTGGATGGGTCTAAGTCCTTCAGTTCAGTTGCAAAGTGTGTTGATCCAGAGGTGTGTCTGCAGCTGGACAGGAACAAAGACAAAATGGTTTCTGTGGCTTGATCTTATATACCCTCTGCCTCTGGAACTTTACCGGAACCCAAATGGAGTCCAGAGTCACATGGGCGAATCCTGGTAACTCTTCAGGGATGCCTTTCGTTTCTTCCTGGGCCTTCGACTTCTGTAAAGGTCTTGATGGGCCATTAAGCGGGCTGTTGTCCTGCGGCCTCTCTGTCTGGGGTGTGTCTTCTACAGCACAGTTTGAAATACAGGGATATCAAAGATCTCCATAACTTTCCTCACACACATTACACATGAACACAAATATAATCATCTTATTCAGCACATTATAGCCTTTCTAACAATACCTGACATGGCATGTCTTACATGAATCGTTATGATTTTGACATATTAATGTCAAATAACACAAATCCCCTTCCCCAATCCAGTCCACATGACACATGCATCTTAAAAACTGAATTCCTCCCAATCCGTCTGTACATTTGCAGAGGGACAGTCAGGGTAATGCATTGCCGACTTAGTATTTTACCAGATCTTCATTCTGCCACAAGTTGCTTCTGCTGCAGAAATGCAGCCCTTCAGTGAAATCATGGCCATACAAAATTCAGCAGTTTTGCTGTGAACTTCAGTGGGGCATGGATTTCACAGCTGTTGTCTGTCCACTGCAGGAACTATTCTTCATACAGATGGGAGTCTGGGACCCCGAGGTTCCCATCTAACCAAAGAGATGGGAGAGCATCTTGGGGCACATCAGGGCATTTCCCCTTCAATTATTTAACTACAGAATCCAGCAACCCGGTATCCGGTACAGAATTGCTCAATCCCTCCCCTTTACTGGGCTGTGGATTCATGTACATGTAGGCACCCTGTACTTTAGGGGCCTACCAACTTAATTACAGCTGGGAAGAGCCTGGGGACTACAACTCCCATGATGCTTTGGGGAAAAGAGCGAGACTCTTCCCCTTCCAGGAGGAGGGAAAGGCATGTGGCAGACTCCCTTTGGGTGCTGGGGCGGAGGCAGCCCAGGCTGGGAGCTGCTGGCTGGGTCTCGAAGGTGCTGCTGCTGTGGCTGCCTGTTGACAAGGTCCCAAAGCTGCTGTTGCCTCTGACCGCGGCTGGGGTCCTACAGCTGCTGCCGGGAGCCTGCTGACGGGGATCGAGCACAGAGCTGCAGAGGGCTGGTAAGGAAGGCGCAGCAGAGAGACTGACGGAGATGGAGAAGAGGCCGAGAGACAGTCCCTTCAAGCAGGGCCAGGACTGCCAATCTCCAGTCTGATGCCGTGGCTGAACTGGTGCAGTGACCCACCGAGCGCTCTCTCCTTCTGCAGATCTTCAAGCGCCCACGCAAGAAAGGGGTCCGGGCCTGAACTCTGGGGGCGTGCACACGCCAGAGGTGGGGTAAATAATGGCACTGTGAATGCCTGGTAGGCAAGTTTAATAGTGAATACTGTTTTTATTAATTGGTTTATTCAGCTGCCCCTGTGATTTATGTTTAATTTCAGTCTGTTATGCCACGTTTCTTTATTTTGTTAAGAAAAGGTTGTTAACTCTAATTTAAGTGTATTGGATGTTTAGTTTGCATAATTGCAATTGTTAAATTAGACTTATGTCTCAGATTATTATAATTTTAGACTAGGTCTAGTCCTGGCAGCTCCCAAAGCCACTATTGAGTGTGTGCAGGGGCCAGCCAGGTGGAGGCACCGCCAATTTTAAATTCCTTTAGAAATAAAGGGACTGCAGCAGAGGGGTGGGCAGAGGATTCCCAACTATCCTACATCAACACTGGGATACTCAGGATCTCCTTTATTGTCAGAAACCTTAGGCGCCCTTGCACACCGGTGAGTGTTGCCTGCTCCCAAGTAACCAAGTGAAGGAAGGGGGTTACATACAGAAGCACAATAAAATGAAAGACTATACCACACGGGAGTGAATTCACTCACCCAGTGCTTAGGAGCTTTTTCTGGTGTGTCCCCATCCATTTGTTTATCCCCATTTCTGACTTGTTCTAGCCATTCCCCTCCACCTCATATCTGTGCATTTTTCTTCCTTGGTGAAGCACCATCTTCTCTCCTCCATTCATGCTCCTTTTCTATTTTCCACGCCCTTGCTCTGTCACCCAAGATTGCTCGGTCGCCCTTACTCTCACCTGTAGCCCCCCACCCCATACTAACATTTCATCCTTTTGAGTACTCTGCGCCAGGCCCATCACCACCAGAAGGTAGGTTTCGCTCTACAGATGAAGAAATTGAGTCAGAGAGGTTAAGTAACTTGGCCAAGATCACGGGAAGCCAGCCTCAGATCTGGGATGACTACAATGGTCCCAGGCTCACGCTTAGCCCATGTGGTTGAGCTGCCTCTTGTACTGCTGAGGCATTTTCTTTGTGGCCAGGGGCCACATCAGTTTCTCCACTGCAGACAGTGGCAATGAGGGGTGATGGGGCGGGGAAGAGTTCTCAGGGGTCCAGCCACCATCAATGATGGCTGCAAATTGATCTGGGGCTGTCATCAAAACGGCAGGGATCACCATTGTGTGTTTTGTGGGCCACAAGTGCCAGACCTCAGCACTAAATAGTCTCCCCAAATCCATCCTTCAGGAGTTCTTAAAGTGCTAGATATGTGAACTTTCCCCTTCTGGTTCATTTCACCTGAAGGTGTAAAACTAGCCCCCGGTTATCTTTGGCCTTTAAGCACCATACAGTTTGCATAACAGAAACCTGCTTGGAGTAAAAATACAACGAAAGGTTTATCTAATAGAATAACTATCAATTCAAAGATGAAACAGTAAGGGAGAGCAAACCTACACCAGTTACACAGTAAATAAACACAAAGACGCAGCCTCAGGCCTTACACTATGTTAGCCAAAATCCCTTTTCTAGTGCAAGCTACCAATGGCCTTTGAACAGTCCCCCAGCGTAACCCCTAACTGTGGGGGGATCCAGAAATTCACAGACAGCTTCCTGCTTAGAGGCTGTTGCCAGAAAACTGCCCCAAAACAACCGTGAAGGTGGCAAAAAAACCAGGCCCAGGAAACCTGGAAAATATAAGCAAGGGGCGGGGTTTGCATCATGACGCTAGGATGTTGAGTGAGGTTTGCATCAAAAAATGCCCACGGGGCATAATTGTTTAAAAAAGCAACCCTCAAGACACGACTCAAAAAACCTGCTGGCTGTGACCGACTGCCTAAAAACTTGAGCATAACTGGCCAAAACCAAGCGGAAAGTCACTTGGTTGAAATAGATCTGGCACAAGCAAAGCTCCTTTTTAAAAGGCTTCCCCCCTCCTTCTTCACAAAAATCTCCTGGCATGGTGACTCAAGATTATTCAAATGGTGAAAATTTCCTCTTGAATGGATAGTCAGGACGTCCCCATGTCTTTCTGTTAACTTTAATGGTCCACCATTGTCTTTTCCTGTATTGGAAAATGGATGGGTACTTGAGCTTGGTTTCCATGTTAGCAACTTGGGTGGTGGAGCAACTCTCCGTGCCTCATCAGTCTGATCATCTTCAACCCTGCCTGATTAGCGTCACCTCAGAACAAGGGAGTGAAGCAAAGTTGCTCAAAGTTACGATTTTCTGTACACGCAGACATATACATTCAGAACCACAGTCTGTATCCATATCTCATAATGACTATCCAGTTCAGAACGTCGCAACATTTCATGAAAGCCCTCATTCAATTTATTTTTATAATACAATGACATGACATACAATCAGTTGGTTTCACTGCTTATTTTGGGGCTTTAAACCCTCTGTTCTCCCTTGGTGGTGCCTGGACTCTACTTGTCACAAGTACATGACCATGTAATTAGACGACACCGTAATATGTACACGCAAGTGGAAAGAGCTAAGGCTGACAGTTGCCTCTGCAATCTGACATTTCCTTATGTCCGAGTGCTAAACTTTGCAACATTTGTGCTGTTTTGGTAGGCTACTTTAATTTCTATCAAGGCACTTCGCATTGTGTTTCATGACCAACGGAGTTGAGCTGAGGCTTTCAGGGCTAGGATATTACCTGTTTTTTGGGGATGGCAGCTGGAGAATGGGAGAGGAAGATGGCTCGCGTGCACATCATAGAACTTTATTGATCTCTACCTCTGCCCAGCAGTGTCCCTTCAGCACACCTGCTGCTGGTAGATTGTGTACACGACTCATCCATCAGGAGGAGGTTCAGATTCATCTCCTCGATGATTCATCGCATAATTTATTTGTGCTTTCAATGCTGAATGTTATCACTAGGAAAAATCAAACCATTCACACATACATGGATAATGGGGGGCTTTCAAGTCCTGCAGTGGATATACTGTCTAATTATGGCAGTGACTGGGTAGCTAATGGCTGAGGTTAAATCAATTTTGGCTTTAAAATTTATTTCACACAAAGCAATTATACTGAAGCAGTGACCGATTCTAAACGCATAGCACGTAATCCCTCTAGGGCACTGATGCAAAAACATACTCCTTAATCTGAGTAGATGAGACGTCTTTAACATTTATTTTTGCCCAGTAGGAGAAAAATGGTTACTTTTCACTTGTGAAAGGAGTGATTGAATACAGCAAGTGATGAGTCTTAATATACGTATTATTCAGCATTAAGGTCTGTTGCTAGCTATAGTTCAGATCTAAGTAAGGTCGACAATTGTAACGAAACTCACTTGGCTGCACTGAAGATCACACCTACAAAAACCATTCAAACTGAAATGTAGGCACATTTATCTAACCAGAACTGCATTCCCAAAGGTGGAATGCATAGAAAACGTGCCATGTTTCGTGTTGTTGGAGAAGGTTAATAACAAGAAAAGAGAAGAAATAGTTAGGAAACAAATGACTGGAAATTTCTCTCGGGTGATAAGTGAAGTGGGCTTAGAAATTTCCTTTCAATAAATGTTGGCGTAGTGCATGTGGTTTTCTGGGACGTACAAAAGCACATCGCACATATCATGAAAAAGAGTCTGATAATGTTTGTCAAAAACAGTGTTTTCATTTGGCATTTGAGTGTTCTCTGAAAATAGGAGGACTTTGATTTGGACCTCTTTGTACCCCAGAGAAGGAAAAGAACAGCTTCGGGTTTGTTTTGTTGTGTTTGTTGTTCTGTGCGGTTTTCTTATCGCTGGGAAAGGAGTGGTAATGCAAACCTATGGGAGACACACCTGATCCTGTAAAGGAAGAGAAACTCTGTGAGTCCCAGCTTCAAGGGCTTCCTTATGCAGGAAATCAACCATCTAAGACAGAATCTGACCCTATCATTTAAAATAACACAGGGCTGCATCCTGCATACCTTACCCAGTGAATTCATTGGGACTGTTTATGTACAGTTGGATTTGATCCTCAAAGTCCATGTTAAGAGGCATCAAAATTAGTTTTTTAAATATCATCTTTTTAGCAATAGTTGGTCAAAAAGCATTCAAAACAATATGTTGGTAATTTAAAAGGGGTCATTTTTAAACAAACATATCCTGCTTGCTTAACAGTTTAATTTTGATGCAAAGTAAAATGGGTCTTCACGCTGTGTGTGCGCTGGTAGAACTATTTATGGTAGGGGTGTGATTTAAAAAAAAACAACAATATAGTTATACTTGCATAACTCCTATTGCTTTACTTCTTGTGAGCACTGTAGCAAACAGCAGCCTGCACATCACAACCGTCGCTTTGCAAAAGCCATAGAAATAATTCTTTCCAATGTATGTACACCACTGAAGTAACACCCCCCCCCTAGAACTGAACGCTGACATTCCTGCCTGCTAGACACCTTTGATGGGAAAGGGTTGCCCTGTCACATGGCTCATCACAGTCATATGGATTTAAAACACAGATAACAAAAGAAGATTCCCTTCTTTTTCCCCTCTAAAGTACCTCTCCACACACAACAAGCACGGCAGCTCACCCCCATTAAAATGTGTAATTCAGCCCCAGTTCCTACTCCAAGCTCACATTCACACTCTGCTTCTCTTTTAGAGTCCACCAGCAGCCTGTATTCCCAGACTCACTGGAGGGAGGAGCTGAAGCGCTCTTTGTTCCTTGTTATAACTAGAGCTGTGTGGGAACTGGATTTTGTTTCCCGGGGAATTCCACAATGGAACATGAAACAACATTCTGGGGAAATAACTGCCAACTTTCCTGAACTTTTTTTCCCTTAGACTTGATTTCCCTGGGATCTTACCTACCAATTCTCTGAGTTTGCTAAAGTCTGCCTTCTGGAAGTCCATTGTCTTTATCCTGCTATTTTCACTTCTACCATTCCTTAGGCTGGGTCTATACTGATGGCGGCAAATTCGCCACCGTCAGATCGATTGCTCTGGATCGACTGAGCGGTCCGTGTAGACGCACTCAGTTGATCCAGCAAGCGACACAGGAAAACCACCCCGGTAAGTGGCGCAGCGCAGTGCAGTGTGGACGGCGCGCGGAGGAGACGCCGCAAAGTCAACAGGAGATACGCAAGTGATTTATGTCACTTGCGTATCTCCCATTGACTGCCGCCGAATCACCAAGGTAAGTGTAGACCAGGCCTTAGAATCATTAACTCTATCATCTCATGATCACTTTCACTCAAGCTGCCTTCAAATTCTCACCCCAATCCTTCCTTTTATCAGAATCAAATCTAGAATAGCTTTTCCTCTAGTCACTTTTTCTACCTTCTGTAATAAAAGTTGTCTCCAATACTTTGCAAGAACTTGTTGGATAACTTGTGCCTGCTGTATTATTTTCCCAATAGATGGGTAGTTGAAGTCCCCTATTGCCACCAAGTCCTGTACTTTGGATGGGTTTGTTAGTTGTTTAAAAATGCCTCTTCCACCTCTTCTTCCTGGTTAGTTGGTCTATAATAGACCTCCATCGTGACATCAGCCTTGTTTTTTCTCCCTTTTATCCTTACACACAGACTTTCAACAAGACTGCCTCCCACTTCTGTCTCAACCTTACAGCAAATGTGTACGTCTCTGATATATAAGGCAACGCTTTCCCCCTTTTTTTTTCAACTCTGCCTGTGCTTCCTGAACACACTGAAACCTTCTCTGTCAATATTCCATGTGAATTATCCCACCAAGTTTCTGTGATTCGGCCAGTTATGTCATAAGTGTGATCGTTCCCTGTTATTTCTAGTTCTTCCGGTTTATTCCCTATATTTCTTGCATTCGTTTACAAACATTAGCTGTCCTCCCAGTATTCCTTTTTGTCCCTGCTGCGATTGCTCGTGTTCCGCCCAGATTCCAACCCTTCATCCATGTTCTGGATTTACCTGTGGGCTTTGGTCTCCTGACCCCACCCATAGGGCTATAAATAGGGCAGGATGAGTGGAGCTGTCCCTCGTACCCCATTGGTTCCCCAAGGGTGCCAAGTTCTCGGCTAAGCCCTCCAGGGGCCATCAGATTTGCCTCTCAGTGTGTGTTTCTCTTTTCATTTAAGAGTTCGTCCCCTCCTGCTGGGAGTCTCAAACCCTAGCACTCTTCATTCTTCTGTGGTCTCAACACTAAGAGCTCATAAATCATGAGTCATGAGCTTGCCCAAATGATGGGATTGACTTAAAAATCACAAGGTTTTAAACAACAGTAAATGCTGGGTTCTTTTTCTTTGTCTCCTGGTTTCTGAGCCATGGGGGGTGCATTTAGGTCATATTTTCAAGATCCCTCTGTGGCCAGGAGGGCTAGGAACTTTCTCCCTTGACTCCAGGAGCTGGGGCTTTATGCAAAACAGAGGGTATTGCAAGACATGACACACTCATGAGAGCTGGCAGCACTGCTCACATTTACTAGGGACTATTACGTGTTACACATTTGTACAGCTCCTCACACAAAGCTGAAGACTTGCAATGCCATTGCCATAAATGTGCAGTAATAATCCTTGTGTACATAGCCTTTCATCCCATAGGATCCCACAAACCATGGGTTCTGCGGTGGCTTTTAAGCCTCAGCCCATGATAAGGGGGTCAGGAGGGGCTTCCCACTGGCACCCACGTCCGGAGGCATTGCCTCTGATGTGCTCCCAGATGCTGTACAAACAGGGAAGAAGAAAAGCAGTAGCAGGCCAAAGGGGGAAGTCGGAAGGGAGCAGCCTGCAGCAGAGATGATTACAGCACGCAGGTCTGGCAGCTCTTCAGTTAACAGCAACGAGGTGGCAGGAAGCAATTTAAAGCCATCAATCAGTTACTTGCAATATGCTGGCAATCCATCCGCAGTCCGAGAGAGCTGTCAGGTTCATTCCTCACTTGCAGCCTTCCCACTGCCTGGGCCACACCGGGAACATTTTTCACAGGTTTCTCACAGTTGCTAGCACTTGTTCAGCAGCATGTGGGGGCTCTCCTGGCAGCAGGCTGCCACCCATGCTTTAAACCCCCTGTCCATTAGACCTCCTGTGTGCAGGGTTAGGGGACACAGGCCCATATCCTCAGAGGTATTTAGGTGCCCAACTCCCAGAAATACCCTTGAGGATCCAGGCCCTCGCACTTCAAAGGCAAGCCAACCCTCTGCGCTTGGGCTACCAGCCATGCTTCTGGCCTGCTGAAAGGTAGCTGTGCTGTTGCACAGGGCACCGGGTGTTTACATGTGGCGCTCCCGCAATGTCGCCCTGCCCACTCTGCCTGGAAACACTGCTGGAACGGTGTCTGCTCAGAGTCTGACTGCAGCTCCTTAGCACCATGGGAGCTGGCACATGGATGGGACCTGGCCTACAGACAGACCTGTGCTGGGGGAGATCAAGCACCTGGGAGTCTCCTAGGGCACAGGGTCAGGAGTTCTAGAAGCCAAACTGAAGTCGATGCTTCTTGCACTCCCTGAAGCAGTGAGGGGAGGGAGCCGGGCTGAGAGGACAGGAGCTAAAGCTGCTGATTCCTTCTGCCCCAGCAGCGAACAGCCCGCGGTCTCTGAGCTGTCTCTTGCAGTCACGGTGTCGCTCTGTGGCCTGTTCTCCTGGAGAGTTCCGCACACACCAATCTTCACTTCCTAACATAGGCCATGGGGACTTTCCATCAGTTCGATTGTTAAATCGAGTCTTAAAACTTGGTGCAAAGTCTCTGGCCTAAATGACTGATTCGTCATTGAGCCAATATTGACGAGGCCAGCATTCTGTTTCTTTTTCTTTGCTTGGCGCCAGTATCTAGGATTTCTCTTTTTCTGCCCCCCCCCCTGCCAATTTGCTTTAATTCATGAAAATGTCAATTCCACCTTCCTCAAGTGTCTGCGGTCCTGGAATGGATTTCCTCCAGCCCCCACAAAAGCCAGGAGACCCATGAAGGCAGAGAACTAAATATTGACAAGTTTTAGACATGCTCGTCTACAAATGCATGAAGTCTAAATACTAAGAAGGGTGAGCTTCAGTTAATATTAATATAATAGGCATCACAGAAACTTGGAGAAATGATGATCATCAATGGGTTATAATAATACGTGGGTACAAAATATATAGGAATCAGATTAGGTCGAGGTGGTGAAGGAGTGGCACTATATGTGAAAGAAAGAATAGAGTCAAATATAGTAAAAGTCTTAAATGAATCAAACTGTACCACAGAATCTCAATGGATAGAAATTCCATGCTTAAATAGCAAGACTATAGCAGTAAGAATATGCTACCGACCACCTGATCTGGAGGGTGATGGTGATTACAAAATGCTCAGGGAGATTAGAGAGAGGACAACAACAGAAAACCCAATAATAATGGGGGATTTCAATTATTTCCATGCTGCGTGGTACATGTCACCTCAGGACAGGATGCAGAGACAACATTTCTAGACACCATAAATGACAGCTTCTTGGAGCAGCTAGTCTGGGACCCCCAAGGGGAGTGACACTTCTTGATTTAGTCATAAGTGAGGCACAGGATTTGGTGCAAGAAATGAATACAGCTGAACCACTTAGTAATAGCGACCATGATGTAATTACATTTAACATCCTTGTAGGGGAAAAATTCCAAAGAAACCCAACGCGGTAGCATTTAACTTCAGAACGGGAACTACTTAAAAATGAGAGAGCTAGTTAAATGGAACAGTCACAAGAGCGAAATGCCCACAAGCTACATGGAAACTTTTAAAACACACCGTAATAGAGGCACAAACTAATTGTATATCTCAAATAAATCACCAGGACCAGATGTTATTCACCCAAGAGTTCTGAAATCTGCTTCTATACCAGATGACTGGGGGATAGCTAATTTTTTTAAAAGGCACAAGAGGCAATCTACTAGAATTATCTGAGGGGGTCAACAAGCATGTGGGAGTCCTATGGACAGTTCCCCGAAAACATCTACTCACAGTGCAGTGGCAGTCAAACAAGCTAACAGAATGTTAGGAACCGTAAGGAAAGGGATTCATAATAAGATAGAAAAGATCATAATGTCACTATATAAATCTATTGTATACCCACACCTTGTATACAGCATGCAGTTTTGGTCACTATCTCAAAAAACATGTATTAGAATTGGAAAAGGTACAGAGAAGAGCAACAAAAATGATTAGGGATATGGAACAGTTTCCACAGGAGGGATTGAAAAGATGGGGACTGTTCATTTTAGGAGAGAGACAACTAAAGGAGGATATGCAAGAGGTCTATAAAATCCTGACTGGCGTGGAGAAAATGAATACGGAAGCCTTATTGACCCCTTCTCATAGCACAAGAACCAGGGTCACCCGATGCATGTAACAGGCAGCAAGTTTAAAGCAAACAAGGAAGTACTGGTTCACAGAATGCACAGTCAAAGATGTTGCCACAGGACGTTGTGAAGGCCAAAGTATAACTGAGCTAAAAAGGAATTCGATAAGTTCATGGAGAGTAGGTCCATCAATGACTAGTACCTAGGATGGTCTGGGAGGCAACCCCATGCTCTGGGTGTCCCTGACCCTCTGACTGCCAGAAGCTGGGAGTAGACAACAGGGGATGGATCCCTTGATAATTGCCGTGTTCTGTTCATTCCCTCTGATGCATCTGGCACCAGCTACTGTTGGAAGAAATACGCTGGGCTGGATGGACCATTGGTCTGACCAATATGGGCCAGTCTTATTCTCCCTGAATGGAAAGCCATTGTCAGAAGGGAGAGTCCAAGCCTGTAAAACAGTGCAGTTTTCACAGTCGTGCTCTGCTTTTTTAAGTTAATGTAGCTATTTATATATTCAGTACAACACAGAGTGGGAAGCTTAATGTGGCCTTCATTCTGTTGGAGTGAAGTCCTACAGCAGATGGATGTGGGGAAATCCATTTCGATCCATTCAGCTGACAAGGAATAGTGACAGTTTTCATGGGACATGCTGCAAGTGAACACGCAGAGCTGTTCTATTCAAATACACATTCTTGGGCTTGCCTGACTGCGTCACACACCAGCCGTTAGGGAGGCACAGGGGAAGCAAAGCCAGGTGCTCCTGAAGATCATGGCACTTGCCACCTGCTTCTTCTGCAGGGGGAAGCTTGACTGCTGTGTTGAAAATGTGCTCAGGAAGTAGAGCTTTGCAGCTCCTTGGATGACTAGCGTTGTAGCCCTAAGGGATTTATTTTCCATTCACTGCAGTAAATCAGTTGACCCCGCCTCAGCCAATCTCAGTGCCTTCCTCTGTAAGTGACGGTGAGAAATGCTTAATCTTCCAAGATGAATCTAACAGATGCTTCTCCCAGGAAATGAAGTAAAGGCTGCAGCTTTGCTCCAGGGATTGTGAGTCAGGTATGAGTCATAGCTGCCTTTAAGGGCAGATGGATGTGCACTGCTGAGAAACAAATGAAGAGCACAAAATTTGGGATTAAAGGTTACCACCAGAAGGAGCAGCTTAAAAAAAGCACCATACCCTGAACCTGTTCTGTGACTGACAGAAGGCATGTGATGGAGTGACGGAGACGTCATCTTTTTCTTTAAACCTTCACCC
>ML675617.1:34916619-34928622 GCA_007922155.1 Mesoclemmys tuberculata
GCTACAAGACCGGTGCAGGCTCCTTGCTGCAGCCAAGGGGACAGGAGATCAGTGCCCCCCCGCCCCTGGCTCCACTAGGGAGCATAGCAAAGCCCGTTGCCTGGGTCCCTGTTGGAGCCAGAGGGAGGGGAGCACTTTTCTTCCGTCCCCCTGGCTGCAGAAGGGAACCACAGCCTTCAGAACGTGGAGTGCACAGACCTACAGGACATATGAGTGCACAGAGCTACAGGACATATGAGGTTTCCCTGCTGCAGCCAGTGGGACAGGACAGCAGTGAGGAAGGAGGAAGCCTCCTTGCTGAACTCCTTCCATCTGCCTGCAGTGGTGGGGGCAGAAGGGCAGCCAGGACCCACCATGCTTGTGGAGGGGCAGGACTCTAAGTCAGTGCCTTCCAGTTTGGCCTGCACTTAGCAGGCCACTCACTGTGACTTAGCTGCCAGGCCATGTGCTGCAGTGTGTAGTGATGGTCACTCATCTGCACTAGTGCTTGGTCTGAGAGCACGTGTCAAACCATGAGTCATCTGTAGGTGTCAAATAGTGAATAGAAATGAGCACAGTAGCATCAAAATGTTTCCTTTAAACATGTAGTGATCTGTGGTCATTAATGGTGTGTACGTCAACACATTTTTTATGAGCTGACAGATTGGTGGCCCTTCGGGTTGTAAAACTGATATTTGTGGCCCTCGAGCCAAAAAGGGTGGGAACCTCTGTCTTAGAGAAATCAGGCACAGCGTCTGCCTGCAACTCCACATCCTATGGAAAGCAAACGTGGCCAGCTGTTCTCTTTAGATCACTGTGCGGGGTGCTATGCTCCGTGATTCCCTGGCTCAGGAATGCATTGTGTCGCTAACCCACTGCTCTTTGATTTGCAAATCACTGGTTGTATTAGTGTCATGGGATGCCACCTGCTATGCAAACATCCTTGCCCCCGTCAAAATGCAAACATTAGCTCCAGCCAGCCCAGAGGTGTTTCCTCTCCCACTCAGCGTGGGGACTGCATTGTTTCGGACAGGTGTGTGCAATAGGGTTAGTTTTTCCACTCTTGCCATCCTGGAAAGGGCCAGGGAGTAGCTTTTTGGCCTTGGCCAGCAAACCCCAACAGTAGTTCTACAAGGCTGATTTAAGCAGTTGCTAATGCGGCTCATTAGGCACCTGAGTGAAGCGCAGCATTTCCAATGTCTGCTGTGCTCTCTAGTCTCTTTCGATAGCTGAGGCTAAGTGCAGTTCTTCACCAGACCCCTATATGAACCAGGTCTGGTTAAACACCATCCTCTGTAGTGTGCCCTTCCTTTGGTTCGCTCCCCTTTCGGCACTCACCCTGCTTGCAGCTCTCTGCATGAAGCAGGAGGAGACGGCACTCTGTTACAAGGCAGAGCTGAATGACAGCGGGTATCTCCTCATGCCAGAGTGTGTCCCTTTGGCTCGCTGTACCACTGCCACTCAGTGACCCAGAGCAGCCATATCTGCATGGCGGGGGCACAGCGGGATTCTCTTGGGGCTTGAGCAAGAGACCTGTGGGCTGCCCTGACATGCAGTTATCATATATTGGCTCTTCTCTAACAGTTCAGCAAGCACATACTGCCCCTAGCTCCCACAGAATCACTGGAAAGGCACCCACACGCACCAGGGCTGCCTTTGACCTGCTCCAGGCCTCTGAAATTATAAAGCCTCCAGCCAGTGCCCTGTGCATCCCTCACACCCAATGCAGCACTGGTTCTAAAAGTTCTAAGCAACTCCTTGCATTGGCACTCCAGTGACCAGGAGCTGGGATGGAGACAAGGGCAATCTGGCTCACATCTAAGCATGCTCTGTGGGAGAGACAGAAAGTTCATGGGTGTTAGGACTGTTCAGACCTTTTGCATTTAACACGGATGGAAAAGCCAGGAGGGGGCCATCCGATCATCCTGCACAATACAGGCCAGAGAATTTCATCTTGGCTAAAACCAGAAGGCATCCAGTCTTGATCTGAAGACGTCAGGAGCTGGAGACTCCACCACACCTGGTAGTTTGTTCTAATGGTTGGTCACCCTCATAATTAAAAATGTGGGCCCTATTTTTAATTTGAATTTCTTTGGCTTTAACTTGCAGCCATTGGTTCTTGTTCTCCTGTCTCTGCTAGATTAGAGCCCTGGAGCAGCTGTAGCTTCACTCCCAGGGAGAAAGAGATAAATGTTCCTAATCCAAGTGCATGCTGACAACCGCCTGCTTTCTTCTCCGGACTGGCCTCAGACAATGCGACCCAGGCCAAGCAGCACTCTCAGAAAGGTGGTGGGAGAAGCAGTGAGGCTGGCTGGAAAAGTTATTCAGAAACAGGAATATCCAGATGCATTCTAGTCTAAAGCAACTTCCCAAGGCTGATGATATGCTTCAAGATGGTGAATAATTGACATCAGCAGAGGAAGAAAAAAAATCAGCTGTTCTTCCCTCTGGCTAGCTCCAGTGCCCTGGGAGAGCGCTCTTCCCAGTCATTCAGGAAGCACTTTTCCAAACGCTACTCTCTAACTGAGTTACCTAGCTCTTCTTTCCCTTCGAATTGTAAATGACCTCTTCTGCTCATGTCACACCCTTTCAGAGACTTTCTTCTGTGGCAATGCTCTGAATCAGCAATGAGCTTAGCTCTCTCTTGGCTACCGCAAGTCACACTCCTTGTACTCTTTGTTTCACTTATTCGTTTTTCAGTCTAGATGATACATTGTAGTGTTAATAAAGCCAGGCCTGGATTTCACTTTGGTAGTCACCAACATATTATTTTAATCTGAAGTTTATCACACTTATGGCAAAAATGAGCAATGTAAACTTTTTTTTAGAAAAAACAAGAAGCACAAAATAATAGTAACTAACTCAATTCTTTCCATTTCCTCCGAGCAGACATTTGGTTCCCAATAAATATAGCTGAAGCACTAGTAACTGTAACAAAACAAAAAAAAAGAAGATAAAGAAGCATCTTGCTTTATAACAGGTAGAATTGTTTGTCTCCCGATGCATGACACCTACCTGGCTAGTTCCTAGTGCATTCCTGGAGCTTCCTTCTGTGTGCATGAGTGTGTCTAAGCTGTGTAAAGCTATTTTTGAATGATCAGTCCCATGAGGGTGAGAGGTTTGCCAAGGAGGAGGGTCTCACAGCATGCCCTGTAAGTGGGCAGACTCCGGATTAGTCTGTTTGTTTGGGAGCTAATTCCACAACCAGACGCCTTCTACCAGAAGCTCTTAGCATCTGGTTTTCACATGTTTCATCCTGGGCTTGTATGATATATTATCTTGACCACGCAGTCATCTTGACAAGTCATGGGTGGAGATGCGGTCATTGATGTAGTTGGGTTTGACCCATTGCTGGCACTGAAGTTGAGAACCAAGGTCTTGAACTAGAAATGGAAGCAAAGTGGCAACCAGTGGGGGTGATATGTGTAGGAGTCCTTGCAATAATTCCTCTTCATTTCCAAACATGGGGAGATCCAGATGTGATGAATCAGAGAAGAGGGAGAAGGGGAAACATTTCCTAGCCAGCTAATGATGGAAGCTGTTTTTGCCACAGATGCTTACTGGCTACCTATGCCTAATGGTGATCTGAACAGAGCTCACTCCAGCTGGGGAGCAAACATGTTTGATCAAAAGGAGTAGACATTCCTATACACTCCGGCAGTGCAAAGGGTGCATGTGATGTATTTTCTTTTGCTTCATCTTGTCCCTGCATCTGCTTTATGGAAAAGAATCTATTTGTATTTCCAAACATGACCAGCTCTGAGCCTCCCTTTTAGACTGGAGCGTACATATCTGTACCGTGCATGTTCCAGGGTACTGCAGACTGGGACAAGAAGAGAGATTGACCATGGGGCTACATTCAGTACATCCTTCTTAGAGGATATTTGGTCAAATGAGTGAGTCAGGGAGCAGCTCGTCTGCCTTCCCGGATGATAACAGCTGACAGCTGTCAAGCAGGAGGGAGGAGGAGGAGAGGAGAGTGATAGGACAAGAAAGGAAGAAGAGACTGTGAAAATGTGCTGATGGCTTTGCGTATATCATCCCAATTCCAAATAGTCCTGTGATGAATTAAAACCCGAAACGGTGTTTAGCAAACCCTGGCTGCCATGGCAAATTAACAGCATTGCTTGTTTCAAACGGCAGATCCTGCAAGCTCTAAGTGGTGCTTCCCTTAAAATGTGAATAAAGAGGGTGTTGTGGCGACAGAGACATCTGATGTTGGCTGTTGCTGCTCTTCCCAGTCTGTTTGCCAAATCCCCCCCAGCTCAGCACTCCCAGCTCTCTGCCAGCGTAATTATGTGCAAGGCGGGGATCGGGGTGCCCTCCTGCACAGCGTCAGTCACTGGCAGGGCATTCATTGCAGCTGGCATGGTTAGTACCAGTCACATCTGCAACAAGGTCGCCACCTTTACATATAAATGAACCGCAGGCCTTATGAACGTGTGCGCTGGGAAATGGAGTGCAGCTTGCACTGCCCGGTGCACCAGCCATCTAGACATGGCAGCCGTTTTCTAGTAAATGAAGCTAGTGAAATAATAATTTGTGATTATTCTTGTAAGAACATTCTTTACCTTTAACCTCTAACTCAGTGTCCCTTATACACAGACAGAGACCTATCTGGATGCATACACACACCATGCTCTCTCTCTAGTGGCTTCAATTGAGTTCCTCTAGATTTACAGTGAAGCAACTGATGGCTTGTTGTGCCTTTCTCAAGGAAAGGGGATACATTCTCCTGTGAAAAAGCCTAATACATTTGTAAAAACAGCAGCCCTTTTGGAGTGCTCATCAGACTGGAAGCTCACTCTGTGTGTGTCCTGTTAACAGAGGGTTTTGCCTCTGTCTCCCATAGGAACAGGAGCAGGGTTTAAGTGGACTCTTGCTTTACAGCAATGACTCCCAGGAACCACATTTTCTCTGGGGAGAGTGCCTGGTAGTAATCGACTCTTATTAAACTCCGATCTAGATTGCCCAATAGAAACGAGGGGCTGGTCTACACTTATAATGCCGCACCGGTGCAGCCACACTGCTGTCGCACTGAAGAAAAGATGTTCCGACACCAACAGGGGAGCGTCTGCCATTGGCATAGTTAATTCACCTCCACGAGAAGTGCTAGCTATGCTGGCCGGGGTTCGGTTGGTAGAACCACATTGCTCGGGGGCGTGGATTTTGCAGGCCCCGAGTGACGTAGTTACACCAATGTAAGTCTGTAGTGTAAGAAATTTGCCATTCACTTCCAGGGCAGCAGCACCAGCCTCAAAAGGAGAAATAAAACCAAGGAAAAAAGATGAAATACCGTGACCATACTGTCACCCCTTGGCTCCAGTGCTCAGCCAATATTCAGACCCAGCTGGGTTGTTTCTAAATGGATGCTACACGTCAGGTGTTGTCTTTGGTGCACCTCTGTTTATCTACAGAGGATGCTCAGAGACCTGCTCCCTAGACACAGCAGGCATCAAACCAGCCAGTGTTCCCTAGCTCACCATGTCCAAGCCTGCCCCACCAAGAAGGCCTGTGCCCAAGGAGCGTTGTCTCTGCTTCCCCTCAGAGCTATACTTGTGCCGGTTTTCTCAGTCTTTGTGGGCTGTCGCATACACAGCTTGCCAAGCAATCCCCTCGCCCCAGTGTTTTCAGCCAGCCCCAGGAAACCCCTCGGACCACACAGCTTGGCTCTGCTCAGGCTGCACCAGGGTCTGGCTTTGTGACAACGTGCGAGGCAACAACGGCTGAGCCAGCAGGCTGGCCCTGCAGCTCGATGAATTACAGAACATGTCTACACTAGCATTTTTGCCAGTATAACTTCTGTCACCCAGGAGTGTGAAAACAGACACACACATCCCTGAGTGACGTAAGCGACACCGACAGATGCGCCAGTGTGGACACTGCAGGAGAGCTTCTCCCGCCACCATAGCTACCACCATTTGTGGGGTGCTTTACCGGAGAAGTCTCTCCCTTTGGGGTAGAGCGGCTACACGAGGGATCTTACAGCAGCATCGGTACAGCTGTGCCACGGTTAGCTCTCTAGTGTAGACATGGCCGAAGCGATGAGCTGAGGAGAAAGCAATAGCCCATTAGGCCATTTGTCAGAGGGCACCAAAAGCACAGGAAGGATGTGGGAAGATGGAAAGCAGATAGAGAGAGGCAGGGAGAGATTGCTCTTGCCTCAGGAGGGGAGAGCTCCCTAGGACTTTAGGGGGACAGTTGTAAATGCACAAGGTGCTGGGAACCAACACTGTAAATAAACAGCACCAGGTCTCTGAGCTGTTTCTGGACTTGAGCAGAGGCAGCAGTGAGTGGGCAGGTTCCCAAAGCGGCAGCCAAAGACAGCCACACGGCAGCATGGGGGGTCTATAAACCATGCACATTCCCTGGCCAAAGTACAGAATCAGAGAAGATGAGGGTTGGAAGGGACCTCAGAAGGTGTCTAGTCCAACTGCCTGCTCAAAGCAGGGCCAACCACAGCTAAATCATCCCAGCCAGGGCTTTGTCAAGCCGCAGCAAGTACCTGGTAAGAGGCATATAATGCGCCAAAACGTGACTTCAACCCTGGCCGGCGGAGTGGCTGCAAAGTTCCGGCACAGCTACTCCAGCGGCAGGGTGCAGATTTTGCCAATCCCTACATGGGCTGTAGGGACAGAGCCTGGATGAGAATTTGGCCATGAGTTTTCTTTAGGCTGTGATATTCCATTCAATCGAATCAACGAATAGACACCAGCAGGGGACAGCTCGGGGTCTGAGAGAGTCACCTTATGAGGGATGTGGGTGTGAGAATGAAAGCAGCTGTGTTAGTGAATGTGTTCTAAGCATAGTGCACAAGGCTCTGTAGACCTGACACGTTTGCTGGTGGAGTTAAGCCTAGCCATCATCTCGGCCAGCATAGCACAATACAGTCTATAAGAATGCCTTCCAATAACACAGCGGGAACTCCTAGTCCGGTCGGGAAATCACTGCTGCTTGCAGTAAACCTGTGGGTACAAATTAACTGTGTGCAGTGCTGCACATTTGTGTGTGTGGATGGGGATGGATTGAATGGGTTAATTCAGAGAGCGGACCCGGAACAGAGGCTGGCAGGACTATCTCTGATCAGCTGATGTTAGTGATGCTTTGACTGTCTTACGCCACTGTCCCCTGCATGTGGGACTAGAGGAATGACATCGCAGAGCAGGGGAGGGCACTCCGCTACTGGGGCAGGGGTCAGGTATCATCCTCTACTCTGCCCCTCTCTGAGCCCCAGTGAGGTGTTCGAAAGTTAGCAGACATGGGGTGGATGATGCTAAGAAGTTGTCTGATCCTGAAACAGGTCCCGAGACTTCAGTGGAGACAAAACAAGAATATAAATCCCGGTGGCATGCTGTGGTTCTCCAGCGCCTGGGGGCCAACCCTGCATTTGTGCCCCCCTCTCGCACAGGGCAGGAGGGAGTCCCAGCTCCCACCAGACAGTGTCACCCCCAGCTGCCCTGGGGAGGGGGATTGTACCTGCAGGGGGGAACACACTTGCCTCCTGCACAGGGCACTTTTTGGCGCTCATTGCAGTGGCAGAGACTGGCCAAAGGGCAGCTTCAGACCCCCAGCCAGGGGGTAGCCGGGGGGGGAGGGAGATAACCACAGCTCCCGGCCTGCCTCTGGGCTCCATCCAGCCATCCTGCAGAGCCTCCTGTGCTCTCCACCCCCCGTGCGTCATGAAGGCCCAGCCTGGCGCCCCCCACCAGCCCAGTGCTCAGGGTCCTGGCCCACCCACCTCACGTGTTCTGTTCACTCCACCAGTCTGCATGATGGTGCCGTGCTGCGCGCACAGTCCTGTGACAACACTGCGGGGTGCCTGCTGAAGGCGCAATTCCAGGACACGCTGGGCGAAAGCAACCCCCTCGTGACACCTGATCTGCAAAGCCTGAGTTAGGCGCCTGCCTGGGCTCCTATGCAACGAATGGGAGAGGGACACCTGAGAATGGGAGCGACAAAAATCCTGCTCCTGTGACTATTTCAGAGCGGATACACAGCGAGACGGCTTCAACAAGAGAGAGTGAGGGAGCCCCACACCTGCCTACCCCACAGCCTAGGGGTGTGAGCACTCAACTGACAGGTGGGAGACTCCCTCCACCTCAGACAGACACAGGTGGGAGCTGAAGCCGGTTGCTCACATCCCTGGTGGTACCCCCGCCTGCTCCTAGGGGGCTGATCCCGTCTGTGCGTTCTGAGTTCGGGGCGTAGGTGTGACATAGGGTCTGCCTGCCTAGACGGAAGCAGCACTGCCCGTGTCCCGAGGGAGAAGCTTAGACGTCGAGGGAAGGTTTACAGTGGAAGTTTAGGTGCTGAGTGAGTTTGAGGGAAGCCAAGTGGGGCTTTTGTGGATCACAGTGGAGCCTAAATCTGGGGTTCAGGTGTGTCTGGGATGGTCCAGTTGTCAGTTGCCGAGTGGTCAGGTCATGGCTTGATGGTTTCTGGCAGCCTATTGGTCCCAGAGAGAACCCCAGCGGCAGCCTCAGTCACCCCAGTGTGCTCCGCTCGCACTCCCACAGGACCTGTCAGCACAGAGACGCGTGACGGGCAAGGTCAGGGGATCCAGGACCATCCATTCCACTGGGTCCCCAAGCACCCAGCTTAGTTATCGAGCTCCCCACTTCCTACCACTCTGGAGAGTCTCCCATTGGGACACAGAGGGGTCCTATCAGACTCAGCTCGGTCTCCGACTAGCCGGTTTGAGTGATCTGTGTCAGGGCTCTCAGTTCCCCAAGGAACAAGGCAGGGAATCCAAATCCCTGCAGCTGGAGCAGCCATCACAAAGCTGCAGCCACTCACCACCGGACTGGTGCCTGGGCCTCGGGGGAGTAGCTCAAGGCCGATACCGGCGCCCGTGTCCACAGTCTGCCCACCCTCCCTTTGTCTTCGCAGCTGGCCTGTAGCCTGTCTCGCAGAGTCAGGAAACACGGTGTCCTCTTTGGGGCTCAGCGATGGTCCGGCCACTTCCCCAGTGGCCAGTGCAGGGGTATGGGTGGGAGAGAGACCCAGACCCGCCCACTCTGGGTCCCAGCCCAAGAACCCCATGGACAGAGCCTCCCATTGCACCTCAACTTCCCCTCCCTGCCGGCTGTTTCCCTGGGCCACTTCCCCCAGCCCTAGCAACTTCTTCCCCTCTTCTCAGGGCCTGTCACTATCCACTCTCAGTAGCCAGCCAGGAGCTCCTCTGCCTCCCTGACCCACACCAGAGTCGCTTCGTCACTGGTACTGCAGGCGGCACAGGCTGCGAGTGACAACACCTTCCCTCCTTGAGCTGCAGGCAGGGTCTACTCTGCCCTGCCCTGCAGCTCCTTTTATACGGGCCTGCTGGGCCCTGATTGGCTGTTCCTCCCAGCCCCTCTCCTATTGGCCACTTCTGGTGCAGCCTCCCTTTGGCTGCTTTTAACCCCTTCAGTGCCAGTGTGGGGGCACATGCCCCATCACACCACTCCTGACACAGTTCTCAGCATCAGTCTTGCTTCCTGGGCTCCCGGTGTCCTTTTAAATTGTTCCTCCACTGGGAACATGCTCTGCCCCTTCGAGGGGCAAGGCCCCCCAGGCTCATATTGCTCTACTGCCCGCCCTGGTTCAGTGTGCTGCCTGCAGACCCCACCACAAGGCATCTAAATCCCTTGGTGGATGTGGGCCCAAATCCTGAGTTCGTAAACACATTACATTAACAGACCACAAATAAGTACGCTGGACAGCGTGATCAGACATCCCAATGTTACCAGGGCCATCTCAATATCAGGGGCTTTGTCTGATATATACAACTATATCCTCCCCAGCTCCCGCCGGGAAAAAAGGGGTCCTGCTATCTTGCTGTCTGGTCACCCTAATGCTGGAGGAGAACATTTAAAACCTTGCGATCTCTTCCTGTCACTATCCTCTATCATGTAGGCGCATGCGTGCCTCAAACCGTTCTAATTAAAAGTTAGTGTTGGAGCCTTCTGAGCAAAGCTCCCCGTCATCTCTCTGTTGATACAGCATGAGTTTCACTGCCGTGGTGGGGCATCAGGTGTTCCTGGGGGGAAACAGATACAATTCAGTATTTGCCTTTGCTCTTATACAGCATGAGGTGTTTCACCTCAAAGCCGGCTGTTGTGGGTTCTGTTGAATCGTAACAGGTTTCATTGTGCTTCTAATCGTGAGAGAGTCCAACTGGAATATGCTGCTTCAAAACCTTCAGAAGGTGGTTGTGTGTGGAGTTAGGGGCCAGCTGGTATTCGCCAGCATGGATCCAAGGAAATCAGTGGAGACACATCGATTTACACCATCTGAGGATTTGACCCCATAGTATTCAAAAAACCCAGAGGCAGCTCCAAAAGTTGACACATGGCTTTATGAGGTGTAATTCAACTACATGAGCAAAATGGAGCAGGAAGGTTATAGCTGACTTTCAGATTCCACCCAGACAAATGAGTTAGCATGGCATGGAGTGACAACACACTCAACCAGTGAAACAAAACATGCACTTCTCATCACCCAAACACTCATTGACTCAATGCTCTCTTCAGCCAGGACTTTGTAACCCAGCAACGACAGAATGCTGCTAGGTTTTATAAACTAACCCTTTCTTGTGTCACATGCTACAATCGTGCATTAGGCAAACGTCAGAGCATTGTCATCGTCCTCATGTTGAGCAAATGGAACTGGAAGAGGATCCCCGACTCATAACTCAATAATTAAGTTCAAGAATTCAAAATCGATTGGCTTAGAAAGTAGGATGGAATAGAGCGAAGCATCTGCTGGAGCACCGAGGTTTGAATAATTGCTAACAAAACGGAAAGCTGGGGTTCCGTTTCACATGCTGTACTTATTCACAATGCCTTATTCACATGCCTTAGTTATTCTTCAGCCCTGAAGAAGAGCTCTGTGTGGGTCAAAAGCTTGTCCCTCTCACCAACAGAACAAAAGATATTACCAGTAAAAGATATTACCCCTCCCACCTCGCCTTTCTTATTCACAAATATTCAGGGTTGCAAGATTCACACACATTTCTCTCCATTCAAACTGTATTTTCCTTTTAAAATATGGGTGAGAAAGTGGGTCTGTCAACATGAAATTGTCTGTGTAAATAATTTCTATTGATTATCTCTTATCTGAATAAACTGTATTGTGGTGAGTGAGGGATGGGACCTGTTGGGAGGCTGATTTATAATTTTGCAATAGGCTTTTGAGGTGTGATGACATTGAAAGACACTGGGTACTCCAGACTGGGTACAGTCGTAATTCTCTCCTGGAAGGCCCTTTTCAGCACTGGTGCAGGTAACTTTTCAACTCTTGGCTCAACCCTAAGGTTTTACTTGGAGTTGAACGGAGCCTATTACCATTATGTATTTATGTACCATCCCAAGCATGCAGGTGCTTCAAAGGGAAACTGGCAACAGCAAAAAGGAAGGAGATCATTTGGGGTTTCAGCTTTTGTGCCCATGAAGTATAACCTCGGCCACTGCGACTGAGCCGGGCGCGGAGACTCCAGCCACTCGCTTTAGAAATGAAGCAAGGTTGATTCCTGTCAGCCCTGCATGGTCACTGGGAGTGAGCTGGGCTCTGGTCCTGCTTGTGCCCAAGGAACAGAATTGTTTACCAGCTTCCATTACAGGGCTGATCACCTACATCTTTGCGAGCACACTGGAGGCAAAGGGGTTACCCAGGTCCCACTGAGGGCATAACTGGAAGACGCTGGGGCTGCGCAGGCATTGCTGAGGGTAGAATTTCAGACTCTGGCCTACCCTGGTGTCTAGCATTCCTCTCCTCCTGGGGGAAGAGGCACAGCAGCAAGCTTGCACTCTCGCTACCTACATTGGAACTCTCCTGTGGCTTAATCCAGATCAGTCTCCACAACCCTGACCGGCACTGAATTCACCTAGAAAGAAGGGGCCCCAAAATGATGAACACCTTGCAGCTGCTCTGCCAGTACGCGCAGAGCTACCTGCTGCTCTTGGAAGGAATGGTACCTGTAACCCGTCCGTGCCCAGGTTAGCCCACTGATAATGCCAGGGTCAGGGCAGGCTGTAAAAGGAGAGC
>ML675617.1:34929022-34985271 GCA_007922155.1 Mesoclemmys tuberculata
TTCAGTTCAGTTGCAAAGTGTGTTGATCCAGAGGTGTGTCCGCAGCTCGACAGGAACAAGGAACAAGACGAAGACCAAATGGTTTCTGTGGTTTGATCTTATATACCCTCTGTTACTGGCCATGTGGCTTGTGGAATTTTACAGGAACCAAAATGGAGTCCATAGTCACATGGGCCAATCCTGGTAACTCTTCAGGTATGCCTTTAGTTTCTTCCTAGGCCTTTGGCTTTTGTAAAGGTCTTGATGGGCCATTAAGCGGGCTATTGTCCTGCGGCCTCTCTGTCTGGGGTGTGTCTTCTACAGCACAGTTTGAAATACAGGATATCAAAGATCTCCATAACTTTCCTCACACATATTACACAGGAACACAAATATTATCATCTTATTCAGCATATCATAACCTTTCTGACAGTACCTGACATGGCATGTTTTACATGAATCATTACGATTTTGACATATTAATGTCAAATAACACAAATGCCCCCCCCTTCCCAATCCAGTCCGCATGACAGTACCAAGCACCATGACAGGAAGTCAGGCAGCTGTAGAAAGGAGAGCTTTGATGCTGATCAGATTTGTTGTAAAGGATGAAAGGCAAGCAGCAGTGTTTCCCTTCTGTCCAGAAACCAGAACATACACTGTGGACCTTCACCCTCCTACAAAATGACACAGACAAGGTTATTATATTTTGCATTTGGTTGTAACAACATCTGATTTATTTTTTTTAATCTCTTATTCCGGAGCTTTGGGATATTACCTGCTGACCCTTCATTTCAATACAAACAATGCCCTTTTCCTCGTATCATTCGTAATGCAATTGCTGTTTAGGTTCTAAAAACAATAGTGGTGCATTATATTAACTCTGACTTGTCAGCTGAGGCCACACACAAAAAATTATGAAGATGGGTTGGTGAATCATGTGTCCTAAAACACTGACAAATACACCAGAGGCTTTCAGACAGAAGCTGTGTGGTACATTGCATGAAGAGGGAGGAACAAGGAGGTAAATGGACAAAATGGGAAAGCAAAGGATGTCTAAAGCCAGGTGGCCTGCCACTTTTGTGTCCAACCACTCAAGTCACGATAGACTTGAGCCTCAAGTTGTGGTGTGACTAGCACTGCCTCTGCTCCAAGTGGAGACTTGCTGAACTCTGAATTTGCCTAGATGAGATATATTCAAGTAGACATGTAATGCAAGTTATTCCAGGCCTATTCTTGACCTTTGACTCCATCTATTATTGTAGGTCTCTGACTGGGATCAGGGGAGATGTCACGTGATATAGCTGTGTTGGTGCTCAGGGCAAGATGGTAGTTGAATGATGTCCTCTAAAGCCTCCACTGAAAGAGAAGATTGGATTCAGGCTAGGCAGCCCATTGCTATGTTCATCTATGGAACATTTCCTGGTCCTGTGGTTTAAAGAAACTGGCATGGAGGAGCCTGGTGCCTCGCACTAATGGCTCTGTTTTGGGCCCAGCTGCTGAATAAGGAAGAGCTACAAATGCCGTGACATTGCAGCCTTTTTCCGGCTTCATTAGCAACTCTCCACCACTCCCATTTCTCCCCTTCCCTCGGAGTTACTCAAAGGTTTCAAATAAAAAATGTACACTGCTGAAAAGGGGATTTGGTTGAAATTATTTTTTCATGGGAAATTCTTTTTTTGGCAATTGTAAATTTTGAAACAAAATAAAGTGAAAATTTTGCATTTTGGTTCATTTTCATTTCCACCCTTCTCTCCCAGGTTTTAGTGGAGTCTCTGTATTTCACACACACTCTCCTGCCCCCTGATGTCTTTGTTTTATTTCCCCCTTTTTTCAGTTGGAAAAAGGAAGTTAAAAAACTTGAGAAAGTTGGTCGGAGGGGGAAATGCTCTCCTTTTTTGTTACCCCACTGCAAGAAAGGTGGGAAAAAATGTAAAGGGATAAGAAAGCAGAGGGAGTTGGTGAGGAACTTGATGACATTTAATTTTTTTCAACTGGAAAACTGTGAGAGTGCATTTTTGAAAAAGTGCAAGAAAGCACTACTTCTAAGTAATTTGTTTGATTAATTTCAATATTTCCCAGAAAAATATTGAAAAAATTTGGGGGGAAAAAGTTTTTTTTTAAACTGGCTACTACTCTCCAAGTTTTCATCTGGATAGAGTAGCTGCCTCAGGAAGAGGCAGATATAGTCACAGAATATTAGGGCTGGAAGGGACCTCAGGAGGTCATCTAGTCCAACCCCCTGCTCAAAGCAGGACCTACCCCAACTAAACCATCCTAGCCAGGGCTTTGTCAGGCCGAGCCTTAAGAACCTAATATAAAGGACTTCTTACTTATATTGCTAAAATCTCATTTAAATCACTCAATCTATTTAGTTTATCAAAAAGATCAAGAGGTGACTTGATTACACCTTAATGTGGATAGGGTTCTTTAACCTAACAGAGAAAGACATGAGAATCAATGGCTAGAAATGATTCCAGCCAAGTTCATATTAGAAATAGGGCAAATATTTTTACAGTGAAGGTGGTTAGCCATTGGAACAAACTTCAAAGGAAGAGTTGGATTTTCCATCATTTGAAGTCTATATAAGAAGGTGGGATGACTTTTTGGAACATATGCTTTAGTCAAACACAAGGTATTAGGCTCAGTTCAGGGGTAACTGGATGAAATTCCCCAGCCTATCTTGTACAGGAGGCCAGACTTCATCATCCTTTCTGGCCTTAAACTCTATGGATCCATGAAACTAAAAGAGCAGGGAGCACAGACTTTCTTTATTTGTTGGGCTCACCTGTGAAGGGAGGGATGTCATGCAAAAGGAAATGGGAAACAAAGGCCAAAGAAGCAAGCAAGTAGAGATTAAAACAGCAAAAGCAAACTGGACATATGAGCAGCAAGGAAACCAGCGAGAAAAGCGCACAAATATCATTTGCTGCAAGGAAACAGCAGATGAAAATGGAAATGGCCCAAAGAAAGAGATTGAATCATCAAATGTATTCGAACAGAATAGGGCTAAAATAACACCATTTACCTGTGAGTACATGCTGAGACTCCCTAAACCATGCCATAGACACAAAGCAAAAGGCTGTTTGGGGAGAGGTGTGAGGGGGACCTAACCATTATATTCTGGATTTTTTTCAGAGATTACAACACAGCAAAACTCAGAGCTGGGCCTAATTCTGGTTTCCCAGGATGCAATGCCTGACGTACTTCCCATTGACTCCGGGGGAGTTGTATTGCAGTACTGCACAGGAAGTAGGTACAATTCCAGGCTAAGCCTCAGGGCCCGTTTCTGGGGTGGTATGAATGGGAGTCACATATACTGGCCAGAGAGCAGGTGCGCAGGCTGCGGAAGTGGGAAAACCTGTCACTTGTGGCTGTTTCAGTAGGTGCTTGAAGTCAGTGTAACTGGCATGTCATGTCGCAGCCTGGGCACAGGATGGAAAGGCCAATTACAAGGGGCATGAGACAAAGTTGCCGAGTCCCCTTGCTCACTGCAGGGAGCCCCCACTGTTGTATGGCAGCAGAAAGAGCATATAGTTCCTCCTAGGAATTGCCCTCATCTGTTTCCAGCCGGCTCCAACAGAAAGACATGCCAGCCAGATGTGCACAGATGTGGGCAGGGAACAGTGAGGCAGGACATCATGGGGTTGGCAGAGAGGAGTGTTGACGGGGGCTTGGGGGGTGCAGAGTGGAGGGCAGGAGTGAGTGACTGTGAAGCAGGGTGAAGTCTTGGGGTGGGTGGTGAAAGGAGTAAGCCCTGGGAAGTGGGGCACTTCGGAGCTGGGGGGCTTTGAATTCGTGCCTGGGCCTTTTTTGAATATCGTTACTCCCGAGACACTGATTGCCAGGTGGGTCGGAGATGTCAGGGAATCTGCTGGCATCGTGGATCCCGACCCCTGCCATGAGACAGGTGTTGCTAATATTCAGTAACCTAGGCCCAGGGCAGGTGACTGAGGCTAAGTAAGGAAGGTCAGTCCTGTTGTGGTCTTTGGCCATTTACACACAGGCCCAGTGGGGGAGGAAGTGTGCAGGGGTTAAAACGCTTTCTTGGAAGGAATTAAATAGGCAGCAAAGCCGTGTGGAGACTGTGTCGTTTTGTGCTTGCGACGAGATTGCGACGGAGCTGGAGACACTGGGATAAATTCTGCTTGCATGTATACTGATGTAAATCCAGGCCAGTTTCATGGACATCAGTTATGCCCATATTTAAGGGTGTAACAGAGAGCAGAAATAGTCCTTAATCTGTGAAATAGCTACAACAATTACTCTTTCCTTCTTAGCAATGGCATTTTGTGAGCTAAGAGTGGAACTGTCTGTTGGCGTTTTGCATTACAGTGGGTTGCAGCACTCTTCTTATAGCAATGCCTCTCTACAGTAATTTAATAACCCAGACTGATTACAAAGCTGTTATTCATATTCCTTTAGATTGTGTAGGGGTTTCAGTAATAATCAATGTACATTTTCATGGTTCAGAGAGTTCTCTTGACATTTGACAACTGAAAGGAAATTACATTTTCTCCCAGCTGTAAACGTGCTACAGCAATGGATGAGAATATGCAACCCTAACTCACATTAATCACAGGAAGGAACCTGAAGATGCCAGTTTGACAAGACAGGCTGGGAGAACATTCCCAATGCCCAGGTGAGTAAACATCTCAGACAGGCGATTAAGAGAAAGCAGAAAGCCTGCAAGGAGTGGAAGATGGGAGGGATCAGCAAGGAAAGCTACTTCTTGGAAGTCAGAACATGGAGAGATAAATTGAGAAAGGCCAAAAGCCAAGTAGAGTTGGACCTTGCAAAAGGAAATAAAACCAATAGTAAAAGGTTATATCGTTAACTCACAGACTGGGATCCGCTATTAGTGTGCTCAGGAATTGACATGACTCTCGTTCGATAACGACAGAAAGGCTTTAATTACTATACTTATAAACATATAAAATGAGCCCCCAAACCAACAGTCCAGTATATTTTAGCTGCAAAAGCAATTATCCTCACCAAGGCAGCAAGAGGCAGCGATGGTTTCTTAGCAGCTGCCCCCGAGAGCCTGGATCCCTGGTCTCAGAAGGCAGCTGGGCAAGCTTGTCAGTTTCTTGTCAAGCGTGGTCTCTGTTTACCAGTTGCATTTCTTCTTTTTTATATTCTTACATTCAATGTTTTTCAAAGCATTTTGGTAATTTACATGAGTAAACACAGGAATTCCAGAAAACAATACAAGAGGGAGAGACCCATGTGTTTTACTTAGTTAAAAGGCGCTAGCCACCTGGATTTGTTGTTCAGGTTCAGTGTTCTACTCTTCAAACAAAGGGTATTGGGGTTGTTGTGATTAAATTGAGCAATACCTGGGGTGGCACCCAGCCATGGGCTTTGATCATGAGGTATTTTGAGAGGTCTAGAGCCATGGAGATCTGGCACACCCTGCATTTAACACATTTCTGTTTACTGCATAGATGCATTACTCCCAGAGGATAAGTTCATTAGGGAAGATGGTCCAATCAAGAGAGGCAATTAATAAACAGTTATCTTAATGAAATACCAGACGTACTTTGAGAATGGAAAGAGAGCATGGGTGTGTTGCAATGAGAAACAATCACCCCTCTTCTAAAGGGACTCTAGCCACCATTTCACATACTCTGCAATATGCATCTTATTAAAATTTGGTAGCTTAATTTTATAAGTAGGCCCAGCCTAGCTGAAATTTTATGGTCTACAATATAGCCATATATATAGGAAGAAAACCAAGAAAGAAGAAGTGGAACCCCTAAGCACTGAGGATAGAGTGGAGGTTAAGGATAATCCAGGCATAGCCCAATATCTAAATAAATATGTTGCCTCTGTTTTTAATGAGGCTAATGATAATCTTGGGGATAATGGAAGGGTGGCTAATAGGTCTGAGGATATGGAGGTAGAAATTACCATATCTGAAGTAGAAGCCAAACTCAAACAACTTAATGGGACTAAATCGGGGGATTGGATAATCTCCATCCAAGAATATTAAAGGAACTGGCACATGAAACTGCAAGCCCATTAGCAAGGATTTTTAATAAATCTGTAAACGCAGGGACTGTACCGTATGACCAGAGAATTGCTACCATAGTTCCTATTTTTAAGAAAGGGAAAAAAAGTGATCCGAATAACTACAGGCCTCTTAGTTTGACCTCAGTAGTATGCAAGGTCTTGGAAAAATTTTGAAAGAGAAAGTAGTTAAGGACAAATATAACATGGCTTTACAAAAGGTAGATCATGCCAAACCAACCTGATCTCCTTTTTTGAAAATATAACATCTGTTTTAGACAAAGGGAATGCAGTGGATCTAATTTACCTAGATTTCAGTAAGGCAGTTCATACCGTTCCATATGGGGAATTATTAGTTAAATTGGAAAAGATGGGGATTAAGATGAAAATTGAAAGGTGGATAAAGAACTGGTTAAAGGGGAGAATACAACAGGTCATGCTGAAAGATGAACTGGAGGGAGGTTACTAGTGGAGTTCCTCAGGGACTGGTCTTCAGACCAACCTTATTTAACCTTTTTATTACTGACCTTGGCACAAAAAGTAGGAATGTGATAATAAAGTTTGCGGATGACACAAAGTTGGGAAGTATTGCCAACACAGACAAGGATCGGGATATCATACAGGAAGATATGGATGACCTTGTAAACTAGAGTAATAGAAATAAGATGAAATTTAATAGTGAGAAGTGAAAGGTCCTGCATTTAGGGACTAATAACAAGAATTTTTGCTATGAGCTGGGGACGCATCAATTGGAAGTGAGAAAGAAGGAAGGACCAGGGCATATTGGTTGATCACAGGATGACTATGAGCCACCAATGTGATGTGGCAGTGAAAAAAGCTAATGCGGTCCTAGTATTCATCAAGCAAGGTATTTCCAGTAGAGATAGGGAGGTGTTAGTACCTTTACAAAAGGCGCTGGTGAGACCTCATCTGGAATACTGTGTGCAGTTCTGGTCCCGCATGTTTAAGAAAGATGAATTCAAAGTGGAAGAGGTGCAGAGAAAGGTGACTAGGATGATCCGCGGAATGGAAAACCTGCCTTATGTGAGGAGACTCAAAGAGCTGGGCTTGTTTAGCCTAAACAAAAAAAGGCTGAGGGGAGATATGATTGCTCTCTATAAATACATCAGAGGGATAAATACCAGGGAGGGAGAGGAATTATTTAAGTTCATCGCCAATGTGGACGCAAGAACTAATGGATATAAACTGGCCATCAGGAAGTTTAGACTTGAAATTAGATGCAGGTTTCTAAACATCAGAGGAGTGAAGTTCTGGAATAGCCTTCCAAGAGGAGCAGTGGGGACAAAAAAATCTAGCTGGCTTCAAAACTGAGCTTGATAAATGTATGGAGGGGATAGTACAAGGGGACAACCTAGTTTGGCAATTGACTGATCTTTGACTACCAGTGGTAAATATGCCCAGTGGCCTGTGAGGGATGTTGGATGGGAGGAGCGCTCTGAGTTACTGCAGAGAATTCTTTCCAGGTGTCTGGCTGGTGAGTCCTGCCCACATGCTCAGGGTTTAACTGATCACCACATTTGGGATCGGGGAGGAATTTCCCCCCAGGACAGATTGGCAGAGGCCCTGGGGGGGTTTCGCCTTCCTCTGTAGCATGGGGCACAGCTCACTTGCTGGTGGATTCTCTGTACCTTAAAGTCTTTAAACCGTGATATGAGGACTTCAATAACTCAGTCACAGGTCACAGGTTTATTACAGGAGTGGGTGGGTGAGGTGCTGTTGCTTGCATTGTGCAGGAGGTCAGACTAGATGATCATAAAGGTCCCTTCTGACCTTATAGTCTATAAACAGCCCTTGGAAGCTCACAGTATCCCAGGAGTTTCCATTAGTCACGTCTGCCTCCTAGAGATGTTACATACAATCCCACAATACTACGTAGTCCTTTGCACTTTTAATGCAACGAACGCCTAACAGACTGACACTTAAGTCAATAATGTTTAATTTAATTCAATGAGGTTTGTTTGTGATATTGCTGGCAATGGTCAGATCTGCCATACCAGCCTCGTCTGGAACACCTGAAAATGAAGATCTCGTCCCATATTGCCCTGATACAAAAACTATGGGGAGACTTCAGGGGAAAAGACCCTTTGGACCTTCATAAATCTGCACTGGCCATGGTTTTTGCTCCCCCTGAATCCTTCTCTGCAGTCTGGGGTGCTGCCACCACACTCAGCTGGTTGACACGGAGCTCAGTTTGGCCACCCATATTAGTGGCTGCTTGAATTACACGCTAACCTCCAGGCTGTAGTGCTACAGAGACCCTTTGCTCACGCACTCTTGGACACGAGCACCCCTGGTCCTTTACAGAGTCATAGATTCCAAGGCCAGGCGGGATGGTTGTGGTCATTAGTCTGACCCCCGTATGACACAGGCCATAGAGCTTCCCCAAAATTATCCAGAGAGCCGATCTGTTAGAAAAACGTGCCGCCTTGCTTTAAAAATGGTCAGTGACGGAGAATCCACCATGACCCTCGGTGAATTGTTCCAATGGTTAATCCCGTCACTGTTAAAAAGAGAATGAGTGACGGCATGGCCTGCTGATTGAGGCACTGACCTGGAAAGCAGGAGACATGGATTGAAATCCCTGGTCTGAGTCAAGCGAGAAAAGATCTAAATCCACACCTAGTGAGAGCCTTAATGACAGGTCATTGAGTTATCCCTGGCCCACACTAACAGTTATGTGGCCCAAGCACGGCACTCAGGCATGTGAAAACTCCACCCCCGGAGCGGTATAGCTAAGCCAGCCTAACCCCTGGTGTAGACAGCACTGGGTCAGCAGAAGAATTCTTCCATCAAGCTAGTGGCCACCTCTCAGGGAAGTGGACCGCCTACATTGGTGGGAGAAGCCCACCTGGCAGCATAGGCAGTGTCTACACTGTAGTTGCCACAGTGGCACTGCCACAGCCGTGCAACTGTAGCCTTTCAAGTGTAGACCAGCCTTGAGCCATTCTCTGTTTGGCCCAATGAATAGTTAAGTATTTATCCAAAGTAGAACAGCTTCAACAGACAGGATCAAGAGCAGCCCACCCCAGAACAGCCTATCATCTGCTGGTTCAGCTGCTTCCCTGGGAGAGGGGAAATCTGAGTTCAAGTCCCTTGCCCAATGTAGGGTTTCAAACCTGGGTCTCCTACATACAAGGCAAGGGCCCTAACCCCTGGCCTAAAGGATGGGAGAAGATAGTATGCTTTACCAGCCTGAGAGATCCTCTGACCTACATTGGCCACCAATGTTGTCCAGGGGCCAACACCACACCTATAGTTTGGTTTAGCAAAGGAATAGCCTAACCACGTCCCCTTTCCTCTGGCCACAGATACTTTTCCTTACTGCGCTGCAGGGAAAGTGAATAGACTAACAGCTCTCTGGGCTGGAGGCCAGAGGAAGGTGATCTTCCATGATGGGATACATCCAGCTTTTGGGGCTGGATTGCAGAGCAGGCGTAGGATGAAGCTCTGATAGGGAACCATCAAAGCAGGAAGTGTAGCAAACGTCTCCAGAAAGCCCCCTGGGTTACTGATGTGTATCAAATCAGATCAGGGGCAGTTTTGATTTAACACACCTTCAGCCTCTGCTTAGAGACTTCCCTGCCCTGTCGGGTGAGTTGACAGCTGTACAAGGAGCTCCTCAGCTATAACTTTTCTGATCCTGTAGAAGGCATGTTAAGTTCTGCCCCAGTTTAAAAGTCCCCTGTAGAGTCCTTTATTTCATAACAGACCTGGATGCAAGATAGCCCGCAAACAAACAAAAGCCACAACCTATGGTTTCTGTAACACGGGCCTCTCGGCATGCTTGATAAAGATCTCTTTCCTATAGCTCCGCCTCCCTGTTGCATCACATATTGCTAATGAAACATGGTGGCATGGTCTGTGTGTAAGAAGCGCCAGGCACAGCAATTAGCAGTGGGAGCCAGGGCATCCCACCTGCAGCTGCCGGCTGGACACCTGGAATTTGTAGCCAGTAGTCGAGTGGACCCAGTGAATGCAGGAACCGGAGCTGTGGCCACATGTCACCTGTTTCATGTACCATATGCTGGGTAATACCACAGCAGGCCTGCGTGGCTGTAAAATGAAAGCGGTTCTTTATGACGAGAACTATTTCAGAGCTGCTGCGTTTGCTGCTTGCATTCTAGCCACCTGCATTCAGGCTGACTTCCTGGACCCTCCTCCACACTCAGCCCTCCTGCAGCCTGCGCTTTTCCCTCCAGCCTTCACGTAGGTTGCTCTATCACCCTTCAGGAGAGCAGGGAAGTCCAGCATTTATTTTATCTCACCAAGGAACAGGGAGAAGAATCTGGAGCTTATCACAGCCTCGGCAACAGAAGCTGTGTTGGGAGTGCAAGAAGGCAGGTGCGTGGTCAGGCAGCTACTGCTATAGATAGGCCTCTCTGCATGTAACCCTCGCCTCCACGCATGCACTATAAAGATCTTCTAGCTACAGCTCAGCCTGCCCTCCCGCTCCATCATTTATCGCTAACCAGACAGTCACTGTCATCCGTCCAGCTACGCTCTGTCTAATTCCATCTATAATTCTTCTTGCATTCTCCATAGATGAATGCTGTTCTTTTCCATCTTGCAGCTTCAAGCCTGAGACACATGCACAGGCACACTCCATTCCTGCTCTGTGGTATTGTTTGAATTTGGTCTATTCCGTTTTCTACGGCTCAGATCCCATTAACGAGATTGTAGCTAGCTCCGTAGCCCTGGGAATAGCTGAAGCAGTACTCAGCTCACCTCATGGTGGGCTCCCTAAAATATTGATTCATGGTTACTCACAGCCTTGTCAGATCATAATTTTTAAATAACTCCCCCTTTCAATACGTTTTAGAAGCAAAGCTGCATTATTCATACCTGCTAAATTGATCATGATTTTGATGATTCCATGTGGAGGAGTCGGCTTGATAGAATTACACTTGCCAACGCCCTTTCAGATTAGTCCAGAATCAAAGCAGCTAACCCTACCCCCAACGTTTGTGTCCATATAGAAAGTAGGAGCACTGACGTCTTTGTTGCAATGAGACGGTGGCAATATCAATGGAATTGCCCATAATACTTATTAGGCGGATGGAAAGTAACAGATGGAAGTTGTGATTACAGACAAGAGAAATAGGAAGCCACTGCCGTGTCATCTGGTGGGCTCCTATTAGCTGTCATTAGCCTTTACCCAGGAAACAATTTGTATCCGCTGAAATCCTCATAAAATTGGATTTCTGCCAGTCAGCCAATCACTCTCTTCTTCCTTATGGCGTAGGGGACAAAAGCATGCCTTGCCTTTTTCTCTGCAGAATCAAGGCAGTTCCCTAGGCACTGCAGGCTGGATTTGGTTGATGGCCCCGCCATTCCATGCAATCACATGAGCTTCCAACGAAACAAAAGCCCAGTCCATTTTTTTCACCTTTTTCTATTTTTAATTTGCTCTTCAGTTTACCAGACTCGCTGCTCTGCGATGCACAGCACAGGCCATTTTCCTGCTCTCTCTGGAGAAGCTGGAGCATAAATGAGACAGCCTGGATTTCACTCCCATGTAGAGAAGCTAAGAATGTGTCACCTGGTCGGGACTTGAGTGGCCTCTTCTGCTAAGCTCCCGTCGTGGCTGGTACAGGCTGATACAAACAACTCTGTTTTCTATCCCCTAAAGTATGCATGGAGTAATGGCTGATTTCTCTCTTCTGTGTCTTACTCTTTGCTTTGAAAGTTGCCTAAATTCTAGTCTCCAAACCTTGGTGTTCTCACCGGGGAGGCTCAGGTTTAAGAGGACACCCCTCAATCTGGTTTGAAATGTTCTATTAGCTATTTCCCATAGGGAAGGGGAACAAGCTCTACTGCTATAAAGCACCTTCATGCCGGTATAACTTTATCCACATGCGGAGTTGTGCGGGTAGAACTGCACTAGTAGAAAATGACGCCCTGAGTGAAATGGTGAATTCAGTACAACACTGTGTGGAACATCACAAGGGCTTCCATTTAGCACTTCTGGCTTATATACAGCAGCTCTTAGAGGTTCCAGCACAGGTTGTGGCAGGGGCCATGCATACATATAGTAAGGAGCAGTCCCTACCCCAAAGAACTTACATTTGAAATAGGCGTAGGGCAGGAGCAGAACCAGAAACACAGAGAGAAATGATTTGGTTCAGGTCACACACAGCAGGTTCAAGTTGGGAAGAGACCATAAGTCTCCAACCCCCCCCATGCTTCTCCACTAGACCATGCCCCCTAATTGAAGACCTGTTGAAGTTAGTGCAAAAACTCCCTGTATCTTGAACAAGATCAGGTCTGGCTACAGAGGTCGTTTCTCAAAAGCCAGTTAAAGACCTGCTGCTACCTGTAAATATATTCTCCACCCTTTTCCTAACTCAGCATTATGTTTTCCAACCTTGACTCTGAGCCACACAGCTTTGGCTTTTCAGGGCCTTCTTGTTAGCTTGGATTGTTAACTCAGATTCCAAGAGAGCCAGACACATGTACCACCTCCAACAGCATCTTGGTAGCAGGAAGAAATATCTCTCAGAGGCGTCTGTGCCTGCATCTACTGGTCAGACATTCCTATCTGAAATGGCACAAGGCCCTGACTTGGTGTGACTTCTGGGGAAAAGAAAAACTTAATGATTAGGAATATCTCAATGGGCGTGACATCAGAATTCAGTGCTGGCACTGCATTGTATCAGCTCAGCTCAGTTTCCAGTGGGGTCTAATATTTGGTTTTAATTTCAAGAAGAATTTGAGTTCCTCCTTTGGAGGGTTATTTTGTTGTTGTTGCTGCATGTGAAAGCCAGCGGGGTCATAAACAGCCCTGGACTCCCTTTCAACAGTTATTTAGTCTTTCCCGAAGCCACAGTAAAGCAGTAGGGAGACACAATCTAGAATGAGTCTTTTTGGTGAATTGCAAATGCTTTTGAGGGGTAAATAGCAACAGACAGAACTGCACATACAATAGTAGGTTTAAATATCATCAGGACTGTGACCCGGGCCAACTAAAACCAGAGCTGGCCCTCCATCCATACTGCACTCTGTTGTGGAAGAGAAAAGAGATAACATACATAAAGACAGGGCATTAATCAGACTTTAAAGTCCCTGGCCTTGATCACTTTGTCTCACAATCTGAACTTCATGTCTTTTCTGCATTCGGCATCCTTATATTGTGCAGAAAGAAAGAGAAAAATCTTTCATGTGCACTTGGAAAACCGGTGTTATAGAATCCTAGAAGATGAGGGTTGGAAGGGACCTCAGGAGGTATCCAGTCCCACTCGCTGCTCAAGGCAGGACTAATCTCAGCTAAATATGTTCCAACTAGACCAGAAGGCACACGATGAAGATATTCTGGGCCACTGGTTTTCCTCCAAGTGATGCATCTATGCCATTAGGCCGCTGTTTTCATCACATATTATGTCTCTATCAGTATCACTTAATTAGGCAACTTGGTAAATGAAGTGTTTTGTATTCAAAACCGCTGAAATGCTCTATTGTGTAATCACTGTTCCTGGGTGGGGGCTGACAGCTGCTCCAGCCCCAGGGCTGTGGCGAGCTGAAGCCAAAGAAGTCATGGAAGCCCATTAAAGTCACAGAATCCAAGTGACAGAATCCTGCTTTCTTCTGCCTGTATTGCCTGGTGGCTGAGCAGTAGGGCTATTGGTAGCACATGCAGGAGAACTAGGTAGGATTGCCGGTATCTCAGGAGCCCGGCCGCGGCACCGCCGAGGAGCTGTCAGAGCTGTCTACTGATGGGAGTCTCAAGGAGCTGCCTGCCATCTGTGAAGTGGAGCCGCTGAGGGTAATAGAGTGTAAGGTGGGTGCAGAACAGGTTGGAAAACCATTCCCAGAGAGTAGTTATCAGTGGTTCACAGTCAAGCTGGAAGGGCAAATCAAGTAGGGACTCACAGGGATCAGTTCTGATTCTGGTTCTGTTCAATATCTTCATCAATGATTTAGCTGATGGCATAGAGAGGAGATTTAAAAAGTTTGCAGAGGATACCAAGCTGGGAGGGTTTGCAAGTGCTTTGGAGGACAGGATTAAAATTCAAAATGATCTGGACAAACTGGAGAAACAGTCCGAAGTAAATCGAATGAAATTCAATAGGACAAACTTAAGTACTCCACTTAGTAAGGAACAGTCAACTGCACCCACACAAAATGGGAAATGGCACCTAGGAAGAAGTACTGAGGAAACAGGTCTGGGAGTTATAGTGGATCACAAGCTAAATATGAGTCAACAGTGTCACACAAAACATCAGTCAGGAATGTATTAGCAGGAGTGTTGTAAGCAAGACATGAGAAATAATTCTTCCATTGTATTCCAGGCTGATTAGGTCTGAATTGGAGTATTGTGTTCAGTAGTCGGCAACATATTTCAAGAAAAATATGGACAAACTGGAGAAAGTCCAGAGAACAGCAACAAAAATGATTAAAGGTCTAGAAAACATGATCTATAAGGGAAGATTGAAAAAACTGGAGAAGAGCAGATTGAGGGGGGGAACTATAACAATTTTCAAGTCATGCCTGACCAACCTGATTACCTTCTATGATCAGATGACTGGCTCTGTTTATGAGGCAGAAAACAGTGGACCTGATATACCTTGACTTTAGCATAATTTTTTATATGGTCTCCCACAATATTCTTGCCAGCAAGCTACAGAACTATGGGTTGGATGAATGAACTATAGGATGGATAGAAAGCTGGTTAGATCTTGGGGCTCAACGGGTATTGATCAATGGCTCAATGTCTAGTTGGTAGGTGGTAACAAGCGGAGTGCCCCAGTGGTCAGTGCTGGGACCAATTTTGTTCTGGAGGATGGGGTGAATCGCACCCTCAGCAAGGTTGCAGATGACGCTAAGCTGGGGGGAGTGGTAGATACACTGGAGGACAGGGATAGGATACAGAGTGACCTAGACAAATTGGAAAATTGGGCCAAAAGAAAAATCTGATGAGGTTCAACAAGGACAAGTCCAGAGTCCTGCACTTAGGATGGAAGAATCCCATGCACAGCTAGAGACTGGGGACCGACTGGCTAGGCAGCAGTTTGGCAGAAAAGGACCTGGGGGTTACAGTGGACAAGAAGCTGGATATGAGTCAGCAGTGTGCCCTTATTGCTAAGAAGGGTAATGGCATTTTGGGCTGCTTTAGTAGGAGCATTGCCAGCAGATTGAGGGAAGGGATTATTCCCCTCTATTTGGCACTGGTGAGGCCACATTTGGAGTTTTGTGTCCAGTTTTGTGCCCCCTACTACAGAAAGGATGTGGGCAAATTGGAAAGAGTCCAGCTGAGGGCAACAAAAATGATTAGGGGACTGGAGCACATGACTTAGGAGGAGAGGCTGAGGGAACTAGGCTTGTTTAGTCTGCAGATGAGAAGATGGGGGGTGGGGAGGATTTGGTAGCAGCCTTTAACTACCTGAAGGGGGGTTCCAGGGAGGATGGAGCTAGGCTGTTCTCAGTGGTGGTAGATGACAGAACAAGAAGGAATGGTCTCAAGTTGCAGAGGGGGAGGTCTAGGTTGGATAGTAGAAAAACTTTTTCCCTAGGAGGGTGGTGAAGCAATGGAATGGGTTATCTAGGGAGGTGGTGGAATCTCCATCCTTAGAGGTTTTTAAGGCCCGGCTTGACAAAGCCCTGGCTGGGACGGTTTAGTTGGGGTTGGTCCTGCTTTGAGCAGTGGGTTGGAATAGATACCTTCTGAGGTCCCTTCCAACCCTACTCTTCTAGGATTCTATGAAGTACGTAAAAGTTTGTTACAAGAAGGGTGAAAAATTATTCTTGTTAACCTCCAAGAACAGGACGAGAAGCAATGCAGCCAGGGCGGTTTAGTTTGGCCATTGGGATAAACTTCCTAACTGCCAGAGTAGTTCAGCACTGGAACACATGACCAAGGAAGGCTGTGGAATCTTTGTCACTGGAAGTTTTTCAAAGCAGGTTAGACACACCTGTCAGGGATGGCTCGTTATTACATAGCGCTGCCTGCAGTTTAGGGGACTGGACTAGATGACTTATCCAGATCCCTTCCAGTCCTACGCGTCGATGATATTTGTGAGTCAGGAGCAAAGCTCTCTGCTGAGACGACCAATTCTGGTAGCATTTTCTGTGATGTGGACCCTTGTCCATTAGGCCCTGGCAGGGAGCTGTCAGAGGATAACAGCCTTCAGCCACTCCTCATCTGGACAGGACTCAGAAAGGATTTGTATCCTGCCATTTCCAATCCTGGGAGCCATCTAGTCCCTGATGCAGAGGAGATGAATAGAAGACTGGCTGTCGTGGTACCTTTTTACCAAGGAAACAGTTCATTGGCTTATTTTCTAACCGAACTCAGAAATCAGGTCATCCCATCCTGGACAGCACTGTTTGGAGCTCCTATACTCAGAGGCTGTCACTAACTATATTGTTGCTGCATGCTTCCAAATTTAAAGTGGTCAGCAAAAATGTCCGGTTAGAGTTTTGGGGGAAATCTAGCATGGTTTTGTTACTACACAGCAGCTGTGAATGCTGTCAGACAGTGTTATTAGGCACATGCAATTTATGGCAGATCTTTGTGCTATGGTCCTTGCCATGGTTACTGTATATATACTCTGGCAAAATGCTGATCTCTCCTTACCACTGTGTCATTGCTAGGTAAAGGCCACAGAATTATTTATGGCACACTTAACCTCCAGTATTTACAGCTCTAGCCTGAGATCTTAACCTCTTTGTGCTTCTGAGGTTAGGTCCTGAGCAATGCTTTCCATCCCTTAATGGTGTTTGTGGAATGAATGTATTGATTAGTTACCATTCACAGATGTGGTTCATTTGATTGTTAATAGAAAATGTCTGCATCTGAGCCTTCCAGAATGTTTTCTGCATTGTTTATGTCTACTAAAGAGCCTCTCACTTACAAAGTCTGGGGCCCAAAATGTTTATGGAGACAATTGTTTCCAGACAAAGACCCTCAATGGTTTCATCAATTAACTAGGAAGAAACTAACGGATAACAGCATCAGGACTGTACCATGCATGATTGATACTATTTAAAAGCTTGGAAGAATTTGCACCAGAAGGGACTCTGTCTTAGTCCTGAAAGTGTTTCCTGTGCAAGAGTTTGATGGTCAGGAAGTAACAGAACACATCCGAGAGAAAACCAACAGCAGCCTCCTCCTGCACCATCAGTCCCAAAGGGGAAAAAGTCATGAATGAGACCAAAAAGCCACCAGATTTCAAAGGTTACATAGTGGTTTGAGGTCTGCTGCCTGATTTTTCAATTCCCCTGCCCACACCTAACACGTGACACTGTCACCACCTCTCACATATATATAGCGAGTGAGCAATTCTGCGGCTGGCTGCAGGAGGAGTTCACATTAAAGTACCCACAGCCTCAGGGCCTTGCTGTGCCAGACACGTACAGATGCAGAAGAGACGGTCCCTGCTGGAAGAGCTTTACAGTCGAGTGCACAGTGTGTTGTGATATGGGCGTTGTGTAAAGACCCACCCCAAACTCATCTCACATGTAGGGGCCACCCAACATCCATTAGATGGGAACAACCTTTTAACCCTTGCAGAGCTGGTTCAGGGTTCAGGCTGCCGATCTACAGCAGAAGTGCTCTGGAGGTCGCTAGCAACCCCATGAGGTCTCCAGCCCCTCACAAGTGCTGATATTCGCCTTTGAGAATGAGGCTGCTCAGGGGAACGGTCCCTTTACCTACGACGAGGCATACCTGCCAACCGTCTGTGTGTAAGCAGCGGAACGGTGGCATGGTTACACTGGAGGCGGGGGTCCATCCGAGCTCTCTCAGAGGGGCTGCGGTGCCAGCTCGGAGACAGCGTTTCTGTGACATGGGTGGGTGAGAAGTACCAGCAGCCTCCTCCAATATGAAGCCTTGCTGGTGCTAAGGGTTGTGACGGGCAGAGAAAAATTCACAAGTCAGGAGGAGAAGCTAGGACTAGTCTCACAGTGCCCAGCCTAGCTGTTTAGTGTGTCTTTAACTAAGCGGCAGGGTGTTGTTGGGGGCAAATTGTTTCTCCTTCTCCAAAGTCACATGTAGGCTCAGCTTTTAGGGTCCCTCTGAGGCAACCTGCAGCAGGGGCCAGAATCACGGTACTTGCGATCCATGGGCGATACCAATGCCTGTGTCACAGACTGGTGACTCGAAGTAGGCGACAGCCAGATTCTACTACAGGGCTTGCTAAGAGCAGGCAGCCATTTGCAACACATTACAGCAACTTTATTGACCCTACAAACTTGTGAACAACAGACACGAGCCACTTG
The DNA here is from genome assembly GCA_007922155.1 of Mesoclemmys tuberculata. Classification (NCBI taxonomy): domain Eukaryota; kingdom Metazoa; phylum Chordata; order Testudines; family Chelidae; genus Mesoclemmys; species Mesoclemmys tuberculata. The sequence continues at coordinate 34,947,248 of ML675617.1, forward strand.
TGGTCTTAAGGGCTTTCCGCCGTAAGAACAATCTTACAACACTGATTTGCCCTTCTAACCATAAACCCAGACCAAGAAACGAAAAAAATCTACAACAAAGCACCTCCCCGTAAAAAGGAAATCAATCAAACTGAAAAATCAAAGGCAAAACCCTCCCCACAAAGGGGGAGACTGCCAGAAGGGCACAAAGTCTGACAGGGATTTTGCTGTAGCTGTTGATTTCACAGAGAACACGCTCAGACGCTACCGAGATGAGGAGCAGCACACGCCCTAAGACAGACGTGCCATTCTGACGTGCCAGGGAGATCTTTAGATAGGTAAGATGCTACGAGGCTCACAGGGGTATCCACTGTTGTCAGGAACCTCACCACCACCTGCCTTGAGCGTGAAGGAACCTCGTCTGGGCCTGCTGAGGACCAGCTCTCTGAAACCACCAGCCCTCCTCGCCAGGCCTCTTAATACAGCACAGGAGAACCCAACCAGCCCAAGTCCTCAAGTGCTCCCTGCCATGGAACGGAAAGGAACAGCACACACCAGCTAGTAAAATCCAGCTCAGGACCAGACCTGGGCATAACACCACAGCATGGAGATATATTGATAGTGAAAACAAGACCACGTTTATTATCAAAGAACAGAGATTCCAGGGATGGTGAGTAATGTGGACGGCTGAAGCTGGGAGACCCCCAGGACCCTCCTGGAACAAAAGACTGAGTGCGTAGTACTTTGAGGTGGTTTATTACGAGCTCAGAGAAGTGATGGTCACCAAAATGGTTCCCAATGACTTCCGCCTCACTGTTACAAAGCAGCAGTTTTTATACAAAAACGGACAAAGAGCATCGTGTTGCTTCATTAACACTAAATTATTATTCATTAAGCAATTAATATTCAGTAGCATTACCTTTACCCCAGAACAGTAGCGGCTGTATGCAGCTGTACATTCCTCCATTATCTTTAACCTTGCTTATTAGAGCCAGTTTGTACCACCTTTATCTGCTACTTTTACTTACTAGCAAGTCCTTCTTGGGGCCTACTGTAAGGCCAGCAAATTACTGCTAAGAATACAAGATGGAGTTTAAGAATACAAAATGAGGTTTAAATTCTTCCTTTCACAGTAAGGATCTTGGAATCAAATGGAGACGTGTAAAACTGCACCATGACATGCTTTTTGGAGACTAAACATTAACTAACTGGTTAACCTCCTATCTAAAGAGCTTTATCTCACCCATAGTTCTCCCCAACATTTTCAACCAAGCACGGTTAAGACCCCTCTTTCATGACCTATGTTTGCTGTCCATTTACTTCCTAGGTGAAGTATGACAGGGTGTCTTCTTTGTCCTCCAAATATAATAGCGCAAACCTTTGATGTGCACCTCAAGATAGTTCTCCCCCATTCTCCACCCCTCTGCTGTTTGCTTGTTCCTGACACGTTTCTCCCTTTGCAATTTTTACAACCTTTCACTGGCATTCAGTTCAGCCTGGTGAGAGGAGACCCATCGTCAACTGTCCTATACTTGATACGTCCATGTAAACAGCCAGCTAGACACACATTTCTTGTCTGACAGGAAACCTGTTTTTCACCTTTCCTGGTGACCAGCCCCTAGACTCAGACCTTATAATTTTCAGTGTTTATACACAGCTGCTTGCACAACATCCAGAAGCGTGTTTTGCAAGGACATTGATGATGCCAGCTATTGTTTGAGACCTCACGTGATATGCTTTGGTGAACTAGAATGCACATACCAGACTCAGGAGATTCCTGTAACATCAGGAACCCCTTCTGTGCCCTTTGCCAGTGAGAGGTTCCTGGGTAATAGGTGGACAGAGAGAGACACACACACTGCTTTGTTATACAACTCTTCTTACAGCAGTCACAAAACTCTAATTTAACACTGTGCTGCTCCGTTCCAAGTGTGCTAAGAGTTGGCAGGGACTTACAAGTGTCTGATACCAGTGCAGATTTAGAACCCAGTCCTGTTCCTGTTGAAGTCAATTTTTCACTGACTCCATTGGGAAAAGGAGCTGGCCCTAGGTTAGCAAATATTTCTAATTGCTGCAGGTGAAAAATATGGTTGATGTTTGTGGCCATTGGAAATGGATCCTAGTGCAATCCCTGTCCTCAGTGTCTCTTACGCAGTTTGATGCACCAGAGAAAGTATTTGCAGGTCTTTGAAAGAAGAGCCTTTTATTTCATTATGCCTATGTAAACTGCTGTCTCTGAAAGGAATGTTGAGCTGGATGAAATGTTAAGGAGAATTCCAAATGGAAACACATTTCATCTCCCTGTGAACTACTATCCTTCTTTATTTCGCATAGCTCTTTTATATATGGTTTCACAAGACAGTGGGTTTCATCGCCAGACATATTTTTATTTTAGTAATTGACTGCTGCACTAGAACCATTGCATAAATCAGCAATAAAAACCAGATTACCCTTCCCTGTACCCATTCGTTCCTTTTACCGCCATAATAAATCTTTTCTGTGCAGTGACTAACATCCCACTGATGTAATCTATCAATTGATCTTTGTGATGCACATTGGGGAAATGCATTTCACGTGCCCAGGGTATGTCTTTTGTCTAGTGCAGCATAAGATTTTGCGCCTGCAAAATAAATGTATTACCTCCCACCTCCCGAAAAGTTACTTTCAGAAGGGACACTGGAACAAGGACTAACTGCTTTTTTAATCAGGTAGCAAAAAGGAAAAATTCAAGCACACTCCAAAACATAGTGCTTGTGTGGGAAATATAGTTAGAAGAGATTGACCCTGATCAAATCCATTGTTCTTACTAGTACGGACCTGCCAGTTAAGAGGGGGAGGGGGGAAGTTTCTTTCTGCTCTGTCCTTTTGACGGGTTAAACATCCATTAAATAGGCCTTAGAGCCTGCATTATTGATTATATGCAGCTGAGGGAATTCGGATGTAGATTTCTTTTAAACAATGAATCTCTGTCCAACCCTTTGACAATAGCTGGGAAACATTGTTCCACATCCAAATAACCATTCACATCCTGTGTTATACTGAAGCGGGGTTTTCAAAGAGGCCTAAATCGATGGAAGATGGGCATCTAAAACTCCCTTGGGCCCTGTCTTTACAGGTGTGATTTTCAATGGAGTTAGCTCAATTGGGAAGAAGAATTTCCTCCAAGAGAACCCCAAGGAGTCAGTCCAGGTTACAGGGCAAACAGGAACCAGGCCTTGAGTTTTAGGCTAGAGCCCTTAGCAGCAGACCCTCAGCTGGGATAGACAGGGAGGTGACATTTACTGCCAGGGACCAGCTAAACTGAATTATGGGATTTGCTGGACTTGTACTATCTCTGCCAACAGCCCCTGAAGGAACAGACAACTTCTCCCACAATACGCTGAGAGCGCGATCATAGAGTAGTGCAACTGGCTGTGGAACTATGAACCGGGAAATTCACACCCAGAACTTTGGCATCTCCTAGACTGAGTGCAGTTCCAATGTGGAGATGGGGTGTGACAGCAGGGTGCAGAACTCCACGGCTTTTGTGCAGTGAGGTTGCACTCTCTCAAGCTAGGCTAATGTGTGACGAGACACTCGAGACTCACTTAGTTCCAGAGAGTTCGTAGTGCAGACGACTCCTCAGGGCTTATCTACATGGGGAAATTTACCAGCACAACTGTACTAGTGTAATTATACCACTGTAATTAGTTAATTAGACAAATATAATCATACCACTATAGTTACACCCATATAACTCCCCATGCGGGTACTGTTATTTCAGAATCAGAATGCCTTTTTCTGGTTTAGTTTTTACTGCTTTCAAAGCAACATAAGATTGCATAACTGAAAGCCACGCCTTTCTTGCTCGTCTCCTTTGAAAAATCGCAGTGTTATCTCACTATGAAAGGGATATTGTCAGTTTAAATGTTGGCCCCAAGAGTTACTTTTCTAAAAACAAACCTAAGGCCAGTAGAAACGTTCCCACATTTTTATAAATTCAAATAAAACAGTTTCTTTAAAACAAATAAACGTTCCCCTCCTAAAAAAAAACAACCCCCAAAACCCCAAAAGCCAGAGGTGAAGGAGAAAGAAAAAAAAGGAAGGAAAGTTGGGGAAAGGGAACAGTGAAAAATGATAAGAGAGAAATAGCAACCCACTTCCATTATAAACTGAAGAAAACAATTGCAAAAAAAATTGAAAAATGGGTCCATTTTGAACCCAGAGCGGGGGCGGGGAATTGAAATTTTTCATAAAATTGTTTTCTTCATTTCTTAGTCAGCTCTGTCTCATGGTAGTGTCACTTAGCGACTTGTCATGGAATGGCAGCAATACTATGGATTGTGTTCTAGTAGTTCAGAGCTGAGGTCCAAAAGTATAGTAAGATTCCAGTGAGCAAAAGAAAGGCGTGATTTTATTGTTAAACCTTTTACTTCAAAATGTGTGGTATATTCAGTTCCTAGAGAAGCCTGTAACAAATAATAATTAAAAAGAGAAAACTCATTATTTATCAGACTTTTGCATCTAACTGCAAGCAGGACTTCAGGTGTGGTGCAATTCCACAGATGGGGATTTTTTTCTTAGAATCCACCCCTTGCCTCAGAATTGTGCTCAGAATCTCAACTTTCATTAAAAAAGGGAGTTCCAGCCCTCATCATTGCAACAATGAAATTGTCATCGTATTCTCTGAAATGTAATCAGTGCAAACAGAAGCACTGTCATCCTCCCCAGTTTGCAGACGCCCTGAACAATCAGCTGTAAGCAGACACGGAATTGGGAGTTAGGGGGACTCTTTCAAGCCACCCACAGAATAAGGTCAGCCCGCTTGAGTTGCAAATCTCGGTAGATTGTGCAGATGTGATCATTAATTCCAGCGAGGCTCCCCTAGCTACTTGGGCACAGTTCCTCCTCGTTTGGGGTCAGATATATCCATAGCTTTGCTTGGGCTCTGACACCCTATGGGGTCCTTGTCTGCAGACTAAAGATGTGGTAGCGCTCTCGACGAGGTGTGAAAATGAACAGCTCACAGCAGACTGGGCCATTCTTCAATGTTTCCTCTTAAAGTGCCATCGTTGGGCACTGAGCGAACACCCATCGAGATGGACGGGCGGGTCGCCCGCCGGAGCTGTGGTTTCAGGCTGTGCGCACATTCAGGCAGCCATTGCTTCGTCAGTCCGCTTTTCAAGACTGTCCTCATACGCACATGGCTACAAAATTACCTTTTGGGAGGGGAGGGGGCGAGAGCTGAGATTTTGGAGAAGAAGGCTGTTTGGGAGACACGCCAAGAACACCGGCCACCGTGGCTGTTGGCTGTCAGCCACACGAAGTGCCCTGAATTCTCAATGGGTTGTTAGCTATGAAACCTGCAAACCACAGTGTGTATGCCAGCATTATTAACTATTTCAAGACCCATCCTTTTAGCAGAAATACCCAGTTAATGTATTTATTCTGCAACTTCAGACACCTGCCTACACTGTCTTGGCTGCCAAACCCCAGATGTCATCTGGACAGCTGCCAGAAGTGGCAGCTTCTCCCCTCTACTCCCAAATCCCAATAGCTCTGACGCTGCAGCTTTGCGTTCTCAGTGCAGTCCTACATCCTCTAGCGCCTTGAACCCCGAAAGCACAGGGGCCACGTGGAATAAGTGGATTTAATATCAAACTAGGGATCACTGTTCTGGTTGTGCTACATGGTAGGTGAGGTAATATCTTTATTGGACTGCCTTCTGTGGGTAAAAGATTCAAGCGTTCAAGCCACGGAGATCTCTGCCTCACGTCATATTCATTTTCGGTTCAACTCCTTAGAAACCTCAATTTTAATGCCTCAGATTTCCCAGTCTGCCACATCAAAATGCCACAGAAACCTGGTTGCTTGCTGCAGAGCTTGCTGCGAGAGCATGTGGGGCTTTGAATATAAGTTCCTGCTCTGGGTAGACAAACAAATAACCCATGGACGAGGCAGGGGGCTGTCTTCTCCAGGCACAGTAGAAAAGCCTTTCCTTCAGAACAGCGCTGGAATCACTGTCGGACGAACACAAAGAAGTTTGCATGTTACCTGCTGCATCTTTGCCGTACCCAGGCTGTGGATCAATTAAAGATTTCTAGAGCCCTGCGCGGATACAGAATTTGTATCTGCATCCAATCTGCAATCCACAAAAACAGTCTGTGGATATCCGCAGCTGTGGATATCTGCGGATAGAAAGCAGATATCCACGGATTTGCAGGGCTCTGTTGAGTTCCTGGGCCTGCCTATAATCTCTCTGCAAGCATCCTTGTACTTCCTCAGCTGCAAAAGGGTGCAGCTGAGACTTGCTAGTGATATCTAATGACTCGTACCTCAAGCAACCCAGTGAGTATATAGCTAATCTGTTTTTATTTGGGCTGTAGCCAAGGCCAATAACCGATTGGGTCTCTCACTGCACGCTGCAAAATGAAACTGCAGTTATGGGTGAGGAAAGGTAATGAGCAGTGGGTAACGGGTGCAGTAGATTTACATGAACACGTCCTGTATTAGCTGATATCTCTCAATTCTTATGAAGATTCATTGTAGTACAACACTGCTTTATTGCTTTGTGTTCATTACTGATAAGCCGTGCACTCCAGAAAGATAGGGAGAGGGCACACACATCCATATATTTCCTCTCGTGGGATTGGCTGTATTTCTGCTTAGCAGCAAGCCCTTGTGACACAGTTCTATATACCACAGAATCCCGAGTTCTGCGCACATGGAAAAAGGTTTGGGGTCAGCTGTGATTAACCCGCAGATGGCAACAACAAGAGCAATTATTTGTCTAGCTCAGTGAACTGCAGAATCAATTACACATGCAGGGATATCGCTGGCCTGCCTTTCACCAGAAACTGTGAGGTCATGAGCTGTAAGGAGAGATGCAGATCACAGAAAATCCACTCATCAAGGTGTTTTCCTAAACAAAACGTGGTTTTTTTCCTTACGTTATTTGTGCTTTGAAAAGACTTGCAGGGGAAATTTTTCTGTCACCCCAGTGCAAAGCCAGAATCATTTATAGGAAGTGAAAGGAATTATTCTGGGTTTACACTGGTATAACTGAGATCAGAAACTAGCCCAAGAAAGGTACATGTGCATGCATACACAGACATCCCTCCTTTCCCCCGCCGCTGACCCTCCGCCATCACACACAGCTACTAACAGGGCCCAGATTTGCTGACAGTTACTAATAAAGTAAAAAAAACCCCATTCATACTTTTTAAAAACGATCTCTGGTATGTGCTCATTTTAAGTCCTGCTTAGCAACGTCTCCTCTGAATACTATAAAAGGATATCAAATTTCTTTGATATTTAGGAACTATGTAGCACTCTTTAAATGAACATGAATTTTAACAACAGGCTTTTAAAATAAGAGGGCCAGACGTGAGGTGCTGGGGAGCTGACCATGAGCGTGCCCAGCTGGTTTCAGAAAGAACAGACACAGAGAAAACCCGGGAGAGATATAACTTTGGAGACCATTCCTTACAGTGATCAGACCCGTGAAGGGAGAGATCGAAGGAGATGGCTCGGAGGGAATGCGTATTACACATCATTCATACTTCCAACCTACTACATTCATGTGGATGTGGCCAACAAGATGGGAAAATGTTTGAAGGTGGTGTTCCCGATTTGCCCGTCACTTTCAGGTCTGCTTATTTATTAGGGTTACCTTCCTGGAAGAGGGGGTGTGATTCTATTATGTGCTGCTTGTGTGTTCATATGGCTACAAGTCCCCTCCCAGTAGAGCTATCCTGCAGGACCTAAGGTTTTCAGATTCAGATAACCCCCCCCAGATACACACCCCCATTCCAGATGAACTGAGTGCGTCTGAGCAGACCGGACTATCAGCGCTCTCAGCTGACCCCTTACACGTCCCTGAACTCAGCAGGCTGGTGACACAGCACTGTCAGCTGTCACCTCATGTGCCCCTTGCACCGCACCAGAATGGAGCACACTTCTGAGCAGGCTGGGTCCAAACAGCACTTTTCAGCTGTTCCCTTATGTGCCTCTGGACTTCGTAGGCTAGGCAGAGCAGCACTTTTCAGCTACCCCCTTTATATGCCTCTTCGCAACACAATTGTTCTAGCAGTAACCCCCTTGATAAGCAAACCCCAGAGGATTTTGGGCACTCCAGGGATCTTTGACATAGATAAAAGAAGCGTTGCTGCAGAGCAAGGCAGGGAAGCCAAGAACACAAAGCAGTAAATGCATTTAGAGAGAGAGAGAAACTGGCAACCAGCTTGATTACAATAATTAGTTTATCACCAGGTGTATAAAACTTATGATACTAATAGTGATGCCATACAAGGAGAGAAAAACAATCTAACACTTACAATACAACAAAATTACAGTAGGGGTATTGGAGAAGGCGAGCCCAGGTTTGATTACAAAAGTAGAAAGTTATACCTGGGTTAGAGAGAGAGAGAAAGAATTGGGAAAGATGGGGGGGGGGGAATCTCACCACTCCTTGCAGCTCAGAAGTTCCCAGGAGACAGGCTGTTCAGCTTAAGGTCAGGAACACTTGAGAGAGAGGCAAAACCCACGACAGGATCAGTCAGGAAATGGGGAAGCAGGCAGCATTCGGGTCCGGGCATCAGAAGAGGAGACCAAGAGAGGATTTGAACTTGGGTAGGGGATTTGTAGAACCAGGTTTGTTTGTGGGTAAACAATGTCTCACTGAAGTACCCCAGGGTGGTTTTCTCTATGCTGGACAATAGGAGCTGATCACTCCCAGCTATGGTCAATGTTCCTTGGGGGAGCTCACAATGCAACCAGGCAGATGCAGTGTTTTGCATATCAATACTAGACTGGTCTGATAACTGTGGAGCTCGATGGGTGTAGGTGTGAGTTCATTTACATCAAGATCAGTGTTATGAACACAACGTAGCTGATCATGCAGAATCTCATAAGCGCCAAATCTGAACAGGAGTCCATGGTGCCTGTCCTGCTGTGTGCTATGGAAAGAAGCAAGAACAGATTACTTTGGGCATTCACGGAAGAGCTTGCCACAGTGGATTACTGGTGCTGCACTCAGGAAACGAGCACTGAGGGGCGGGATCGCATCGTGATGCATGTATGGGTTGATGAGCAGTGGCTGAAGAACTTTAGGATGTGCAAATCCACCTTCCTGGAACTGTGTGTGGAGCTCACCCCTACACTGCACCGCAAGGACACCAAGAATGAGAGCTGCCCTCTCGGCAGAGAAGCAGGTGGCGATCACTGTGTGAAAGATGGCAGCTCCAAACTGCTACTGGTCAGTCATGAATGAATTTGGAATTGGGAAGTCCACAGTTGTGTTAGCATTAACACAAGTAGGCAGGGTCATTCATTGCATCCTCCTATGAAGGACTGTGACTCTTGGAAATGTGTGTGAAATAGTGGATGGCTTTGCAGCAATGGGATTCACTGACTGCGGTGGGGTGATAGATGGCATGCACATCCCAGTTTTGGCCCCAGACCGTCTTGTGACAGTATATCAATAGAATGGGGTACCTCTCCATGGTATTGCAGGAGCTTGTGGATCACTGGGGGTCATTTCAACACAGGGTGGTCAGGGAAGGTGCATGATGTTCACATATTCAGGAACACTGGATTGTACAGAATGCTGCAAGCAGGGACTTTCTTTCCAGATCACGAGCTTCCAATGGGGGATGTTGAAATGCTCATAGTAATCGTGGGAGATCCAGTGTACCCCTTACTCCCATGGCTCATGAAGCTTACACAGGAAACCTGGACAGCAGCAAAGAATGCTTCAACAATAGGCTGAGCAGAATGACTGTTAAATATGCATTTGGCAGATTAAAAGCTCGAGAGCACTGCTTTTATGGCAGTTTAGACCTAAATGAGGAAAATATTCCCATGGTCATAGTAGTCGCTGGTTCGAATCCTGCCAAGGCCCCCAGCAGCAGACTCTTGGTATAGCTCTCGCCTCACTGTCTCATGGCCATGCCTCGCCAGCTCCTCCTGAAACAACCGGCATAATATTTGTGAGGCTAAGGGCGAAAAGCTTCCCCAAGGTTGCAGTGTTGAGGTGGATTACCCGGTGGCTGATTTTAAGCAGCCAGATACCAGGCCTATTAGTGGGACACAACAGAGGGGCTATTCAAATCAGGGAGGCTTTACGGAACCATTTTGACAATAAGGCTTAGTAATGTGTCTTTCTATAAAGCGTTCTGCCATGCTTGGTTAACTTGCCACCTTGCATGTAAATTTTGATGATTGCATACGGACCGTGATTTGTAGTGTGCAAATGTGCCAGTTGCCACGGTGTATTAAGTTCAGCAGCAACCATGGTGTGTAGGAGAGAAACAAAGATGGATTATCTTTCAGAGAGCTTTTTTATTAAATAGCTATAAAGAACACACAGAAAACACTGGGTTGAAAGTGAGATAATACTAGAAGGCACCCTCCTAATGGAGACTCTTATAGCTATGTGTAGAGCCAGCACTCATTTTGGAAGCTGTCTGAAGGGGTGAAGTGAATGGGGTACTGCGACGGGCAGGGAAGATGCAAGGAATGTGTTGGAGGAATTTGGGGAGGGCATGGCAAGTGATTCTGTATGGGCTGGAGGGAGGTTGGGGGTGCAAGTATTCATATGTTCTGCCTGCAGTGTGATTAGGAGCTTCAGCATCTCTGTTTGCTACACCGTCACTTTTAACAAAAGCTCCTGGCCTGGGTTCCTCTCCTCCCTATCTATTTTCATATTTTCTGAAACTTTTTCTCTCCATGCCCTTCATTCTTGTTCTGCATCTTGAGAGGTTTGAACCACCTCCTAAAACATGTCCTCCTTGCTCCTCGTGGGTCGCTTCCTTATCTGTTCCACCCCCTGTGTAGCTGCACAGGGGGATGTGAAACAGACGCAAACACTGCTAGTATTGCACATTTCTATCCCTTCACCCACTTCCAGTATATAACAAAGCAAAGGACGGCTCAACTCCATGTTGAGCACTATCAACTCAAAATGATCACTTCCCAGGGCTCCCCTCTCCTGCATCATGCGCACCAGAGACAGAGTGCTGGGACTGGCTCGAACCCTCTGGAGTTGAGGAGAGGTCTTGGCTCACCATGGAATTGGACAACCTTGTCGCCTGTCCTATCTCATGCTCCAACTCCACTTCCTTGGCTTCCACTTTGTCCGCAGGGTTGAGTTCACTGGCTGCTGACTCCAGTGACCCCAAAGTATCCATGGGTCTCTTGGCGGTGGAGGTGGGGTCATGTCCGAGAATGGCATCCATCTCCTTATAGAAGTGGCAAGTCTTCAGTGCAGCACCAGAGTGATGGTTTGACTCCCTTGTCTTCTGGTACGCCTACCTCAGCTCCTGTTAGTAGCCCTTAGGCCCTTAGGCCTTAGGCTCCGAGCCCCCCTTCAGTGTTTCCTCTCTGTCCTCCCAGCTGTCTGGGAGGGGGTCCCCAGTCATTTCTTAGTGGACAGGGTAGGGTAATCTGGCTACTACCCCCACCTGCTGCCGCTTGAAATGCCCTTGGGCCTCCAGGGGCACCTGCCCCACTGAATCCCTCATGGTATCCCATGGACACACCTAAGGTCCACCCTGGCCTCTGGAACCACCCAGCATGTCTTCACCAGTCCCCTCTGGACCAGTGATTAGGTGGAGGCGGGGTCCACTAAGCTCTGCCCAAATGGGTATTGTGGCCAACAGCTGTACCTTTGCCGCCGGCCTGGCTGACCACCCACAGAAGTCTGCCAGTCCGCTCTCCATCTCGGGGCAGTCCTGCTTCTCATGACTGGGGCAGCCACGCTGCCTGCAGGTCAGTTCTCAGCTTCTGCTGCCTCCCCCGGTTCAGGCCCCTTCCTGGGTGTGGGTTCTGGGGGTCTCCCCCTGCCCCTGCACCCTTGGCAGGCTTCCCCGCCCTTCTGTCATAAATGATATATGAACGGAGCCATTCCTGCCCACCAACTCTGCAGATCTTTGCATGCTGCAGTGGGCTATTTGCAAAGCCAGATGCAGCCAGAAACACACATGAAGCATAACAAATTAAACGTGTTATTTACAAGGGCTTTTTAAAATAAAGATGTTCCCCCTTCATTTAATTCTGCTCTTATTCCTGCCCCTATAAGGTGTAACTTTGGGAAAAAGACACCCCAGGCCCACATATCTGTTGGAGAGAGATAACTAATCATGTAATAGCAGTTGCTTTGAGGTTTTGAAAAGCCTTTCCACTAGGTTTCTAGGAGCTTTTCATTTCCATTAGTATAACGTGGATCTTTGCTATCCAAAGCCGTGGATGGGAGTCACGTGTTTCACAATCAGACTCAAGAAAGCATTGAGCGATCATGTGACAAGGATCAGGCAGTGGTCTTTGAGCTAAAGAGCAGCCTTCATTAAAGCTTCCTGCCCCGAATATATATAGCAGCTTCTTCAAGTGGCAATTAGACTGGATATTTTAACAACCTAACTCTGGGATGCACAGTGCAGCATAGACGCATTAGCACGGCTGTAAGACCAGGGTACAATCATTGTAATCTCAGGTTTACAATGCAATGTGAACCCTCAGCTGTGGGCTTGGAAACACTGAGTCCATGTGCCCGGGTCCCACAGACCTGCATTTATGATGTAGTGTAGACATATCCTGGGAGACTGACTCCTTTTTCCGAATCAGGGCTTTGGAAAGGTTTAGCGGTACTAATGGAGCTGCATTCGTCCAATTTATTGGAGCGGATGGAGGGTTTGTTTTTTCTTCTCTCTTGTTCTCTCTCCACCATCCCCCCGCCTTCATAAAAGAAAGAAATGGACATTAAATGCAACCGCTCCTCCAACGTTCACACAACAGAGTGTGAATTTGAGTTTCCATAGCAACATGGCTGCATTCTTGCATGTCTGCTATGTTTTCATGTATTGATTACCACAAACACCAGTGGAAAACTTGACGACTGGCTGATCAGTGGAGTTGCTCCAAGATCTGAATCTGGTCTGATACCTTCAGCGACATATAGTCTGTGCAGTGTCAATATACATTTAATAATATAACTGGCCACTGAAATACTATCCATGCGCACTGTGAGCCAGCCATGGAAATCCTAGCATTTTCATTTTCTAGCATCCTTGTCTTCAGACGTGCCAGCTGGAAGCTACATGCGTGTAAGGGCCTTGCTCTGAATAATATTGTTGTAAACAGATATATTTTGCAGGATTGTTTCAGCAGAAGTAAACAACAAAGAGCTTGCGTTTACCAAACAGATTCTGTGTGTGGTGATTTTTAGCTGTAGACTTTTACTCTGACCCTAATGGAAGGAAGTCCATCTCACACAGGATGTAAACAGCTCACCAGATGTTACTACCAAGTTAGGCAGTTAGTTAAACTAACCAATCATGCTGCCAAAGCAATTAAAAATGACTCTTTGGTTCTGTAAGCTCTTGTTTTTTTCCTGCACAAGCAAAAGTTCATTATTTACCAAGAGGGTTGGGGGCTGTTGTTGGGCGGAAAGGGAAGCTAATAGCTGTATGTTTTGAAAAGCTACTGTTCACGTGCCATCGTCATCCCTGGGTGACTCCACTGGAACTAGTAACCATTTTGCATCGCTAGGTGGATTTCAACCCCCTCTCCTGTTGCCTGGGTTTCACTTGCTGCTTAAGAAGGATGGGGGATTAGGAAAAAGAGAGGGAGGGCAACTCATCAACTTTTTTTTTCCGAGTCTTCCCATGATTTCCTGCTCAGTCGTTAATTGGATGGTCAATACCTAAGCAAATGCACCCACAAAGACTTACAATTGACTGAGGCTTCAAACCAACACATCTGAAATGAAATAAGCCTGGTTGCAAAGAGTGATGTCCACTGTTGTGTTTTGTCACACAGCGCGAGGTGATGGTGAGAGCAAAGGTGAGGTTTTGCGGAGGGCTCCTTTTTGCCTTAAGAGTCTAGCACTTTCCCTCCCCACTTGCCATGCTGATGGGGGTGCATTTGACAGGATTATGTGTGACAGGCTGAAATCCAACCCCCTTTTCTGCATTTCAGTGGCCTTGTAACAGGGCTCACAGACCCCACATGAAGGCCCGGGCAGAGGGAAGGCTGCAGCAGTACTGGGCCCAGACGGCCCTGCCCACCCTGCTTCTGGGGAAAGAAGCAGTTAAAAGGAAGCTCCAGCAGCCCCAGGGAGGGAGAGAGACAAGAGAAGCCATTCCCTGGGATAGGAAGAAGACGGCTCTGCTATGGCAAGAGAAGAAACTGCTAACGAGGGGATCCAGCTGTGAGTCTTCCCCCACTTTTGTGACACTGACCCTAAGGAGAGGTAGAAACTGGGGCCAGGCGCACCCAAAGGTCGTAGGCATTGGCCCTGGACTGCGGGGAGTCAAGGCACAGAGTGTAACGTAGCCGTTGCCAGAGCCCAGGCTGAGACACGGGGTGTGACAGGCACTGAGTAAGGGTGGGCTGAATCCAGGCAATCCCATGTGATCACACTGTCTGGGCCCTGGGCTGAACCCTGTGGAGTGGGACGGTCCGAGTCCCTCTACCCACTCCAGAACCCCCAACTCCTAGCCCCAAGACAGGGAGGACTAGGAGTTACGGAAAATAAGTGTGTCCAGCAGGATCCACAGAGCAAAGGACACATGGAACTGCACTAAAGACTGAGGTCAGAGGCCCAAACCACTAGGCCTGCTGACCGACCAAACCACTCTGCTCCAGGTTTGCATGGCCCATGCAGCTGCTGCAGTATCAGCTTTCATGTCCATAGGCAGGTGAGCTTCCAGTCCTCCTGGTTGCAAAGAAAACCTTCCAGCTGTGAGCTGAGTGTAGCTGATATGGCAAAGCTGAGCGTGCAGCCAGCCTGAAAGAATGACACCAAGGCGTGAGCTGCATGGGGAATTCATCTCATTGCTTGTTCACGAGGAAGCGCTAAGAGGATGTGCTACTGTCAATGTTAACTCTTTCATTACTGAGCGTTGGTAGTGGCTAGCCTGGGGAAGGCTGGGAGCAGAGCCCAGGGCGAGGTGAGAATTGAGACTTGCCCGGAGGAAGGAAATGCAGAGGGCAGGACAGAGGAGACGTGCGCAGACAGGGAAGGGGGAGTGACAGAGTGCAAGGAGGGTGGGGTAGAGAAGCAAAGGGAATCGCGGTGGCCCAAACAGAACCAGATTTGCCCTCTGATGCTGAATGGGACACCCAGGTGGTGAATACATGAATGGCGAGTAATAGCAGCCAAAAGGCTAGTTACTACGGAAACAAGCCTCGCACTGACATCAAGGGAAGCCCTGGTTGGTGGGGAAGGCCAGTGGACGAACCCAGGAGCTACTCTGACACCCCCCACCCCGCCCGTGTTGGGTGGGGAAAAGAAAGCCCATTGGAAGCCCTTGGGAGCTTTGCCATTGTCATCAATGGGATGGGGTTTTCTCTGCCCCAGCCCACAGGCCATCATTCAGCGTGGATGGCCCTGTCCCTGGGCTGGGTCTGGCTCCCCGTCCCAGGTATCCGGAGTGGACAGACACTCAGACGAGGGCTGTGTGGGCTGACGTGCCTCGCTGCTCTCTGTGGTTGCTTTCTGCCCTCTGTGGAGGCAGCGTGGCACAGTGGAGGGAGTGGAGTCGGGTTCTGTCATCTGTCATCTGACTCCCCATTTGTTTTCCCCATCTGCGCGATGGCTAGACGAGAGCTCACCCCTCTTCCTGAGGTGCTTGGAGATCCACGAATCACAAGCACTACGTCCCTCGCAGTGACGGGAGTTGCTTGTGTGTCTCGGTGACGGTTTCAATCGTCCCTCTCAAATGGGCCCAGAGACCAGCTGTGGGCGGCAGCCCCTTTTTCCCAGGATCGTTCGCCGGCAGGGGGCTTTCTCTGTCCCGTGCCAGGAGGGGTCCATGCAGAGACACCGTGGGGACCATTGCTGGCAGTACACTGGTGAGATGGGACCAGCCAGTGCCCGAATGGGCACACAGCGCTGTCAGCCTGGGGGGCCCCTGTAGGCCCATTTTGCAGTGCAGCAGCTGATGGTTACAGTGAGGGCTGCTGTGGGGGAGTTGGTGCTGTCACGGCTGATGCTGCGCCACTCCCCACGGGGCCAAACATGACTTCTGGAGCCCAGCTGTTCAAGTCGGCACTTTTCACAGACCCCAAATTCATTCCATTTTAAAGTGGGCCCTGTGGAAGCACAGGGCCAGTCCAGAAGCACTTGTCCTCCGTGCATCTAACTCACTCGCATGACTGCATCTTGTAGGGCTACTTTACAACCAGCCCCACGTGGAGAGCTCAGTGGGTCCTTTCAGCTCAGTCCACTTCTCACCGAGAGTCTGCCCCGCCACCTCAGTGACGACTGAATCACACCCTTAGCACTTGATTATGCTCCATTTGCCTCTAGGACTTATGTCATTAACCACAAGGGATGCAGGACTAGCCCTTCCTGAGGACAGATCTTATCGACGTGTTTCTAAATTAGTACAGCAGCTAGAGAATTGTGGGTGTGCTACGAGCATTCCAACCTGCCTTTCTGTTCAGAGGGGTGGCTAGTTAGAATTGTGAATTTCACTAGAAAAAAATATCCTGTGCTTTCAGCCTAATCAAAAATGTGCCCAGCACCTGGAAGTATTAATGGTGATGCATAAGGATGTAGATAATCAACAGCTATTTCAGAAAAAAAGAGCCTCTTTGATTAAGTGACACTTGAAACAGGCCAAGGAATAGGTCTTTGGTCTCTTTCATGGCCTCTCTGCTTGTGAGACAATCACAGCCTAGCTACAGGACTCGCAGCACAGAAATAATTGCTTACATTTCTTTGAATTCCCTGTTCAATCAGGCCAGTAAAATAAAGCTTTCCTTTTGCGGTTACATACACGCTCCAGTTGTCTTACAACTCCAGGCCTCCAGAAAACATTCCGATTGCTAAGACTTGTGTGTATCAATTGTAATTCTTTCAACCAATAGCTTCAAGGGCACAGAATTTATGGATTGGCAACCTAGGCTCTATAGCTCATAATTCATGATAATGTATGTGTTCACACAGTACGACAGGAAATGTTCATACCCATGCAAGGGCAGGAGAACAGGATTTCTTCATTAGTTTATCTAAGGACCAGAAGTCTTCCCTTATCACCTCCTTTAAAATCCTCCATTCACCTTGGAAATGCAGTGACTTAATCTAGGGGCTGTTTTTTTGTTTTACGGCCCCCTAGCAAGCTGTCTCAGTGAAGTAGCTTGGATGCATTTATCTGTATTCGGCAGCATTTATGTTAGCATAAATCCTTCATCGCTTCAGCTTGGTGAAAATCCCATTAGATCCAATTTACAGCCAGCTACACTGTTCGCTAATGAGCTGATAAGCCAGCAAACCTGGCCTGTTTTTCAATCCACAGACAATCCTGGAATCAAGTGAAGCAAAATGCTGAACTCAGAGCCCCAAGCAGAGCCTACCAACTGGGGCCTCAATCCTGAGAGCAACCTCTGGGTTCTACCCGGGGTTGCTGGGAAGGGTTTCATCGGGGCCTGCCAATGCCTCATGTTTTCCATGGAGAAAATAGTCTTTGTGCCCTTTTAAGGACTCTTCCCACTTGAAGGGAAGAAGCAGAAAAGGTGAAATGATGATATTGACCTGTGACGTGCACTAGTTGAGGCCCTGAGATAGGGGGCCAGAAAAGATTTGTTCCTACAATAACCATGCCAAACTCCGGGATAGATTTTGGCAGAGGCTGGATGCTGGCAGGCCCAGAAACCCTTCTTGGTCCCAAGACCTGCCAAAGGACATTCCGGAGGCATGGTCTATGTACAGCTCCTGACTCCACACTTGCCCTATGTATCCTTTGTGCACCTCATAGGGACCACCTGCATGGAGCAGAGCCAGAGGAAGGGAGGGGAGGGAAGGGCCAGGCGGGGGCTCCTCCCAGCTAGAAGACAGAGCTACATGGCTCGGCTCTAAAGGGACTGGTTTGAGATTTAGCATCAAGTTGTGGAGTTCCTCCCCACTCGCCGTCATGGACACGTGTATAGGCTGGTTGGCCTGGGGCAAATGGGATACACGGCTGGTAATCACCAGCCCTCCAGCCTGTGGGGCTCTGCTGCCCTACTCCCTGGTGTCTCACTGGCTCCGCCTGGCAAGACTAGAAGTGAAGGAGAGTCTCTCTGCTTCTCTTGCACCAATGGCAGTGGCTGGACTCCCTCTCCCCGGGGCAGGGGAAGGGCTCCCATGCCCTGGAGCAGTGGGTGATGAGCTTGGTACCCAGCAGCCAGATTGTGGACCAGCTCTCGCTGGTTACAGCCCCGGGGGCTGTCCTGACGGAGGCGCCGCTCCGCAGGGCCTGCAGCACCACAGGAGGGAGCGCTGGGCTGTGCTTTTGAAGTCATGTCTCAGCAGTGGTCACTACAGCAGATGCCCTTCCTCCGCTGCCGCTTTCCTACAGCCAAGGCCAAGAGCTTGGAGACCGTGAGCAGGGCCCTGGAATTCTGGGATAGGCTCAAACATGCGTCTGTTTGTTTTTTAAAGAAGTGAGGCTTTTTATTTGCCCTGTGAAATTTGAGCCTTTCAGGTTCACGCTGTCAAGCTTTTCCCTTCAGCCGTGAAGACGTGGGGTTTGTTTGTTTTTTAACGAAAGCTGAGAGCCTCATGTGATCACAGGATTCCAGGAGCTGGGGCTCTAAGAAACACGCCAGAAACTAAGAGACTCACAATCAAATCATGAGAGTTGCTGATTAGCCAAACCTCAGGCTGCCAAGGCTCAAGACCTTTGTAAATGAGGGTGGTTTGCTGTATTTTTAACACATTCCTGTCCTGCATCCTCAGTGTCTGTAACATGCCCTCTTAAATTCTGTTCTTTCTGCCTTAGGCTTGTTCTTCTGTCACCTGGTGTCTGCCTTTATTTCTTCTCAGCTTGAAACTTTTTCTCTCAAAGAAGAGAAAGCTGACCCTCTTCAGCTGCGCTGTCAGAGACTTCTTCACCTCTCCTCAATGGACCGTTAGCCTCGCCTTTAAACCGTGCCTCTCAAATCACGGGCATGTTCACGCACTAAGAGCTAGTGCAGACGGGCGGTGGGGCCGACTGCTGAGTCAGAGCCAGAGTGAACGCTGCCGGGAAGACAGATCCTTTGGAGGGCATGGGGGGGTCACAAATCTGCAGAATTGACTGTGGCATCTCATTCTGGTGACCCATATGAACAGAGCAGATTTTGTGGCTGGTTCTTGGAAGAATGCCACCAACTTTTCTTCCCATTCTGACCGCTATTGTTAAGGGTTGTACACGCACCTAGTGAGAAAGAACCACTGCCTTGCAGGTTTATAATCTGGACAGACACAGGGGGGAGGAGAGGGACAGTGGCCCAAGGAAATGGAGTGATTATGTGGGGGACGTTCTCTGGCCCGTGTTATGCAGGAGGTCAGACTAGATAATCCCAACAGCCCCTTGGAATCCAGGACCTTGCAAGAAGCCATGCAGCAGGCCAGTCTCAGGAGGAAGGAGTCTTGATCCCAGTTTCACAGCCTATCCACATAACCACACTGCCCACGCAGTGCAAAGAGCAGCTTGAAAATCAGCTGTGGTGCACGCAGGTGACTTTTTAGTAAATCGCTTTACCTGTTGCATTCGTGCTGTTTAACTTCTCCCTTCCCAGCGGGGCCCTTTGGACTAAAGACCCAGTGGTTTTCTTAAAGTGCTCATGGTGCCAATGGGGCAGCTCCGCTAGAATCAATTCCTGTGTGATCGGCCTGTCTGAGAGGTCAGCGGCAGGGCAGGAGACACGTATTGATTTTGCTGAGCCTCTGGCTGCAACGGATACAGGCCACTGTGATCTGTCTGTGCTCTCCTAAACTCCCACATGGCACCGTGCTCAGAAAGAGGTGCTAATGTGTGCTAATGTTGCATGCAGAACTCCACAGAGGGAGAGTGCATTTTATATGAAGGTCACTGGATACTTAAACAACCTGAGGCTAAAAGGGAGCCGGTGAGAAAAGCCAGGAGATTTTCCCTGCATTGGATTTTCTGAATTGAACAATCAGCCAAGGTCAGTAGTCAGAAATCTACCCACGGGAGGGAGAGCTTGCCTGCTGACAGCCACGTCTGCCTCTGTTCACCGTTAGCACTTCTTAGCAGGACAGGGTAGAAGGTTCAGTTGCTTCGAGGAAACAGTGTCACAGGGGAGCTAATTAACTAACCCCTGTCTGGAAGCACCCGGGTGGAGAATGAATGAAGATGCTGCAGGGAGTCAGGAACGTCACAAGAATATAGAAAGAGGCAGCTACTCAAAGGTGTGAAGGCTCCTACCTTCCCTTGAAATCAACGGGCGTTAGGAGTCTAAATTCCTTTGAGAACCCAGGCCACAGGCCCTGTCCTGTGGGGATGACACAAGCATAGCAAATAGACAAGGCTGAGGAAGGGAGATGGTGGGAAGGTTTCAGTAGCTGAGGAGCATGTGGGGATTTTTCACAGCCTCACTCAGTTATTAGCCTGGCTCAAGACTCCGCTCAGTGACCATGGGAGTGAAGGAAGGCCAGCTGGAAATCCCAGAGCTTTGGTTACCTGCAAGCACTTTGTGTTTCAGAGTAAGATCAGGGCAAAGCAGGTGTGGACGGCTCTGGGGTAGAGGCACAAGAGGGGAGGCGGAAGAGGGATTTGGAGGAGGCATCACAATGTATTGGCAGAGTTGGGCCAGGTAAATGGGTGCTGGAACTCGGCGTGCGGGGGGGCTGTCACACCCCCTGGCTTGAAGTAGTTTCCGTTCGATCCAGGGTTGCAGGTTGGTTCAGTGGCTCTCAGCGCCCCCGTCCAGGCACGGAGGCAGCATGGGGACAAAGGTGATGGATAGAACACCAAGGCAGGGCACAGGCAGGCACTGCAGGGTGGGGCGGGGCAGAGCTGTGCGCTGCCCTGAGGATGAGAACAAGGAAACTTGCTGCAAAAACACACTGAGTGTACGAAGGGATTCCCCCGCCCCAGCTAACTCTTTCCCCAGCTCTCTGTGCATTCCCAAGGCAGCTAGCACCCAGCAGTGGCTCCCCGTGGTAGGAAACCCCCGGTGTTGCGGCAGCGTGCTGGATGGACCGGAAGAGAGAAGGGGGGACGCCGGGCTAGAGGAGGCTGCAGCAGCTGAGATGAAGGGGCTGGGTTTACGTGACTTGAGCCGGGTTTACATCCCTGGGAACAGAGAGGGCAGGGAGGGGGAGAGACCTGAGCTGGGGTCTGAGTGGGTCCGGGTGTGGCTTGTTGCCACACCAGGAACAGAGCCGCTTCGGGCATGTTGCCAGTGCTCCGGGAGCTCCCCGGTGAGCTGCAGGACAGTATCGCCCTGTGCAGACATGTGACATGCACCTGCCTCTCTCCAGAGCCAGGGGTCCCCCCAGCAGTGTATTCTCCTCATGCTCTGGCATCATCCAGATACCCCTCCCTTCTACCCCAACAGGCCCAGCGATCCCTGTGTTCAATGTCTGTGTGTGATGCACGCTGCACACCGGCCAGCTCCTGGACAAGCAACACAGATCCTGCTGGGCCCCGAAGCTTCCCTGGTGCCACGGAGGGGCCGTGGAGATGGATGTTGGCCTGCTCCAGCCTCTTCCTGGGTGCGAGGCAGTGCCAGGGCAGTGTCTGGATGGAGTGTGTGTGATTCAGAACGGGTCTACTGAGCGGACCTTCCACCCATCGGGGCTGGCATGCAATTAGTTCCATTGGGAGAGTGGCCACCTTTTAATGGGGGAATGGATTGTGGTGGAATGTGAATCCTGAATTACTGCCGACTTGGCTGTGTCATCCATCCTCTCTTTAATTCATGCTATTTTCTGCCCTCTCCCTTTTCTGCTTGATAAGAAAATTGCTGCCAGCAAAATGATGAAGGGCAATTAAGCTATTAACTCCCCCTCCTTCTCCCACCCCCCCGTCTCTGATGTTTCAGGCCAGGGGTGTGCTCAGAAGCCCCTGCTGAGGACACAGCCCCGTGGGACACATCAGGAAAAGGCGCCCACTCTCCTTGGGTTTATTCTCAGAGTCCTCCGGGCCTGGACTTCATTACAACAAGAATAATAAAAGGAGAAAGCACAAGCAAATGGGCCTCCTTTTGTTCTGAAGAAGGAGCATGTGGGCTGTACACGAATAACGGCAACTGGCGCTTAGCTTCAGCAGATTGCATGGTGCTTTCTGAAGAAGGAGGGTGGTGTCGTTACTCCCATTTCACAGATGGGGAAACTGAGGCACAGGGCAGTGAAGTGACTTGTACAGGGTCACCCAACAGGCCAGAGTCAGGAACAGAGTCCAGTTCTATCAGGTTCCAGACAAACACTCTACCCACTAGACCACACTGCTCTGAAGGGAAGCCACCGGCTAGAGGGATTTCTCCAGTGGTCCAGACCTTCCACCGGGGTAGATCAATGCAGCTCCACTGGCCAGCTCACAACTGTAAAGGCCTGGCACTCTGCAGAGCCGGGCAGCATCACAGAAGAGAGCGTGTCTGTGGCCCCATGCCAGCGGAGGGGGGAGCCTGTTCCCCTGCACATCCAGCCATCTTCATAGGCTGCTGGGGATGAGAGGCATAGCGCACCGTGTCCCCTCCCCCCCAATGGAGTAATTAGCCCTGCCTGGGCACAGGAAGGTGGCAATGCCTGTGCTCCCTGGAGTCCGAACCCTTGCAGCGTGGCTGGCTTTGATGTAGGGGGAACACAGAAAGGGGATGACCCTCGCCTCCCTCCCTGCCCTGCCCCAGTGCACCCACTCAGAGACAGCACACAAACTGCTCCGGGCTGGGAGGGAAAATGTTTTGACACAGGCTCTAAGCAATTCTTCCCCATGCCATCAGCTCAGCTGCAGCCCTGTCCCTCCCCGTCAGAGGCTGACTTCCCCCTCCAGCATGAGCTGAGACCACCAGGCTCTGGCATCTCTCTGAGCACGTCTTTCCTCCCAGATCAGCACACTGGTTCTGGACACTGGTATTCCAGTCTCCTCACGCTCATGGAGCGCCGCCATTGGATGCACTCCCCACCTGGACCCCACAGTCCCGGTGCCACCCAGGTGCAGCGCCTGAGCTCCTGTATTTCAAGGTACCAGTGAAACACTGGTTTACCCCTGTAATTCTACCAGAAGAGGTAGAGCCGTAACCGCCCACTGCAGAGCAAGGAGTTGAAGTCATTTCATATCAAATTTCAGTCCAGGTCTCACAGGAAATTTTCTGCTGTACCAACCAAGCGGTAGCCCTGCCTCACAGCAAAACACAGCAAAAGGGAGCTAGATCTGCAACACTGTGAAACACAACATCATCCGACCCAAGCCAATCCCAAGGGCAGCCCTTTGGTTTCCCCCTGTCGTTACTTACTGCCTCATTTCCTAGGTATGCCTGAGAGGCTTCTTTCCTTTGCTGCACGAGTCATTTCCACTTAGCCAGCGAATTCTCGTATTTGTGCAGGGGGAAACTATCCCTTCCCAGGCCAGTAACAGCTTGCAGGCAGGGTCGGTTCCATTACCACGGTGTGAGCTGCTTTACGGCAAAAATAAACCAGCGCCTTGGGACTGAGGCTGACCTTGACACACAGTGGAGTGGGGAGAGAGAGCGCAGCTTACGTTCTTGGTCTTTTCCAGTGGGATTTTTTGTTTTTTAATTGTATTGATATAGCACATATGAAAAATAAATACATGAGGGCGGCGGGGGGGGGGAAGCATATGCAAAGCACTCTCCCCACCCTTTTCTTTCTCTTGGGAAGATGAAGGAGCTCTCGGCACAAGAGGGTTTTCCCTTTCAGACCAATAAACCTCAGCAAATGAGGCCCCTCTTGGCAAATGCCACTTTTTAGGCTTACAGGACAGTCTGCTGCAGATACTATGCCAAATTCCTGCTCTGGGTAACTGCCGATGCCAGAGGAGCTACAACCCAGCTGAATTTGGCTCTGCATTTTGCCATTGTGGGTAACATTTTCAAAGACACTGAAATACCTGTACTACTATAAGACAACTAAACTGTAAAACTGCATCCACACAAGGGCTTGCACCCAGATAACTATTTTGATAAAAATCAAACCTCAGATGGCTACTGTGGTACAAAATCTGTGCGCAGACCAGACCTTGGGCTTCTACATGCTTTCCCCCCCAAAGTCTGTCATTAAAACTGAAGGCCTGGTTCTGCTCCCATTGAAGCCAATGACAAAACTTCAAGAGAAAGCCCAAAGCAGCTGCAACCCACCACGTTGTATCTAAAAGCAGATTGTTTGTCTCACAAATTCTGCCATCCAAATTGGGGGAAAGGGAAAAAGAAAAAGAACTCTGTGAGAGTTTATTCAAGAGTGCAGGGTTTGGCTCGTTTCATCTGCATAATTGTTCGTGGCACACTGAGGGATAAAATGTAACGCTAAACGACACAACCACCATATTACCTGTGAGTGAACACGTCTGACAAAGCGATCCGTGCCCGGTGGGAGGGAGGACAGAATTCTATCTGCACCAAAGGCTTGGCACAGAAGAGAGGAAATGAGCCATTGACGCAGATTGAGTGGTCCACTGAGGCACACGCATCAATATAGGGATAGTTCCTGCCCACTGTCCACTACATGCTGTGGTGCTGAGACACAACAGGGTGAGCTAAGGATGCACAGGCAGTCTTACCAGCAAAGGGAGGATAAGTTCGGATATCAGTGTCTCGCCTTTGATGGCATTTCAAGCCCCTCGTATGCTGTGCATATACGGTGCGCATTCAGAACCTCAGTCCCTGGAAACTCACCCTTCATTGCCTCTGCAGCGGGAAACACGCCGCCTCAGGAGCGGAATTTGCAAAAGCTGGAGCCTCAGTTATGGCCATGTAACGAGTATGCACAAGAACAAATAGGCCATTGCACCAGAAATACACATCTCTGTGTGCCAAACTCCCCTTGCACATGCAGTTATTCAAGTGACTCTTGCTAAATTGTACTTTGCACATGAATATTTTGCAACTGCAATTGAGGCAGAAAGTGGAGGAGGCCGCGTGGCACAGTAGAGAGGGTGCAGGACTAGTCCGTTTACAGTGTAAGCCATCTATGACCCCAACCCTGCAAAGACTTATGCATTTGTGTAGCTTTAGGCACTGAGCAATTCCTGTGATGCCAATGGGACTCTTACAGCATGCAAAGGTAAGCATGTGCACCAGCCTTTGCTGCATCCAGGCCTTTGTTTGAAGCAAGAAACACTGAGACAAAGCTAGAGAAGAAAACAAAAAAGCCAGTGTAGAAAGATATTGGGATTTAACTTGTACAGTACCACAGAACATCTGCTACAAACCTAGGTGCTGCTGCTGGGCACTAGAGTAAAGAGCCCATCACACCTTCTGTGGGAGGGGACTTGCTTGGTCAGAAATGTCTCCTCCTCTGTGCATCTCTTGGCTGCTGCCCTCCACCATGCAGATGACTGCACTCCAGTGCTCCTGTATCTCTAGGGTGTGCAATGTACCTTGGGATCCTTCCTGTTGCAAGGCTCTGCAGAGGTGCAAAATGTTATTATTTGTTTGCGGTGTAACAGCAGTGAAACTTTTTTTTCCATTTGCAAGTCGAAGACTGTGCGGAGAGAAGAGCATTGTTAGGAGTGGAGCCACCATGCGCTGCCTGCTATGAAAACAGCATTGAGTTATGCAAATAATTTTAGATGACTCTAAATACATTCTGCTCTCTGCAGGCATCCTTTCCAATATAATCTCCCTGCTGCCCCTAATTCTAGTCATAGCGTATCTTCTGCTTCATGCAGAAGTTCTGTTTCATGTTTCAGGTGACAGAATTTAACTCTGCCATTCATCTGACTGAGTCAAAAGCAGCTCACTAGCTTAGCAACAATTCAGAAGGAGAGATTTCATTCCCCTGTAAAATTGAAAACACAATTGTCAGTGGGTTCTGAGATGCAAGTAAGTGCCACGGGTGCATTCCTGGGCTAAATAACTTTCAGACACTGATACATTTGTTTTTCAGGTGGAATTATCCTGTTGCCTTGGACATCTTTTTAAAAGCACAGATCGTTGGATGTGGAGTAAGAGGCTACTGTTGACTCATCAGTTTATATTCCTCAGATCTAATATTTGACTGTGCTTTGCCACTAAGGTTCAGGCCCTCAAAAGTACGTTGGTGTCTAATCCCCATTGACTGAAAACCTTGGAGGCTCTGGGCCTCAGTTTTGTTTGTTTCAGTTCAGGACTGATTTTGCGCAGAAGTTCACTTTGGCACTTGTGCTACATACGCGTACTGAAGACAGCGTACTGCATATTAGAGAAATCGCTAACCGTGGAACTTCAACGCAACTAAAAAAAGTCCTCCTTCCCCACACCCGATCCAGCTCATAGCTTCGAGTGCAAACAAACTAAGGAGCAGGCAACACCTTGTGGCCTACGCACAAAACATGAGGATTAATATTTTGGGTGAGATTTTCACACGTAAAGAAGAGAAATCTTCACAGCAGGTATCTAGCATACAAAGGTGTGCAACTGCTCTGATTCAGTAGCATCAATCGAGAGTAATGTCTTTGAAGTCAATAGCAGAATACATCCAAAAGCCCACTG
This sequence comes from Mesoclemmys tuberculata, assembly GCA_007922155.1. Classification (NCBI taxonomy): domain Eukaryota; kingdom Metazoa; phylum Chordata; order Testudines; family Chelidae; genus Mesoclemmys; species Mesoclemmys tuberculata. The sequence continues at coordinate 34,973,624 of ML675617.1, forward strand.
CAGACCTTGGTATGTGGCTCTAGTTTACCTGTGCAGTGTCTAGTTACTATATTCATTGGACTTATAGACAACCCCAACCATTGGCTTAGGTCTCCGCTTGTTCACAGCAGCGCTGTTCTTGTAACTCATCACTGACCTTTAGGAAGTTACTCCTGATTTACTCCAATGTGAAGGGAATCAGGCCTTGCCCACGCAAACCAGTGTACATGAGAAATTAATCAGGCCTTCCAGATATCACGAAGTGACTAAAACAGTCCTGCAGAATACCAGAGTCTCTGGCCGGCCCAGAGCACAGCCCCAGGAGTGGTCTGCTTAAGGCTGCTCCCTTTCTAATTGCTGGCCAGCAGATCCCTGAGGCCCCGCCCCCTGCCCTGCCTCTTTCCTCAAAGGCCCCGCCTCCCCACTCGCTCGTCTTTCCCGTCACTCGCTGGATCACCTCCACCTCCCTCCTTCCATAGCTGGGCTCCCTCGTCTCCAGGGCTGGGGTGGGAGCTGCTGCAGCCTGCCAAGGAGTCTGCCTGCAGGTAACGACCCTGTGCTCTCCCTGCCCTGCGGTAACTGGACTGTTAGTGTCCAGTCAGTACGTCCAACGGGACGCTGCCAATCCCCTTTTTGACCTCACTTTCCAGTCAAACCCTGGGCACCTGGCAATGCTAAAGGGCACCCGCGCATGGAAGCCAGACTGTGCGGGTAACACCCTCATCCTGCTCTCCAGAGCCCGGTCACTCCAGCACCAGAGCACCCAAGGAATGCCAGGGCCATGGCCTTGCAGTGCATTTTAGTCATGCTGCTTTTTCCTGCCCGTGCTGTGCTCTTGCCGTGCTGGAAGCGGGAAGCGATGATAGGTGGAGTGGGATTCCCAGGAGATGGTGCCACAACCACTCTCTTCCTCCTTCTTAACTTTCTGTCTCCTACTGCGCAGGCAGCTCACTGGGTAATTTACAAGCCATCGAGACTGCAGCAGCCCTCCACGGCGCTGTTTGCTCCCAGACCATTAATAGCCCATGCACGGAACCCCCATAGGTGCACACCTAAGTGGTGGGCATTGTAGCACCGTCCCATCTCCCATAGAGCTGTTGTGTTGCATGGCCATGGGGTCTGGAGTGGGGCATCACTGAGTATGTTCCCAGGGACGCACTTTCTTCCCATAGTAGGTTGTTATCTGAGGCTGTATTTAAAGTCACCTTTGCAGCAAAGGCATGACCACACTTCGCTCCTATAGATCTTGTGGGTGTCAGGGGAACTGGGGAGTTTCTGCACAGCTCCGGGGAAGGGCTTGCACTCTCTCCAATAGGTGGAGTCAGCTCAACATGTCTCAACATTTCACTATTTTTTTATGAAGAGGCCTGAAAGGTCAGGGAAATCCATTTATCTGCCTCTTGGCCTGTCTGTCTCCTTCTCTCTCTCTCTGTTGATTTCCTTCTCCGACTGTGACCTGTTTCTTTCTGAAACAGGCCCTAGAGCTTGTGGGCCAGATAACGGATGTCTACTTTATTCGCTGTGTGCTGCAGGACAGCTGCGGGTTTCCTGGATGGGGGAATCCCAACATAGCCAGCTCTATACCACACACTTCCGTCCCCCTGGCCTCAGGGGCCTTCCAGGGGCATTCTGGAGCTGGGATGGGGTGTGGCTGGAGAACAGCGAGCTCCAGCGATCCAGGGCCCTTCGGGGTTTCTGCCAGCTGGGGTAAGTCACAGCAGCCTTGAGGCGTCTCTAATTTGAGCTACCAGAGTCAAGGCTGGGGTGGGAAGGAGGCAGAAAACAAGTTATACCCCCCAAGTGTGCTGAGCAGCGCTCAAGTGCACCTGAGGATCAAGTCTGTGTAAGCGAGGGAATGGTCCCACTATTGTAGGGAACTTTCCTGACTCCTACATGACCCTAGTGGAGTTGGCTAGAGAAAGACTCTGAGTCCTCGCTCCCCCTCCCTTTACACAAAGGCCTGCCTGGCTTCAGGGACCCCCTTCCAGTCTCCTGTGTGGCGGGGTCCTCGTAACCCCGACAAGGATGGGCCCAGGATTCCTGGGGGGCTCGACTTTCAACCTTGTTGTGGTCACCTAGGTCAGGGGCTAGGGTGTCCCCACTCCAGGGGCTCTCCACACTGGACACTTCGCAGACCCACTGATTGAAGCATAAAAGTGCAATGCAGATACAATTTATTACACAGCCACCGATTAAAAAAATAAAGAAAAGAGGAGAAAGGTTAAAGGAAAACACCTAATGCCACACTGGGCATGAGGGCACCACACAGTGTCTCCAAGTGCTGGAGCCTGGACATCAGCATCAAGGGGTACACCTACCTCAAAGGGACTGGGAGGTGGGTCCACTGCTGCCTTGGGGAAGGGGCTCCTCTCTCAGCTGCACTTACAGGGCATTCCTGTCATTTGGTCCTTTGTCCAACGGGGTAGAGAGGAGGGTGGGACTAGAGAGATGTGAGGGGCTGACTGGAGAAGCTGACAGTATTTTGGTCTGCAGGAAGCTTCTGAAAGCTGGTGCTTTTTTCTGTTGAAAGGGGCTTTGCATTACATGCACTCGGGGGAAGGAAAGGGAGGAAGGTAGAGTCGCCAGCTGGCCAGGTTTTCCCAGGATTGGCCCTCCTTGGGGATAGCTGTCCAGGGAAACCTGTAAAGGTGCTCAGTATGCACTGCCCAGCTGTCCCATTGTGTGGGCTCTGGATTAGCCTGCTGTGCTGGTTTTTTGTACCTCAGGGGTGGCAACCCTAGCTGGCGTCTCGCTTTGACATATATATCCACCAGCTCGTGTGATTCCTGACTCGCAGGATTTCAGGTGAGAGAACTTTAAATCGCACGAAGAAAGGACCTCACCCTGACCTGCAAATAGCGGTGGCAAAATGAACTATCAACACCTGCTATGACAAAGTGACAGGATTTTGTTCTTTCCGAGACGAGTGGCTTGAAATTGAGTTTAAAGCCTGGATTTCAAAAAAGCCACAGTGATGCAACCTCAGCAAGATGCAACATAAGCTACATTTCATTTACAATAAAACACAATAGCATTTTGGTTGTATGAGTTCATCTAACCACTGCCAGCCATAAACAGGCTTTTCAGGATCAGAAATCCAGTAACACTGTCAAACTTTTTGTGCAAAAAGCACAGAAGTAGAGGACAGCATCATCGCACCAGAAATTCCTTGGTTTACCATGGACCTACACATTACCAGAGTTATTTCTCTCAGGTAAGAAAGACTGAGTATAAGTTCAATACAGGCTTACCAGTTTATTTCTTTTTCAGTAATTTTTTGTATTTTTACAACCTAGCCATTGAAATTAATACACTTACATTTAGCATGCATGTGTTTAAAAACTCTGCAACCTTCTGGAATAAAAGAAAGATTTTTATTACGGTATTACTTAAAAATACCACTAACTTAGCATTGAACAGGTTTCTTAACATACTGGATTGTATTAATGACATTCCAGAATGCTTGATTAGGAAATCTCTAATGGTGGTTTAATATGTTTAAAATTGGAGGCTATGTAATGTGATTATTATATTAATGAAAAGTAGAAGGTGGTTTTGGTTCTGAATAGTATGCTATCTGAAAACTAAAGTGGTTTTAACTAGGTATGTTCAGTAAGGATATCTAGTAGTTGTAAAATCTAGTTCATAGAATCATAGAAGATGAGAGTTGGAAGGGACCTCAGGAGGTATCTAGTCCAACCCCCTACTCAAAGCAGGACCAACCCCAACACAATCGTCCCAGTCAGGGCTTTGTCAAGCCAGGCCTTAAAAACCTCTAAGGATGGAGATGCCACCACCTCCCTAGGTAACCCATTCCAGTGCTTCACCAGCCTCCTAGTGAAAACGTTTTTCCTAATATCCAGCCTAGACCTCCCCCACTGCTATTTGAGACCTTTGCTCCTTGTTCTGTCACCTGCCACGCCTGAGAACAGCCCAGCTCCATCCTCCTTGGAATCCCCCTTCAGGTAGTTAAAGGCTGCTACCAAATCCCCCCTCACTCTTCTCTTCTGTAAACTAAACAAGCCTAGTTCCCTCAGCCTCTCCTCATAAGTCTTGTGCTCCACCCCCTCATCATTTTTGTTGTCCTATGCTGGAGTCGTTCCAATTTGTCCACATCCTTTCTGTAGTGGGGGACCCAAAACTGGACACAATACTCCAAATGCAGCCTCACCAGTGCTGAATAGAGGAGAATAATCACTTCCCTTGATCTGCTGCCAATGCTCCTACTGATACAGCCCAATATGCCATTATCCTTCTTGGCAACAAGGCCACACTGGTGACTCATATCCAGCTTCTTGTCCACGGTAAACCCCAGGTCCTTTTCTGCAGAACTGCTGTGTAGCCCCTCAGTCTCCAGTCTGTAGCAGTGCATGGGATTCGTCCATTATAAGTGCAGGATTTTATAAGTTTTTATAACATCCATTATAACGTCCATTAGATCAGGAGTTAAAGGGCTATGCCCAATCTTCTCCTCTGCCCCCGCCTCTCTCCCCATTCTGGAGGCAGTGTCGCAGCAAACACAGAGCAGCATGGCTGCGGCCAGGGCACTGCGTGCTGCTCCAAGTTGGTGCACGTGCTACTTTTGGCATGTGCGCCGCAGGTTGCCGACACCTGCATTAGATCAAACGGGTGTCTCATGTGCGTCCTCTCAGGTTGGATGCCATAAAGGACAGTAATATAGGAGCACAGGGCTGTGACCTTTAGAGTCCCTCAGTGCCATCTGAAAGAGGGTCCTGTAAACTCCTGTCAGGTCTAACACACCCTCTACACGTAATACATTTCCGTCGAAGGATGCATCTGTAAAGAGGGGTGTGTACTATCAAATGAAAGCTGGCGACACCCCAGTCATTAATATCAGCATGGGATGGATGGATGGTGTGTAAAAAGTTATGGAGGTGTGTGTGTTGGAAATATTTTCCTAAAACATGTTTTGAGGGTAGACTTGATAAACAAGTTTGCCCTAGACAGAGACTTATAGACTCAGAAACTTTAAGGTCAGCAAGGACCATTATAATCATCTAGTCTGACCTCCTGCACATTCCAGGCCACAGAACCTCCCCCACTAAAGTAATAGACCCCTAACCTCTGATTGACTTACTGAAGTCCTCAAATCATGATTTGAAGACTTCAAGTGACAGAGAATTCACCATTTACACTAATTTAAACCTGTGCGTGATGTGTGCCCCATGCTGCAGAGGAAGGTGAAAAACCCCTAGGGTCTCTGCCAATCTGACCTGGGGGAGAGTTCCTTCCTGACACCAGTTATGTGATCACTTAGACCAGCAGGTCCCAAATTGTGGCTTGTGATCCCAAGTGGGTCGCGTCATCAGCAGATAGGGTCACAGCAACCCTGAGCATGCAGAAGACGCCGTTTTACAAAACGGCCTCCCCTGCACAGTGTATCCTCACATGCACTGTATGCATGAGGTCATGGCACACTGAGGATGCTATTTTGCTCCACCAAACGGCGCCCCCCCATGCAGCATTACATCACATGCTGTATACGTGTGACTTCACACAGACCAGAGAACCCCGTTTTGTAACGGGAGAAATAACACATCTGGAAATGGGGTCATGCAGGGAAAATGTTTGGGAACCGCTGACTTAGACTCTGAGCTTGTTGGCAAAACCCACCAGCCAGTCAGCCAGCGGGGAAAGAATTCTCTGTAGTTCCTCCCCATTGAGTGTCCTGGAATGTTGCTTGCCTGTGTCTACACTGTACATTGAGTAGCTGGGGCCAGAGACAATGGGCAGCTTATTTGCATCTGATGCACACACTGGTTCTGAGGAGAATGAGGAAACAGCTTGGCGTCAGTGCCCTGGGGCACAAACAGCAGGGGAGATGAACTACATCTGGGGCTATGCTGCAAAGAAACACGTCTCAAAGGTTTGCTGGACTCTAGGAAGAAGGGGAGAGAGCCCCTTTGTTACCCATCAGTGAGGGAGCAAAGAAGTTAGCGCTCTTTGCTTCTATGAATGGTGGATCCCTAGACATGTGGGTTGGTGACGCTGAAAAGTAACTAAGTGAGAACTGTTTCAGCCAAAGCTTGGAGCATGCTACAGTTACATGTAGATGCCTAGAAGCATGCTATTTTTTTGTTTTATTTATAAACACTTTCTGTTTCTATTATCTCGGATTAGTATCACTTAAAGCTCTCCTTTAGTAATAAATGTATTGTAAATGCAGCTTGGTGCTGTAATTTTCAAGTGAGATGGGCATTCTCAGCTGAGCTGACAGGGTGGCGTGTATTCTGTCTCTTTGGAGACAGCGGACTTGGTATTTCTGAGGGCGTCCGGTGACAGGGACTGTTTTCTGCAGAGGAACGCTCTTCGGGGGACTTGGAGTCTGGGAGCACCAGGGGTTACCCACAAGGCAAGGCCTGGCAGAGTCCTGAGGAGTTTGATGGGCTGGCTAGCAGACTGGAGTCTCAGGGACCTGACCCCAGTTTAGCAGCACCAAATCTCTCTGACTGAGGCAGACGGGTAACAAGGTGACCTACAGTTCTGGATGCCCTGAGAAAGCATCGCAAAAAGATGGCACAAACCATTGATTCAACCAGGCCAGTAGCCACCATCCTGCAGTCACCAGAACCCAAAGCTTCAATGGAAGTAATAGCAGACAACATGGTGTGAGCTGCACCAAACGTTGCACTTCGTGTGTGAGGTGTGAGAACCGTGCACTTTCCAACCCCACCCCAGATTCACAGATCGCAAGGCCAGAAGGGACTCCTGTGATCATCTAGTCCAGGGGTTGGCAACCCGCGGCTCCAGAGCCACATGCGGCTCTTCAGCCGTGGTAAGCTGCGGCTCCGGAGCCGCATGCAGCTCTTCAGCCGCAGTAGGATGCCGACCCCTGATCTAGTCTGTTGTCCAGCATAGCACAAGCCAGAGAACTGCCTTGTATTAATTCTTGTTGGAACTAGAGAAGCCTTCTGGAAAAACATCCAGTCTTGACTTGAAAACTACCAATGAAGGAGAAGCCAGCATGGCCCTTGGTAAATTGTTCCAGTGGCTAATTATTCTCACACTTAAAAATCTACAGCTTATCTCCAGTCTGAATTAGTTTATTTTCATCTTCCAGCCTTTGGACCTTCCCATGCCTTCATCTGCTAGACAGAAGAGCCCATTATTATTTGTCTCCATCAACGTTTCGTCCTTGGCAAGCTGGGGCATGACTCTAATTGGCTGCAGTTGAATAGTTTATATGCACCCTGGGGACATGGATGTGGCTCGAAGTGGATTTCAGGGTTGCCAGCTCTTGCAATTGTGTCATGAGTCTCATGATGTTTGGTGTTTCTCTACACACCCTAGCTCTTGGCATCATGTGACAAAGAGGGACGGTCCGCTTTAAAAAATGCATGTCTGTTGCAGAGAAAACCTTGACAGGCCTGCTGGCTCAAGAGCCAGAGGGCCATCGAATGAACCTCAGATGTGTTGGTTTTTAAACATCTTGTGCTTTTTAAGCCAATCTCACGGTCTTGTGAGGAGCTGACTTGTGCGTTTTGAATGCCTGGAGTGGCAGTGCTGGATTTTTGAACATTACTTGCCTATCACTGGCTGGAGAAGTGAAAGACCCAAAGTGGGGTCACTAAATGGCTGCCTCCCTGCTGGAGAGGGCAGAGCCAGGCAGTGAGCCCTGAGGCACTGGGGCCCTATAAGGCGCCTGAGGGAGTTCAATGGGGGAGAGAGCACAGAGGGGAATGACGCTGATTAGTGCTCATGGCATCAGAAGGGGATGAGCCTGGAGGGGTGCCTTGGCCAGCATCCCAGCTACGTCCTGGGCAGCGTGCCCCCATTCAGGAGCTACACGGTGAGTGCAAGCAGGAAGGGCCAATTGCCCCCACTCCCAGCGGGCGTTGCAGGGTGTCTGTCTTGGGGGGAGAGGGGGAGTGGGGCAGCGCTCTGCTCTCCAGCGCAGACTTCTTGGCTGTTTCCCCCCCTCTCAAGGTCCCAGGTGAACCCAACAAAACAGTCCACGGTCAGCAAACAAGGTCAAAGAAAGGCACCAAGGAAAAAGGAAAACTTGTAGGCAGCTTCCATCAGGATACTGGCCTCTCGTACTCCAGAGGGCCTTGGCAACATCACAGTCCACCCCAGAGGCCACGGGGTCTCCCATACGACTCTCACTCTCTGAGCCCAGGGGAGCCGTGTCCTACCTGTGTGAGGCAGAGGCACTGCAGTCAGGCAGCTCTCCTGGGCTGTCCCCTCTGAGCGGAGTTCCCTCTTTTTAATCCTCCTCCAGTCCTGGCGTGGTTTGCAGATGCAAGGTTTATACAGAGCACAAAGACAAGGGAGGAGCCGGTGCAATGCAGAGGAAACAAGGCGGAGGGGTGGTAGAGGTGTAGCTCAGTTCAATGCTGACTCTCCAGGAGAAGAAACAGTGCAGTAGAATTTGGCCTGATGTCAAGTGGCAAGCTTTGCTGAAAACCTTTATTAAGAAAAAGTTTTGCCTTAGTGCTATTTGCAGCCTCCTGCTGTGAGACGGTGTCTCCCTGCCTTCTCCTTCCTTTGCCCTCTCTCCTCCCAGACTTTGACTTAAATAGACTCGTGCACATTCTTCTCTTATACAATCCTCTAGTCCAAATAGAATCTCTTGTTTGTCCCTATTTGTCTGCTACATGTAAATTTGTTTTTATTGCCTTTGGAGGAACCCAATGAAAAGTGAATTACCAAAAAATCCTTATCTAAAAAGCTTTCATGTGTTTTTATTGCTGTAGTGGGTTAAGAGGCAAAGGAAGAGGAGAGACAGAAATAAAGAGCCGGGATGACTATGAAGTAATGAAAAAGGGAATGTAAGTTAAAGTAAGAATGAAAGAGAAAAAAGAAGAACGTTAAAGGGAAAACTAATCTCAGGAAATAAGAAATGTTCCCAGAAAGCAATAGGATCATTACTCAGGGGATGTTACTATCTCCAAATGTAAGTGGATAAAAAAGAAAGGGAAGACGCTTAGCAGTACAATAAAACATGTTAAAGCACAGAAGGAACAAAAGGTCAGTGAGGAAGACAGGAGTGCCTCCAAGAGATATCAAGGGCAATTTATTAACAAAAGTAGACCTTGCTTTAAAAATGAAATTTTGCCCGGGTGTTCTCAGCGGAGACAAAGGACAGATGGCAACACACACATCAATTCCCCCAGGGGAGGATGGAAAAATGCTGATGGAAATCACAATTATGCCAGAGCAGGTGAGGAAGAAATTAGCACATCTGAAGACTGACACAACTCGAGGAGCAGATGGGCTGCCATTCAGCACGTGGGAGTAGCTGGCAAAGAAAGACAGTCTTCCGTGACTATAGCCATCAGTTGGCTGGAAACAGCGGGAGGTAGCAATGGATGGGCAAAAACCTCATGTGACATAGGCCAGATTCTAACCTCACTTTACTCAGAAATAAATGTGGATTATTATTTATTTGTATCACAGTAGCACCTAGGAGCCCCAGGCGTGGATCTCGATCCCATTGTGCAAGTGGCTGTACAAACACAGAACACTCAATAGTAGTGAATGGGATTACTGTGGATTTTCATCAGTGTGATGGAGAGCTGTTAAGATAAAAAAAAGCCCTTTTTATACTCTCAGAATGCACAGCATAAAGGTATTTTTTACCTTGGAAATAGCAGGAATGCCATGTTAGTTAACACCAGAGATGGTCAGAAAATCTTAAATGTTTTTCAAAAAAATTCAAATACAAAACTATTTAAATCCAAATTAATAGATTAATGGATTCCAAGACCAGAAGGGTTAGGGTGATCATCTGGCCTGACCTCCTGTGTAACACAGGCCATAGAACCTCCCCAGATAATTTCTCAAGCAGATCCTTTAGAAAAACATCCCATCTGGATTTAAATATGGGCAGTGATTGAAAATCCGCCACAGCCCTCGCTAACTTGCTCCAATGGTTAATTACTCAAAATGTACGCTTCTTTCCAGCCTGAATGAGTCTAGCTTCAGCTTCCAGCCATTGGATCATGTTAGACCTTTCTCTTCTAGACGGAAGAGCCCAGTATTAAATATTTGTTCCCATATAGATACTTACAGATTGTGATCCAGTCACCCCTTAATCATCTCCTTCTTAGACTGAGTGCTTCAGTCCATCCAGGTTGTCATGGTGCAGCATCTTTTCCAACCCTTTAACCATTTTTTGTGGCTCTTCTCTGACTCTTCTCTTATTTATCAACATCCTTCCTGAATTGTGGGCACTGGAGCTGGACATGGCATTCCAGCAGTGGTCGCTCCAATGCCAAATACAGCAGTAAAATAACCTCTCTGCTCCTACCTGAGAGTCCCATTTCTGCATCCCAAGATCACATTAGCCCTTTTGGCCACAGCATTGCACTGGGAGCTCATGTTCAGCTGATTAGCCACCATGACCCCCAAATCTTTTTCAGAGTCACTGCTTCCCAAGATAGAGTCTCCCGTTTTGTAAGTATGTCCTGTGTTCTTTTTTCCTAGATGTATATGTTGACATTCAGCCCTATTAAACACATATTGTTTACTTGCACCTAGCTTACCAATTTTTGTGTGGAGTTTTTCAGTTTTTCTATGAGTAAAAGCAAACCATTGTTCAGATTTCCAAAGTGAAACATTTTTGGGTGTCAGTTTCAGTTTTTCCCCTACCTAAAAGGAAAGACCGGGATGGGAGGGGGCAATGGAGACAGTCACTTCCACCACCAACCAAAAACCACAGAAAATTCAACACTGAACATTTTGATTTGTTGATTTGCAATTATTACATGGAATATGTGGGCTAAAGTGAAAATTTTCTGTGATCTCTTTCACTTGGGTCAGGTGGCTGTTTTTATTTGTTCTTTTTTTTTTTTTTTTCAGGAATAAAGTTTGCTATGAAAAATGTCACCCAGCTCTAGCAAACACTAATAGCCCACTGTGCTCTGGATGTGTGCACGGTGCTGCAATTGCCAGCCACCTGGACATATCTGAGGGCAGGGGCTGGGCTCAGCCAGGGACTGCACAGGGGAACACCTAGAAAGTTACCATTGACTGAAGGCTAACAAACATGATTTTCCTTAGCCGAAGGACGGCGATAGCAAAGCTTGGACACTGGGAAAGCGGGTGATAGAGTATCATGCCAGCTTAGTGAATACACAAGGAGAGCTCCAGGGCAGGAATCAATACGCGATTGCCAGACTCCAGAAGCATGAGTGGAAGCAGGGAGGAGGTAATGAGTGGAGCTAAGCCAGGATCGTGACTGGGACAGGTCTGGATCTGTAAGTAGCAGAAGGAAATGTAACAAGATGAAAAAAATAGCTGATGGCAGAGACCAGGCTGGAAGGTTCAGAACTGGTGCAAAGGTGGGTGGCACGAAGCAGCGTAAGGCAGGAGACCTACCCTCACTCGGGGGTTGCAGAGTGCCTTTTACAGCGGGGTGAGGAGCACAGATTTGGCTCCTTACCTGACCCTACTCTTCCTCTCTCAGGAATCCCACACTCACCCCCAAGGCTTGCAGGGTGCTGTGAACGGGAGCGCAGGGTCATATTGCCAATCAGTTTTGGCCCAGCCAGAAAGGGTTCCACCCTCGGCCCTGGGGCCCTTACACGGCCTGGGAACGAATCACTTGTCAAGCACCTCACACAGGCAGGTTGCTTGAGAAAAATTGCATTTCCACCTCTCCACATGCCAACCTACACCTGCCCCCTTCTGGAGATGCCAGGGTG
>ML675617.1:34985671-35009994 GCA_007922155.1 Mesoclemmys tuberculata
GGGTGTCCCCGGGATAGATTTCGCGGGATGCGTGGCAAGCCAGGCGGCCCCGCAGTGCAGAGGGAAATGGAGTCCTTTAGCACAGCGTCAGTTGTGTGTAGCTGTGTGCTATCCCCTGGGAGCTTGCGATGAGCGGCACAGCAGAAAAGCCTTCCCAGTCTGTTCCCTCCAACTCTGTGCATTTGGGGCCCCCGCCCATGGGGTCCCGTCCCCAGGGCCTGCAAATGTGGTGAAGAAGGAGGACCTCAGTCTCTGACTGTAGCTACGAGTAAAAAGTCTCTTCAGGACAGGCCCGTCCTGTGCTCTGCCTGCTCCATCCGGAGGCCGCTCGGGCGAGGAAGGGCTGCTGAGGCAAGCAACACTCATCCCAGTGTGTCTCTGCAGCCAGCGGATCGGGGACCCACGGGGGCTGCCAGGCAGTTGTTCACTGAGCAGAGAAGCGACAGAGCCAGAAAGCAAAGGGGCGGCCTGTGGAATTGGAGCCCACAGTGCCGTCTTGGTGCCGCTGGGTGATGGTCACAGGGTGGCCAGATAGCATTATAAGAGGCTCTGCCATGCCCTCGGCTCTGCCCCTTGTGCCGGCTAGGACCGAGCAGGCAGCGGAGTGCCACAGCCGTCCTGGTGTGGTGCCGGCGTGAGGAGAGTGAGACCGCACGGCCCTGACAGCAGGGCTGGGCTGTCTCGTGTGGTGCTGGATGACGATGGGGTTCCAATGATTTGGTTTGTCGCAGGCTGCGGGCCGTGGAGAGAGAGTGTTCACGCCCCTCAGGGAAGCAGAAATGCATGCACTGCACTGGAGCTTCACTGGCTTGGTCCGGCTTAGCATGCAGCAGCTCCCGCGCTCCTCACTGACAGCCATGGGGCACTGAGAGCCACTTCATCGAGGCCTCTCCAGGGGGCTGAACTGGTCCAGCTTTGTACGTCCGAGGCGGCCTGCTAGATTTCCCAGCCTGGGCGCTGGTTTGGCACAGAACATGTTCATTGGTCTCTGGCTGCTGGAAAGAGCAGAGCTGAGACGATGTGCAGCTAAGCTGCGCACTGGTAGCAGAGCCCCAGAGATGTGTGCACCCCCCCAGGCAAAGAAAGGGTTAAAGAGGGCTTGAGAGGCCAGTTAGGCTAGGGGCTGCACCTGGCGTGGTGCCAGGCTCAATGGGTGACGAAGGCCAGCGGAGGCTGCAGCGAGGAGGGAAGTAACCCAGCCTGGAGAGGCGCAGCCATTACTCCTTGGGGCTGGAGAGCAGAGAGAGTGCAAGGTCACGGAGGCGGCCCGGGGATCGTCTCTCAGGTAGAGCTGTCTGTCGGGCCATGGCAGGCTGTGGGCCAATGAAGCAGGCCTTGGTTGCTGGGTCTAGGGCTATCGCATCCTTGGACTGGAGCCTGGGGCATGTGGGGAGCTGGGTTGCCATAGCCAGCACTGGGAAGGGGGCGAGAAGGCAATAAGGGCAATTGAAAGTCCCAAGGGAGAGGTGCAAGAGCCACAGTGCCCTGAGTTGAGGGCTGGAGACCTGGCCCAGAGCTTGGACTTATTGGCTGGACTCTCTGTTACCCGGAAGGGGAGAGACTGTAATGTGGGCCGTCATGAGAAGAGGCGGGCAGCGCAGGACCTCAGCCAGCACCGGCAGGGGCTGGAAGGCAGAGACCCGCTGCCCCACACTGACTATGAGAGGGCGCTCCTTATTGCCCTCACCTCCTGCAAAAAGTTAGGACCACGTTATTGACTGACCTCTCCTTGCATGGCACAGATGGTCGGCAGTGACTTTGTATGGCTTTCCTGCTGGTGACATGGCTCTGCTTCTCCCTTTCCCCTTAACGGCCAGTGGTTGGGGCAGAGACCGTTGCTAGCTAGGTGTTCGTAGAGCACCTGTCAGGGTAGCTGTGGGGTTATTTATATTCCCATAGCAGCGAGGAGCCCAGCCCCAGGGCCCCATTGTGTTGGGCGCTGGGCACACGCAGACAAAGAGACAGTTCCTGCCCCAGAGAGCTGCCAGCTGCATACGCAGTGGGGAGTGCGAGGAAACAATGAGATGGCATGGGCCATGCTCTGACACTTCGGCAACCTCACCAGGCTTTGTAGACGCCTAGGCAAAGGGGAGTTCTGGGGTGGGATTTGAAGGTGGATAACAAAGCGGCTTTGCAGATGTCTATGGGGCCAGCTCCCACGCACGAGGGGCAGCCTGGGAGACAGCACAGACATACCAGTCTGCAAACGTAGCATGTGGGTCATGGTGGCTGGCATCATGGGCTGATCAGAAGAGAACATCAACAGCTTGATAGTGAACGAGAGATGACAGGTAGGGTAGGGATTGGCCATGAAAGGCCTCGACAGTGAAGACAAGCAGCTGATGCTTGATGTGATAGGGAAATGGGGGGAGCCAAGGCAGAGCTGTGAAGAGAGGTGACATGGTCTAAGAGATCGGCTAGGAAAATGATATTTGCCGCAGCATTCTGAATGGCTCTGAGTGGGGCAAAATTGCGTTTGTCAAGGCCAGTAACCGAGAAGCGAGCTGATGACACTGTCACTGCAATATCCATGTTTATTACTGATGGTAATTTCAGATCCACATTTCCCTCACTTTCACACGAACCCACAGCTAGTTCTTTTATTATTGTCAGTTTATTTACAACAAATATTCCGAACCAGGAACGGAGCTTATAGAAAATGTAACTTTCGCTATAGTCATTAATCCCCAATCATTTAAAACTTCCTCCATTTCCCTGGTGCCAGCCATTTTGGGTCTTTATTCAGCACTGCGGCTCAGGTTTGGACTTTGGCAGGCTGCGAGGTGTAGCCACACACAGCTTTGGGGTGTTGGGAAGTGTCTCCAATTCAGAATGGAAAGATTTCATTACGTTCCGTTCCCTTCTGTCATCCTGCCAACGGTTCTGCTGCCCTGGGAAGTTATCACCTGTCATTCAGAATCAATATTATTGGCCAGGAGTTTCAAATCCTCAGGTATCTTATGCCTTATGGCCACTTCGACCAATAATAGACACAACCGCTTCTGTCAAAACCCCTCCAATGTTTATTCTGAAGCCAGAAACAATATTTACACAGGGTGTAGAAGGTGACTGTGCACAGGTAAAAATACACTCTCTCCAGTTCTCTGACGCACTGTCACTTCCAGAAAACACGTGCTTGGCCCTGCTTGGCCTGGCCAATGCCCATCACGGTCCCTTCATGGTACTCGGCTACCAGCTTGGGAACTGAAGTGGCTTTTCTAGAATTTGCAAAACTCAGAAGTGTAATCAAAGGCTCTCTGGCAGGTTACCCACAGCAACAACTGCCAATACCCCTTTGGATGGAGATCTGACCCCAACGATTTCTCACTATGAAAGGCAAACAGTGTGCTCAGAGGAGTACAGGAGAGCGAGCCCAGCTCCTTGCCCTGGGAAACGTGCCTTTTCTGTAGGTGGACAGCACAGTTACCACGGGCGAGAGGTGCAGAAGGCAATTCTGTCTATGACCCTTGTGCCGGATTAGGGTGGGGAGAGGCTAGCGTGAGGTTTCAGAAACAGCAAATAGAGAGGACGCTCAGTCCATTCACAAACAAAAATCACAGCCCCTGGCAATTCCCCCTCAGGCAGGCATGGGCTGGGTGAATGGCAGGGATTGTCACAGACGGGCACAGTCCGGGCGGGCTGGCTGGCTGAATGGTGTTCACAGGGTAGGCGGGTGGCTATTTCCTCATTCCTGGTCCGCACGTTGCTGCCTTTGGTTTGAGGTGGGCCCTGACTATCCTGACGGGAGGAGTTTTCTGGCTGGTCTCCTCTCAGGGGCTGATGACCAAGGCAGTTTCCAGGTAGCCTTGTGGGAGAATGTGTCCAACTCACCAACCACTCAGCCGAGGGTCTCGCGTGCCTCTGTAGTGGTATTTGTTCAACATTACTAAGAAACACATGTCATTCCTCCAAAGGAAGAGAGGAATCCTGCCGAACGTTTGGCTGACGTGAGGCAGTGCAGAGTCCTAGATCTGCCTGCTTTCCCACCCTCCCTTCTCCTGGTTTCCTCTCCCCTTGCAGCTTATTGGTCAGTTTTGTAAACCAGCAAGCATGTAACCACAAGAAAAGGGGAAATGGCCAGTGCTCCCTGCAGGCCCCCACATGGGGGGGGAGAAATGGTACACTTTACTGGGGCCCAAAGGCCCTGGCCCAGGCTGCAACCCCCATTATCATGAGGAACACATTTTTTCATGGCTCATGAGATTGTATGCAGGGGATGAGGGACTGTGGGGGTGTGTGGGAGGGGTCCCATGTTACAAGCTTATATTGGGCCCAAAAAAATTATGCTTGGACCCTGAATCTCTGACACACTTCTTACTACTTATTGTTATTAATAGCAATTACTCACACGTCTGAGGTGTTTTATCTCTATCTCCAAATGCTCCACAAAGGTGGGTAACTCAAAGTATTTGCATGCAACATATGGGGGAACAGAGGCACAGAGAGACAATCAAGAACTGCCTCCGCACTCCCATTGTCCTGCTTTACCTTCTGGCCATGCTACCTCCTATGATCTCAGACCATGGGCTATGCAGGTGTTCTGTGGTCATGACTGCACTGTGAGAATAGGTTATGCATTAAAAACGTGTTAGCTGGCTGTGGCTTCCCTCTAGGGCTGACCACATCCTGCTAACATGATTTTCAACCTGCCTACAGTGGGTGCAAAGTCCTGTTTACAATCATGTGAGTTAAGGTGTTAGCTAACATGTTTTAAAGCTCAACCTGTTTTCCTAGTCTAGACTTGGCCTATTTGTTTCTTCAGCAGAGAACGGTGAAACTCAATTCTTTCAGCCCATGGGAATCAGTGCAAAGCTTCTTTTCAGACTGAACAAAGATCAAGGGATGTGTGAATTCACACGAAACCCAGTTGGAACGAGGGGCTACAGTGTGACAGGATAAATGCAGGCAGGCTCGCTCTCGGCCTTAGCAAATGTTGCTACAAATTCAGGCTGAATTTTGAGTTAAAGGGCCCCCCCAAACAAAAGTGACCCTTCAACAGGAACAAAAAGGGGAAAACTCAGCAGTATTCTCCGTACAACCGTTAGGCAAACGAAGGGGGACACTTTCAAAGAGCCTGGAGATCTAGAAAGCCAATGAAACATGTGCTCCTAAATTTCTCTAGTACTCTTGAAAATCTCACCCTTAAGGTGTCAGTGGTAAAATAGTGTAATTTATACCAGTCTGGCCTTCAGTGCGCATGCAAATGTCACTTCACAGGCTGAGATGGTTAGACAAGTGGAAATGATCCCCTTAACCTCACCGGACACTCCTTTGAGGCAGTTTTCCTTTCTTGACATATAAGTTGCCTCACATTTGGCATTCCGTGAGTGTGCAAAACAAATGCAAATTCCCCTCCCTTTCTAATTTGCATTGTCCAATCAATGTACAATCAACATGCAGGCTGATTTCACCCCCCAAAGATTTCCGTGAGTCACTTGTTTATACCATATCTGAAGTTGACCCTGGCAGTTCAAACAGAAAGAAAAGTTATGTTTGTGGCAAAGCAGAAATATCCCAATGGGACTGGGCTAAGGTTTATCACAAAGAGGAAAACATTGGGCCAATAATAACGTGATGACAACAAACAAACCATAACCTCCAAAACTTCCCAGGAAAGCAGCAAGTGTAACCCCTCCCAGCAGAGAAACTCAGAGAGGCTGTTTAGAGGGCAGGGATTGAGAAGGGTTTATATAACACAGGTGCTCAGCTACTTCTCATCCAGGTGAAAGAGTTCAGAGACAAAGCTGCTCTGCTTTTCCACCTAGTAGTTCGATGACTCATACACGGTTGCCTGGGTAACTGTGACATAAGTAGAGGGGAAATAACCCATTTAGCACCTATATTTCATGTGCCTCCTGCGCTGGAATGCGGAATATTTTCTATGTGCAAGCAGCCCTCGGTGCCCCTGGAATAGCTCTGCTGTCACGTGCCTTGTCAGGACAGACTGCTATTGCTCAGTGTCACTGCATGAGCAATGAAATGTGTGCATCTGTACATGTCACCAGCTCAGCTCTGCCCACCTCTTTCTTCAGCAGGAGCCTTTCCCTAACACCCGCTGGCTGGTGCTTTCTCAGCCACTTGCTGCTGGATGAGAGGAATGCTGAAAAGTTGTTCTGCATGTATTGTAGCTTAGAAAAGAAAGCTAGCAACTTTTCAGACAAAGACCAACATTGCAGGCCAAGGAGAAATACTCAAATAGCCTGTATGTTGCCTGCTCATATTGTGGATGTGCCTGATTTAGAGCTGACATTGAAACAGTTGCCCCTTGTGGGCCCAAGCAGCTAGCCAATTTTTAGGGCTTTGCCATCTTTGCCATCAGGAGAACTTGATAATCTGAGTCAGGCATTCCTTTGAGGCAATCCTGGTTCTCTACAATGAATGAAAATAAAGTCCCGTTTTCCTGAACACAGCAGCATGCTGTTTCCTTGCTCAGAAATCCAAGTCTGCGTTTCCAGCCAGTCCTGTGCCCAGGGAGCTCTGTCTCTGACCTTCCTCCCAGAGCCACGCTCGCCATGTCTTCTCTGGCTTTCTGCCTCTTGCAAAGACAGATGCACATAGCTGCAACTAATCAAGTCTCTAGCCCCTGTGTTTGCAACAAGTTTCAGGGGAAACCTCACAGGCCACATGGCTTACCTCTGCTCAGCCTTTGCCATCTGGCACATTGCCTTGGGAGGTGGCTGCTATGTTTCCGGCTATCTCTATATAAAAGAGCATTTAGTTGCTCTGTCCATTTTGCCTGACAGAAGGGTGCCTAGCACAACCAGTCAGCTTTAACAAGGTTTGCGATTGTCAGTAGATCAAAAAGCTGCTTGAAAGCAGCCATTAACACCTTCCAGCACAGGGTCAAGGTTGAAACCACATCTTCTGCTCCTGCCCCTCTAACTGCAGTTCCAAAGATTTTTATCACAGGGATCTCCCCACTTGATGGCAGCTATAGGTTTATGCAGTTCTATCACCAGTTCTTCCAGGAACCTGCTCCAACGTTTGCCCATTCCGTCACATGCCACTCCTCCACCATGCTCCAGGGTTTGTGTCTCCAGCTGGCTGCAGTGGAAAGGATCCCTGATCAAGTTCCCTGATCTCACTCCTGCTTTGAAACCTGTACTCCAATACTGCGTGCTTACAGAAGTAACTGTTTGGTTCAGTGATAAAATCCCAACCCACATGGTCTGTGCTAACACCAGTCAGGCAGTGCAAGAATGTGACATGGGAAATCCAGTACAGAAATCATAGGAAGGGCTTAAATTTTACACTGCCCCGGCCATGCTATATCCTTTCTGTAGATAAAGATCCAGGCCTGTCAATTAAATTTTTCTTGTCTGCATTGTGTCCCCTTGTTTAGAGAGCAGAAACTTTCCTTGGGGGCATTATCAAAACCCTACATCAGACCACTAGACCCCAAGCTAAACCTTTCTAACATGTTGGCGTTATCCCAAGGAAACTGTTGTATAACCACTGTGTGAAAGCCATTTCAGGCTAGATGGTCTGAGGCCAATTGAACCATGAGAGATTTTGCCAGTGAGATGGGATTTCTCTGGGCAGGCATGAAAAATGTTCTTCTAGTGATTCAAAGAATACAGGTGGCTGAATACAACTTCATTGAGGTTGATGGAGTTACATTGCAAGAGAAGCTGCCCCATTCAAGCCTTGTGTTTAATGGCATGTCTGCAATTCCACAGAATCCATTGGTTGGTAATGATTCTATCCATGCCTGTCAAAGGTCCGCTTACTGGGACTGTTGTCCATGGACCCAAGACCTGACGTTGAAGGAGTAACACACTGCTAAGGAGACCAGAGCTGTGAGCCACGGTGTTACCTTTCTGTTACAGCAGCAGTGAGTTTGGTGGTCATTGTACTCAGCTGTCTGCCACACCAGCCTGTCCTCCTCACGGCTTTCCCAGCCCAGACTTTGGCTAGCAGGTAACAATCAGTAAAATCCAGCCCCCAAGCTCCTCAGAGAGGTTTCTCTGCCATGCACAGCCCCTGCCGTGGTGCATTCACAGACAATACTAAGTTTCCTGCTCTGCTAAAGAGTCAGTACATGGCATTCGATCAGTGTAACTGGAGTTAATGCACCCTTCCCTTGAAACACAGCCCTGAGCTGGTTTATCAGACAAGTAAAACAAATTTGTTAACAAAAGAGCACGGATTAGGTGGTAGCAAGTACTGTAAAAGATAAAAGGAGAGATGGCTGCAAGCAAATTAAAGTGGAAAAACGCACATTTAAAAATCTAAAACTTAATCTAGCAAAATACAGTCTTGGTTCAAGATGGCTTCTCCCATCCCTGTCTCCTTTCCAGCTTCGAGTGGCCACAGAGATCAAATTACTTGGTTCCTTCGTCTTCTAAAGTGAAGGGTCCAGAGGGAATCTCTGTTCCTCATGTTCCCAAAGGAATTGCCTTTTGTCTTGCAAGCCAGGAAGTCCTCTTGGGGCTTCGGTCTCCTGTATCTGTCTGGGGTGCAGGATCCATGTTAATTCACTATGTCTTGAGTTCAGGCTCATGATAACTCTTAGCTAGTTTAACCTTATTGCACTCTTTAGGGCTAATATGCAAATTGAGTTGAACTCACTTTCCTTTGTCTAGGACAGACCCATTTTACCCACTTTGCCTAGGCTAGGCTGTCTTTTTGTGTTAAGCGCATTCTAGCGACACTATCCAGAGGGGATTCGTAACTTCACAGCCAATGGTAACGCTGGCACCTTACAACCATAGTAATAACCAGTGTGTTACTCGCTTTCATATGTCAGCTCCCAAGGCAATCTTGTACAAATACTGTCAGTGCCGTGTCGGGTGTGAATATTGAAGTGCGTAGGGCCACAGGACGGCTTATAGTTTGGGGAAAATACCATTTCTTTGTGCAGTGTGCTGACAGGAGTAACCATGGAAGTTACGAAAGCTGTAACAGCAAGTAGGAAATCACAAATAATTGGGTTATTAGGCTTTGCTACCGTTAACAGCTGCTTTTAGTGCAAGGCCCTTGTGGGAGTAATCCTGCCAAGGCTGGGTTGTTTTGTTAAAATGAGATAGGCCTTGGGACATGAGCTCAGGTCACCATTATGTCTTCTCATCCTGCGCAAGTGATCGCAAGGGCGCAGGTACCCTGCAAGCTGCATGAGTAAGAGGGAGTCTAGGCGGCTTTTGCAATATGGGAACTAGGCAGTTAGACCACAATGATGCGTAGGGATTATTAAGAAATGATTAATGCAGATTATTAATAATTAGAGGTGTAATTATAAACACCAGGAATGTCACAAATGGATAATAGGCAGATACTAATCTTGTTAGGGTCATGGAAATTGATCGAATATTGTATCCAATACATTACATAAAGTAGAGGTATAAAAGATGCAATCTAGTTCCCTATTTTTTGGGTTCCTCAAGTGTCTGAGACAGCTTACATATATCAACTTTCCCAGGATTTCAATGATATTTGTCTGTATCAATGAAAGCTCATAAAACTCCTGTGTGTGCGTCACCAGATTTTATCTTCTCAGGTAATTGCAATTAGCCACCTGAAAAAGAATCTATTATTTGTGACAAGTGCATGTGGCACCCCTATAAATCATTTTGTAATTGCAATAATCACTCAGGCTGCACTTGCACTTGGCACCCAAGATTAATTCAAAGGCTACGCGGCATGAGAGGGAAGTAGGGATTTAGGAGAAAGATATTTTGGGAAACAGTCAAACATTGCCCAATTAAAATACAACCATTCGGTTTGAGAGTCCTCACTCGGTGAAAATGAATGAGATGCGATTGCCGCAGATTGTTTTGTCTCAGCATAGCAGCAACTGACAATTAGAAGGTTTTATCTCCTCCAATTTCCCTCCACCACAAGGGACAGAAACATGTTTTTACATCAACAATTAAATTCTGCAAAATCGGATGGGATGCTAGAGAAGTGTTGACACCATAGGCCAGCTCCAGCCCTTAGATTGTCTAAAGTTCTACGCTGGGTTCTGCATTAGAGAACTCCATCAGTGCAACATGTATCTGTGTCTATGTGTATCTTACTCTGCTTGTGCCGAGTGATCTCCTTGGACTGTAGCAGAAAACATCCATGCTCCTTGGCTTTCTCCATTAAATGCTCTTTGCTCCTGAATATGCCACAATACAGCCAGGGGAGCCAGACTTCAGAGCTAAGCAGCAGAGCATTCTTATGACAGATCTAAGTAGCGGTTGGCAATATCAAAGACCACACCTAGGAGGAAGTTCCAGCATCTCCCCCACGCAACGGCCTTTCGCTCATTTCATGGCATTGCCCGGAACACACGGTTTGGCGTGGTCTCCACTTCGGTTTTGCCAGCACAGCTCTGTCAGGTAGTGGTATGATTTTTATTGCCACAGCTGTGCTGGTAAAATCTGTAGTGCAAATTCAGTTATACCTGTGTTATACAGGTATTACACTGAGAGCAGTATAGCGTCCGCTGTTTCCCTGGAAGATTTTGCGTGGCTTAACTATATAGGTATAACTTGACTGGTGAAACCTTCTCACCGCAGACAAAGCCTTTGATGGTCTAGATAACAGTGAATATTGGATCTGGAAATAAAATGATCTCATGGAATAGGATTTTAATACCTATAGGGCAATGCAAAAATGCCATGTGAGCAGATGTTGCCTTTTACCCAGCTACATGACTGTGGCTGGCCCAGGTCAGCTCCGGGCTCTTGCTGTATAGATGTTGGGGCTCCTCTCTGCTCATAGAGTCCAGCGATTGGGCTCCAACCTGAGCCTGAATGTCTACACAGCAATTTTCCAGCCTCACAGCCCGAGTCCATGAGCCTGGATCAGCTGACCTGGACCAGCCGAAGGCGTTAAGTGCTGTGTAGGGACCCATCGGGACAGTTACGTTTTACGATAAGTGAGCAGAGAGATGTTTGTCTTCACAGGCACTGCGGGGTCCTTCCTGCTGACTGCTTCGGTTTCAACAAATAGCATTTCCTACTGAAAAAATATTTAATTAGATAATTCCATAGCCACCCCCATCATTGTCTGTTCTCCCCAAACTCCTGTTAGCATCAGGGCCAACTAACAGAGAATGTGGATAGCAAGATATAGGTGGCCATTGCTCATTCCAGGCTTCTCACACCAGACTGTGCACGGGACAGAAACTAATCTCTTCTGTCCTCTGTCATTGGTTTCTGTTTCCATCTGCTCTGTGCTGCTTGGATGGCCTGCCCTTGCTGCTAAGGGCTCTTGTTAAGGTTTCTCCTAGGCACCCTTGTTTCCTTGCACCGGTTGGTTTCCATGTGACTGCTTCTGGTGGGAGTGTGCATTGGCATCTGGAGTCGGTGCCTCAAATTGTCCCAGCACTTCCTTCTGTTTCTGGTGGACATGAGCTGCTGGCTGTTGATTTCACAGATCTCTTCACTGATGATGAAATCTTTCCACCCAATGCCCAGAATCTTGCTTAGGCGCTTAGTTTCACAAGCATCTTGTTTTCTAACAGCTCTCCAGCCCTTGCAGCCATATGTTAACACGAGATTATGTCCGAGTTGAAAATTCTCAGTTTTCTTCTGATGCTGTATATCTTTGATTTCCACCTGTTGTTGGGTTTAGTGCATGTTGTGGATGCCTTTCCTACCCCTGATCTCACTTCTGTCCTGAGGTCTCCAGTTAAATGGATTGTCCTACTTTCTTGGTGTTTTTGCCTTCTTAAATGTTCTTGCATGACGTCTGGTTTCAAAAATATATATTTTGATGTCCCTGATTCAGCGTCCTGGGTGGCCTGCCATTTGTGCAGAGGTGTCTGTCTTTTGCTTGTAGCTTTTTGATACAATAGCACAATATCATAAGCAAAACCTAGATCTTCTGGGCATCTGCCATCCACCCATGCTATGCCAGTGTTTGCGTTGCTAAAACACATCTTCATTATCCGTTCCCTGACAATGCAGACAGCAGAGAGAGAATGCAGTTTGCTTTCACGTCAGTGTCCACATTGAACCATGCTGTCTGGCTGATCGCCCTTCCAGCACACTTTGCATTGCCACATACAGCCTGAGGATGTTGATGGCTTTCACTAGAATTCTGTATGACTGAAGAATATTTCGCAGTGTCTGGCTATGCACGTTGTCAAATGCTTCTTGACAAAGCAATGAACTTGAGGAGGAGAACCTTCCATTCTATCAATTCTTCTATGATGGTCCTCAGTGTGACTATCTGATCTGCACAGGATCTCTTGGACCTCAAATCCAGTCTGTTCTTCCCTAAGCTATTCTGAAGTGTCCCTAGCCTATGTTTGCCAGAACCTGGGAATGGACGACAGGATGGATCACTTGATGATGGCCTGTTCCGTTCATTCGCTCTGAAGCCCCTGGAATTGACCACTGTCAGAAGACAGGATACTGGGCTAGATGGACCATTGGTCTGACCCAGTATGGCCGTTCTTAGATTTTTAAGCTTTACATCCGTTACCTCTTTCATCCTGTGTAGTATCATGCTGTAGAAGACTTTCCCCACAACACAGGGTAGTGTGACTCCTCTCCACTTGCTGCAGTCAGTAAATTCGCGACCCTTTTAAGGTATTCTGACAATTATTCCATTTGTGCCCTGAGCCTGTTTTCCCCAGACTTCATTGAACAGCATTGCCAGTTTCAGTAGAGTGGCAGTGTCAAGTGCTTTTAGCATTTCGGCTGTGATCTGCTTTCCTCCCACTGCTTGCTTGTTTGTCAGATTCTGTACTGCAGCTCGTACTTCTGACATCTCTATGGGATGATCAACTTCACATGTTTCATCAAGCTCTGGTGCTGAGGAAGGACTGAAAACCATTGCAACAACCACTCTGATAACAATTTCAGTATCATTTACATTTAAAAACCAGATGATGTGACCTTTTTCAAAACTGTTCACATTTTGAGAAAGGTCAGACTTTTTTTATGAAAAGCTAGTTTGGTTGGTTTTTTGAAAGGCTTTTTCATTTAAAAAAAATTCAACTGGCTTCACTGTCAAGGCTTAATCCAGATCTGATCTGCCCTAACGCATGCTGGGATTCATACACACCTGTAATCGTGGTCCTTAATATAACAGCACCTTCCAGTTAATGAAGCACATCTGATTTGACAAAAGCTCATTAGCTTTGCAAAACCCAGCTATGATTTTTTTGATGTTCCATTTTGCCCAAAGATTATGTTGTGGCCAGGAAAGGGGTTCAGAGAAACAATTCTGCTTTTGCCCCAGCCCAGATAATCTAACCCTGCCTAGTTCCCAACTCCCTGAGCACGGTCTTTGAGTGAAATTAAATTGTGTTTATATAGGACACAATTACATTCCTGCCATTTCCAACTGAATGGCAATTCTTGAACATTCTATTTTATACCAGCGTAAATCTTCCCTGTCAGTATTTTGACCTTGACAACTCCTCCCCAAACTCCTGCAAATTGGACAATATGGGCCATGCAGGCTTTTGTTCTGAATGATCAATTAACGACGAAGTCATGGACCAGCTTTCTTTCTGGCACAGCCACATGTATAAGACTGTTGACTGTATATGTATGTGTACAGATTATGTCCAAAAGAAGTTACGTTAAAAGCATTATTGGGGCTGCCAAGTCAAACACTCAAAAGTTTGGTAATACCAGAATTAAGGTTGCCAGTGCTTCCAGATTGAAAAAAGAGGAGAAACAAAAATATTGAATAAAGCTCTCTCATTCAGGGAGCACTGTCCCTCTTGTGTTTCTACATTATAACTTGGAAAAGTTATAAACAACTGAAAACAGAGTATTATCATGAGAAATGCTACTGGACTTACCTATAATAAGTTTTCCCTCATTTCTTTATGATTCAGCCAGAAGATTCAATTAAATTGAAATTGGTTCTTTCTCAGAGTTCTACATTTCTAAAACCACCAAGTCTGGCATAGAAGGGAAGAGACAAGCTTATATAAAAATACTAGCTACAAGGACTTGTTTTTATTTAACATTTATAAAAATGGAAACATTGTAAGTTTCATTATCTTCTGAGACAGGCCTGGAATGATGGAAGCAGCTCTCTTGGAGCAGTTGGAGTTGTAGATATACAAGAGCAACATCTCACACCAGCAGCTAGGAATGTAGGAATATTTCTGTCAGTAAGAAGAAATTTAAGTCTTCTCCTTCTTAATGGTGCAGCAGTAGAAAATGCTCAAACCAACTTTCTTTACCTCCCTTTTTGTCTTTGCATGTTGGTAAAGGAACATAAAACTTTTCAGTCGAGGTGGCTTGCTGAAATCTGAGAAAACAGCAAATGAACAATATTGCTACTTGATGTTTAATAGCTTCTGGGAAATCGGTTTGAAACTCTGTTCAGTTCCTGGTGGGTTAGTGGACACATTACAATAAATAACCACTGCCACAGAGAAATGGAAAAAACTGTCCTGCCAACATTTAAAAAGGATAAATGCGTTGATGTGGGTAAGCAAAGGTCAGTTAGCCTGACACTGATCCTGGGCAAAATCATGGAAAGGCTGATATGGAATGCAGTCAGTAAAGAATTAAAGGCCAGTAGTATAATCTGTGCAAGTCAACATGCTTTTATGGAAAACTTGTCAAAGTTGTGTTTGTTTGTTTGTTTGTTGAGATCACAAGTCTGATTTATAAAGGTAACAGTGCTGGCATACTATACTTAGATTTCTGTAAGGCATTTAATTTAGTCCTGCATGACGTTCTGATAAAAAGATTAGCACCATACAAAATCAGTGCAGCCCAGATTAAATAATTAAAAATTGGCTAACTGATAGATCACAGAAAATAACTATAAATAGGAAAGACTCATCCAAGGGGGTGTTCCCAGAGGCTTTATCAGGGATCTCTTTTCAGTCCAAGGCTAATCAATCTTCATTAGTGATTTGGGAGAAAGTATCAAATCATTACTGGCAGTATTTGTATGACAAAAATTGGTGGAGTGATGAATGATGCTACGGACAAGTCAGTTATAGAGACTGACCCTGAACTTTTGGTAAACTGGGCTCATTGGAACTATACCTGTGTCTTAATACAGCCAAATGCGTGGTCCCATGTCTAGGAACAAAGAACACAGGGCATACTAATGAGATGGGGATGGTATCATGGAATGCAGTGATACTGAAAAAGACTTGGGGCAACTATAGATGACCACCTGAACGTGAATACCCAGTGCAGTGCTTAGGGCATGTCTACACTGCCCCATGTGAATGTAGTCCTCTTCAAAGAGGGCTATGTTAATGCAAATAGGAATCTTTTAGCTTATACCTGCAGCATCTTCACTGGGGAGTTACAGCTCAAGTTACAGCTTGGTGCGCACTGCTACTCACACCTCATGAACCGCAAGGCAATGTTGACATGCTGTAAGAGGGTGAACGTGATCCTTGGGTGAGTAAAGAGGGGAATAGCAAGTTGGAGTAGAACAGCGGCATTATCTCTGTATACGACATTAGCACCCTTCCTGGAAAGGTGTGTCCTGTTCTGATGTCCACACCTCAAAAGGATGTTGACAAATTGGGAAGGATGCTGAAAAGATCTACAAGAATACTTAGAAGTCTGGAAAATCGGCCTTAGGGTGAGAGACAGAAGAAATTCTGTTTATTTAGTTCCATCAAAAGAAGGCAACTCGATCCCAGTCTGTGAGTACCTATGTGTGGAACAGGTTTTTAAGAGTGTAGTGGGCTCTTCAGTCTAGCAGAAAAAGGCATATCGAGATCCAAGGGCTGGAAGCTGAAGTTAGACAAAATCAGACTGGAAATGGGGCGCTCACTTTTCACAGTGCAAGTGATTGACCATTGGAAGAGCTGACTAAGAAATATGGTGGATTCCCCAGTGTTTGAGAATTGTAAATCAGAAGTGGCTGTCTTTTCATAGAATCCTAGAAGATGAGGGTTGGGAGGGACCACAGGAGGTCATCTAGTCCAACCCCCCTGCTCAAAGCAAGACCAACCCCATCTTTTCCTAAAAGATACGCTCTAGCATGAACAGAACCTATGGGCTTGATGTGATAACCATGGGGGTGAAATTCTCTGGCCTGTTTCATGCAGGAGGTGAGTCTAGATAACCAGAAATGTCTTCTCTGCCCTTCGAAGGCTCAGCCTTAAGCTGTAGGCAGAAGGCCCTTTGTGGCCGTCACGGGTGAGTGGTCCCTTTAAAAGGAATGAGGACAGCTCACTTCACTGAGACTAATTCTCTGCTTCCCACTGGGGCCTAGTTGAAGGCCTCTGGCCTCCGTCCCAGTGGCGGTTAAGGCAAGGAGGAAGAAGAGGCTGGAACTGGTGAGGGTGCCCTGGTGCGAGCTGCATGAAGTCCCATGAGGGCAGGAGTTGGGAGATGACCCAGAGAAGGACCGAGCAGGAGTTGGTGGGGCAGGACTGAGTGTGGCAGCCCAGGTCATGGGAAGGAGCCAGCTCAGCCAGGGACGGGCTAAAGGCCAGGGAAGAGGGCGACTCTGGAGGAGTCCAGCAGGTGCAGAAGGCTGGGGAGTGGGATGCTTCACAGACCTGCTGGCAAGGAATCTGAGTTGATGGTTGTGGTGGAAGAGTTGTAAGATGCTTGGAGAATCGCCAGTGGGCTGGGTACGGGGATCATGGAACAGGGACTGTTAGCTCTCCTGGGGGGAGGTGTTCACAGCACAGGGCCCATAAAATTGGTGAACTGTCTGCCTTTGAATGTGTTACTTTGGGGCTGGTGAACTGTTTCACGTGGAGGGACGTGCAAATGGAAGCCCTTCCATTAATAAGTGATGTCGGGCTTCAGGGTTTTGATCAAACTTTGAGAAGGACGTTGTTCTTTTCCTGGGCAGGTGAGAGGGCCATTGGTCTGGCCTGGGACAGGAAGAAGGGGCCACTCAGTCAGATCTGGGGACCGAGGAAAAGGAAACTGAGGCGGGACCCTCCTGTCACTCTGCTTTAGGGGCAGAGTAGATCCTGTGACAATAGCACATGTAAGGAAGGTTTTAGTGGAACTTCCCCCTGCTCAGACAGTCTGAGTGGCGCTCCCTTCTGCTCAGTCAACTGAAATGAGGGGGGCACTTTGTTTGCATGGACTTCGTATTTGCATGAGTACATTTAAGTATTTAGCATAATTCACTGTATATGGATAAGCACACCTAGGTGCTGAGCATAATGGGCAATGGTTAGCATGGCTGGTTTTGGGCTACAAACCACTTTTGTGTTAACTGCTGGGGTAATGAAATGTTGTCCTTCAATTGTATGAACAGATGTCAGCAAAACTGTGCTTAGCCTGTTATGATAAAATACTTTACCCTAAACTAAATAGAGTTCCACAGGGGTGGCGGACAGATGTTTCAGCATTGAGGGGGGGAGAGATATGAGGAATCTCGTATTGGGATTGCACCAACCCTGGGAAAGGGCTGCTCCCATACATGGAGTGATGATCTCCTCCCATTGTTAAAAGGCAGAATTAACAACTCCTCTTGGAGTCTTTTGTTTCTTGAAAGCAGGGACATCGCTTCAGTGTCATCAGGTTTACCCATGAGCTGAAAGTCACCAAGAGCTGAATCACTAGAGGACCTGGGAAACTTTGCCTGACAACTGACAAAGCTGAGTCAGCGATGGTCAGCAGGAGCCTGGGATGGTCGGCATCAGTTGAAGCCTGGTGCAGTCGGCGCCAGCCAGGTGCGATTAGCGGGAGCCTGGTGCATTCGGCACCAGTGGTCAGCCTGGTGAGGCCAGCGGTCAGCGGGAGCCAGGTGCGGTCAGTGGTCGGAGACTCAGCAAGACCCGGAGGCCATAGGAGACAGCAACGGAGGAGGCCTGGTCAAGCCTGTGGCCAGAGAGAGTTTGCAGGGGGGGCAGGCTGAGACCCAACCCGACATTGCAACTGCAATGGTCAGAACAAGGAAGGCACGAGGGGGAGGCGAAGGACACGCCCCTACTCCGGGGTGGTTTGGCTCAGTGAGTTCATGAATTCTGTTTGCACCGTTTCCCAAACCAGGGCTGTGTTATCTCTCTTCTGTATTAAAAGGTTTACTTCTACACTCAGACTCCGTGCTAGCGAGAGGGGAAGTATTGCCCTTTGGGGCGCCCAGGGGATAGTGTGTGATTTCCCAGGTGACTGGGTGGGGACTTGAGCCAGTTTGGTGCTGTATCATTGACGGGGACGCCCAGATATAGAACCCGGCCCTTGCTGCTGCCGACTCTGGCAGAAGGGTTACACACACAATGCTGTTCTGTGCATGACGGTGCAGATTGTGTACCATGCCAGCTCGAGGCTATCTTTAGCTAAAACATGTATGTCTTGCTGTATGAAAGAGCTGGAGAACCGGCTCTGATGTGAGATTTCATTGTGGTTTGGGAGGTACTTCTGGTGTATTGTACTTGCTCAGTAACTCGTGTTTCACAGCAAATCTGGAGTGAGGCTGGATGTGGATTTGGATTTTAGTTTCAAGTGACATTTCCCTCTTCTCTTGATTTGGCCATGCACACCGCGTCATGCAGACATGGTGCTGAGGCATGGCAGGGCGAGCTAAGGCCTGTTGTCAGAATCCTGAATGTATTTTTGGAGCGTTTAAATTACATCCTAAACATCAGTTTTGCTGGACTCGTGTGTGGGTGCTTGTTTGATTTCCTTGTAAAACATTTTTAAAATCTTTTCTCTCAGTGCTGTAACAGAGCTGCTCCCTGCATTTTCACTCCCTTCTCACCCATCCCACAGTGAATACAAGACCTTATTAACATCTCCTTTACAGCTATTTACAGCTAATAAGCTGTCAATGCAAATATCCTGAAACCACAATAACTTCAAAGGGGCCAAGAGCTTTAGAATTTCATGGCTTCATATCTGCTCAGCTATCAGCATTCCCTCGCATCTGGAACAGATCTTTTTTAAATTGTTTTGAAGAGCTCCAAAAAGGAAACAGCAACTGATTTTTCACTCTAAGTTATGTCTAAACAAGAAAGTTGTCCGGTTTGACTCAAATTGTTTTTTTTAATCAATTTATTTCAGCTGAGGCAAAAGGGTGTGCAGAAGCCGGCTATAAGGACAAATGCAAGGTGCTCCGCTAAGGAAGGAACAATCCGTTGCACACATACAAAATTGGAAATGACTGCCAAAGAAGGAGCACTGCGGAAAGGGATCTAAAGGGTCACAGTGGATCACAAGCTAAATGTGAGTCCACAGTGTAACACTGTTGCAAAAAAAGTGAACATCATTCTGGGATGTATTAGCATGAGAAGTAAGTCTTCCATTCTAATCCCCGTTGATTAGGCCTCAACTGGAGCATTATGTCCAGTTTAGAGCGCCTCATTTCAGGAAAGATGTGGACAAATTGGAGAAAGTCCAGAGAAGAGGAACCAAAATGATTCAAGGTCTAGAAAACATGACCCATGAGGGAAGATTGAAAAATTCGGTTTGCTTAGACTGAAGAGAAGAAAACTAAGGGGGAGACACAACAGTTTTCAAGTACATAAAAGATTGTTACAAGAGGGTGAAAAATTGTTCTTGTTAACCTCAGAAGATAACAAGGAGCAAAAGGCTTAAATTGCAGTCAGGGTAGTTTAGGTTGGACATTAGGAAAAACATCCTAACTTTCAGGGTAATTAAGCACTGGAACAAATGGCCAACAGAGGTTGTGGAATTTCCATTGTTGGAGGTTTTTTAAGAACAGGTTAGACAAACACCTGTCAGGGATGGTCTAGTTATTACGTAGTCCTCCTTTGAGTACAGGGGACTGGTCTAAATGATCTTGCGAGGTCCCTTCCAGTCCTGCACTTCTATGATTCTTGTCTGGTTTAGCTTGAATCTGCTCCCAGTTGACCCAGTTTTGGGGAAGAGTCAACATGTGCTAAAAAGAGCACTCAGGATCCTTTTAAGGGGAAAAGGCAGTATGCCACATTTATTAACAGATGCTAAATCAATAATTATCTTAAACGTATGTGCATACACTCAATAACTATCTTAAACCTATGCACGCGCACACACACACACACACACACACACACACACACACACACACACACACACACACACACACACACCAGGAAATGTTCTGAGGTTGTATAGCTACCAGTCCTTATCGTGGCTGGAGATCGCAGCTTGGGTTAGTTGCTGAAGTTCGTGGCTCATGGCAGTTACCTGGCCAGGGAAGCTGGGCACGAGGAGAGCGGGGTCTTTGTCGGGGTGCACCAACGCTCTTCTTTGATGGTCTGCAGAACAGTTTCTCTCTCTTCCAAAATCTTCGAATCTCACCCAGTCTTTTATAACCTTTTGACTTCAGTTTAAACTTAGGAGTTCTGCTGAGTCACGTCGCTTCTCTGTGTCCGTTGCTTGCTGGACAATAGCAGACGTGACTTTCAGCTCGGTCCTGGTGTTTTGATTAAGTTTACTCTTTTGTTTTCTGAGGTGGATTCCTGTTTTGCTTTTTAGGGATGTGTTCACACTTCTTCAGCCGTTAGGGTGGATACCACACTTCATCAGAACAAGCTGGCAGTTTGGGTCTGGTTCACACATACAAACACCTTCCATTCATACCTTGTTCAGACAACATCTAAAAGCGTACATACACCTTCCATTCACACCTTGTTCAGATAACATTACCTATTCATCTAACAGTTTAGAAAGAGTTTTGTAAAAGATGGAGTACATTTGGTCAAAATGGAGTTTTACATTTACAATATGGAGTATGGCTGAGGGGAGTTCAAATATTACAAACAGATTCTACAGGCTTACAAGTTTATTCCTACATTATCCCCCTTTTGACCCTTCACTTCACATGTGAGGTGAATGGGTCACATTTTACTGAATGAATATTTGTTAGTCAAGAAGGGTGGCTGGCAGAAGGGAGAAACCCTTCATTACAATTTTTGTAATTGTTTTAAGGCAATATATTGAGAAACAATACGAGCTTGCGGTTTTAACCTTAAATACATTCTTTTCATCCAGCAACACATGCAACACATTACAATTAACATTACTACTATTAAGGCAAAAAGAATAGCAATGGGATGTAGCATAACTTTTAGAAATGATGAACAGGAGAGGCTCCATCCCCCCAAAATGTCATACCAATGATGTGTCATTATTTGTTTTGCTTGTGCAGATACTCTTAAAATTTCTGCTCCCTGATGCAATATAGCTATACTACGGGTCTCTACCTGGGTGCGAGTAGTTGTGGCTAATTTGCTCATTCTTTTGCATTAATTCGTACAGGGTTGTCCAATTAACCCCCAATGAAAAATTAAAACATAGAACATTACTTGCTTCTAACACATCAATTTTTTTATCCTCATGAGATGGAAAGTAATATGTTAACATTGGAGTTTTTAACATAGTTACATTGCACATACATTGTTGCACAGGGGGCTCTGAGATATATTTTTCTTGCCAAACAACTTTTTCGAACCCAATTACACAAACACAAGTTTTTTCATCATAATACACCTTTGTAGTATCATTTAACTCATCCCAATAACAAGTTGCCAATCTCTTATGTTGTAACGAACAGGGTTCTTCTGATATTGGTAAGGTAGGGCATATCCATTGTTGTGGGGTCCATCTTAAATATGAACGATGATCTATAACATCTCCTTGGTTATCTAGATATGTTCCTGCCAATTGAGGGACCCAAATGTGTTTGCTCTGGAGAGTTGGGAGGGCTTTGAATGGCTACAGGATAGCTCTATGACTGCAGGGCTGTGCCCTGGTTACTTGTACGGATATATACCCTGTAAGAGTGGATGGGTAAACTTTGGAGTTGAGAACATTGTACCATCCAGGAACATAGGGGAGGAAAAGATTGTCTTTGTGCTTTGTTAATAGAGGGGCTAAGACCGTCATATCTTTAGCTCATACCCAATCCATTTCCCTTTCTGTTAACACAATGGCTAATAGCTGTTGTTCGGAGCACCACAGGGCTGAAGTTGTTTTATCTGCTACCTCTCTTATAGTTGCATATTGAGCCCAAAATGCTCGATTTACATGTTCCCAAGTATGCCACTGCAAGTTTACTGTATCTATCCCAGTTCTCACGGATTCAGCAATTTGATGCTCCTGGCCCTGTACAACAGCATGATGCATTGCTTCTACTGCACCAACCTTGTTTTTCAGTACTTCTAGATCCACAGAGTTTAGGGTTCCTGTTCCTGTTCCTATACCTTCTAGTAAGGTATCTGTTATACCTCATCGCTGACGAGAGAGGAGGTGATCTTGTCCTAAAGATTTAAACCAAGCCTTAAATAATGTAGAGCTATATTATGCACATTCTGGATGGGTTAGGGTTAAATTATTCTTGGTCCAATTGACTGAAATGTGTAATGTTGTGATTAATGGTGCCACTTGTACCTCTGTGGGAGACTGTATTTTAAATAAATGAGGACGAGGTACTTCTACAGGTTGAGGACCATTTAAAAACAATACTGATGTATTTCCTACCAGTATAGTTTCATTTACCCATACTGTTATGGTTCGTGTTTCTAAAGGTCCTGGTTTCAAGGGTGGAAATGTATGATATCCAGGAGGCACAGGATGACACCCATGGTTGTAATCTGTTATAGGTCCAATGGGGGTGCTTACTTCAAATCTACAATTATAATCACTGGGTGTAATATTTACCCATACTTGTAATGTAATTAAATGAATTGGTCCATGTAGTGTGTTATTATATACATGTATTATTTCAATTTGGTTCCACGTGGTGTAATTAAACCACTGGATTCCCCAATGTGCATGGGTTGTTTTTATAATAATTAATTTTACTAGTAGCCCCAGAAATGGTGTCCACATGTCTTCTGCTGATGTCCACCTAAA
Organism: Mesoclemmys tuberculata; assembly: GCA_007922155.1. Classification (NCBI taxonomy): domain Eukaryota; kingdom Metazoa; phylum Chordata; order Testudines; family Chelidae; genus Mesoclemmys; species Mesoclemmys tuberculata. Next base: position 35,008,378 of record ML675617.1, read on the forward strand.
AGGAAAGAAATGCTTGCGCTGGAGAAATGTCTTGTTGTTAGTAAGTTACAGTACCAATACTGTCCATAAAGGTGTGTGGAGGGCAATCCAGGTATGAACGCTTAGCTTTTTCTTGTTACTGGACACTATATGACACTCAGTTCCTTATGAGGATACCTGAAACATGGTCAAATAAACATTATTTAAGAGAACAGTTTCATCTGTGATACATGAACCCATTTGAGTTTTCCATCCTTATCTATGCGATATACCAGAGGGCTAAGACGGTCAACAATAGAATAGGGACCGACCCATTTAGATTCTAGGGTGTGATTTCTTTTTCCCAGTTTTAAATACATTACTTGGTCTCCAGCCTCCCAGAATGTAGTGTCTGTGGTTTTTTGTTTTTGCTGCTTTTGATTCATGTGTTCAATGGCCTGATTGATTCTGTATTGAAGCATCGTTTTATCCTCTTGTAATTGCTTTAACCATTGGAAATAGTCATTTTGGGTGGCTGTGGAATGGGTTTCAGTGCGTATGGAAAAATGCTCAGGATCAACCATTAACTTCATTGGTTGTCCAAAGAGAATTTGGTAAGGCTGGATTTTAGTTCTCAGTCTGTCACTACTGCGAATGGCTACTAGGATTAAAGGCAGCTTCTCAGGCCAGTTTTTACCAGTATGGCCCACAACCTTTCTCAATGCTTCCTTAATGGTGCGATTCATTCTTTCCACTTGTCCAGAGGACTGTGTTCGGTATGGAATATGGAGCTTTTGGGTGATCCCTAGGGCTTGTAACATCATTGTAAAAATTTCACCCACAAATGCCCCTCCATTATCAGAATCTATGATCTCTGGGGTTCCAGACCTACACACCACTTCAGTAAAGAGTTTCTTAGCTGCGGTTCTAGCACTATTATCTCGGGTGGGGATTGCTTCTACCCATCCTGAAAAAGAATCTACAATAACTAGCAAATACTGAAATCCTTCTTTACTTTTAGGCAACTTATCAATAAAATCTATCTGGATTCTATGCCTTGGTCCCAAACACCGTTGGTGGATCATTGGTTGCCAGTGTGGAGGGCGAGCTTTATCCCTTGCACACTGGACACAATTTTGTACCCATGTCCTTACATCATCCTCCATACCTTCCCATTCTGCTATTTGCTTTAACCTTCTCAGAGTTCCTTCTATTCCCTCATGCATGAACTGGTGTGCTACATTAACAAGTTCCTGCCTCTCAGTTTTGCCAGGGGTTCGTCTGCAATCATTACTTTGGTCCTCATGTAACAGTAGAGCATCAGAACATTTCTTCTCAGCCTGTGTCTGACATCAGCTATGCTGTGCTGTCGAGCAATTGCATCAGCTTTATTATTCCATATAGATTCTGCACTTTGCTCTTTGCTGTGTGCTTTAACATGTCGGATCTTTAATAAGTTGGGCTTACTTGTTATCCAAGAATAAATCCACTGCCACTCTTGTAGGTATGCTATATCTTTTCCATCTGCTCCCTTCCAATTATTCCTTTGCCAATCAAACATCCAATACTGTATACCTTTTACACAAAAATCACTATCTGCATATATATATATTGTGGCAAGGTGGGGCAGGGGAGGGTAAGGTACTCCGCCCCTGTGGG
>ML675617.1:35018986-35039335 GCA_007922155.1 Mesoclemmys tuberculata
GCCCGTCTCTGAACCTGTTCCAGTTTGAATACATCCTTCTTAAACATAAATATAACACTCAATAGAACCGGGATCCTAAACCTGGTCCTAAATCCGGCTATTCTACAACCGGTGGTGTGCAAACCAATATTTTACAATACCTTTCTCAATAAAGCTGGTATTCTAAACCAGGCTTTAGCTCCGGCTATTCCTACAACTGGCGGTAGCACACCAAATATCAAGTAATTATCTTCTCAATCAAGCCGGCACTCTAAACCTGGCTCTAATTCTGGCTATCTATCCCTACAACCGGTGGTGGCACACCAAGTATCAAGCGCTTATCTTATATTTTTAATAACTGCAGCATACTCCACTCACCCTCAATCTCTTTCTTCCCCCCCGTCGCATTCTCCACCATTAATGTTGTGCTAAAAAGAGCACTCGGGATCCTTTTAAGGGGAAAAGGCAGTATGCCACATTTATTCGCAGATGCTAAATCAATAATTATCTTATACCTATGTGCACACACTCAATAACTATCTTAAACCTATGTGCGCGCGTGCCCAAACACATCAGGAAATGTTCTGAGGTTGTATAGCTACCAGTCCTTATCGTGGCTTGAGATCGCAGCTTGGGTTCGTTGCTGGAGTTCGTGGCTCGTGGCAGCTACCTGGCCAGGGAAGCTGGGCACGAGGAGAGCAGGGTCTTTGTTGGGCGTGCACCGACGCTCTTCTTTGATGGTCTGCAGAACAGTTTCTCTCTCCCTAAAAGCCTCGAATCTCACCCAGTCTTTTATAACCTTTTGACTTCAGTTTAAACTTAGGAGTTCTGCTGAGTCACGTCGCTTCTCTGTGTCCGTTGCTTGCTGGACAATAGCAGACGTGACTTTCAGCTCGGTCCTGGTGTTTTGATTAAGTTTACTCTTTTGTTTTCTGAGGTGGATTCCTGTTTTGCTTTTTAGGGATGTGTTCACACTTCTTCAGCCGTTAGGGTGGACACCACACTTCATCAGAACAAGCTGGCAGTTTGGGTCTGGTTCACACATACAAACACCTTCCATTCATACCTTGTTCAGATAACATTACCTATTCATCTAAAAGTTTAGAAAGAGTTTTGTAAAAGATGGAGTACATTTGGTCAAAATGGAGTTTTACATTTACAATATGGAGTATGGCTGAGGGGAGTTCAAATATTACAAACAGATTCTACAGGCTTACAATTTTATTCCTACAAACACAGCTTTTGTAAAGGGAAAGCATGCCTCACCCATCTATTACAATTCTTTGAGGACATCAACAAAGATGGGGACGAGGGTGAGCCAGGGGATATAGTGCACTTGGACTTTCAGAAAGCCTTTGACAAGATGCCTCATCAAAGGCTCTTAAGCAAAGTAATTGGTCATGGGATAAGAGGGAAGGTCCTCTCCTGGGTCAGTACCTGGTTAAAAGACAGAAACAAAGGGTAGGGATAAATGGTCAGTTTTCACAGTGGAAGGAGGTAAACATCTGTGTCCCCCAGAGACATGTAAGGGGACCAATGCTGTTCAATGTATTCATAAATGACCTGGGATATCATCATCGAATGCAGATCTCCATGATTGCTGCACAGTGCTAACTAACGCTACACACTCTTGCCTCCCACATGACCATTCCCTATCATGCTTTTGATGATCCTGGCTGTCATTCCCTCCCGCACACTCCGTGCCCTTGTGCCAGCCACTGGCTTGGTGTGGAGCCCCAGAGTCAGCTGCGCCACGCTGCTGGTCTCTGTGGTCACTGTGAGCTTTCCCCATCAATGTAATCCCAAAGAGCATGGCACACAGGGTGTGAACACAGGCCTTCAGCGGCGAACATCAGCCAGGAGGAAGCCCCAGCCTGCCAGGACACAGCAACATGTCCCACCAGCGTGGATTGCAGACTTACTGGGTCCTGACTCGGAGAAAGGGAATCATGGGAAAGTGGAGGCTGGAGACTAAGGGCCTGAGCCAGCTCAAACCCTAAGGGAGGAGGGGGATGGCGGAGACTGAGAAACCAGCTTGGCCCCAAAACGCAAATGTGGGTTGGGTTCAAACTTGTTCAGACAAAATAAGAACCAGGTTGCTAGTCCCCACTGAGTCCAGCTTCCCAGAGAATCTCCCAGGATCTCCTAGGGAAGTCTAGAACCTCTGGTGTGTAAGTCCTAGGGTTGTTTTCATAGCCTGATATGCCCAGAAAATTCAGCATCAATTATTTTCCTGGATCAACAACTGGAGGTCTGGAGGTCTGTACTTTGTAAACATCCTACAGAATCTGATACACACTTATGCTGGATCCAGTCCAGGTTTTCTGCCATATCTATGCATTGCAAACTGCGGGTCTGATTTATATTTCAAGTTTGAAGAGAAAGGACAATTGACTTTACTGTCTAACAAATCATGGATAGTGTTGTGTATTTTGTGTCCTGCCTCGCTTGCCGTAGCTAACAGAGATAGAATATGATGGGATAACTCAGCCTGCTCTGTCTGGTCTTAGAGTAGGAGAATAAACTCAGTCTGTGTAACTTCCAAGTGTCCACACCTACCCGGTAGAACATCACTGTTAGATAGTAGGGGAATATACCAGGTGGCAGACAAAATTCACCTCTGTCCTGGAGCCTAGCACAAGCCTCAGCCAGTATTCCCCTATAGTAAGGGACAACATGACACATGGTCCATGTCTTGGCTCCTGCACAGGGATGAAACCCTGAGAAATAAGCAAGAAGGAAAGACATTTGAAAAAAAAAAGGAGGAAGGAGATAGTGGATGTTTCACTGTCAGATTTTTGCCTGTCATAACAAGGCTCCATTTATCCCTTAGGCGATCCCTAGCCTGGTAAAATGTGAGTTAGCTCTTCGCCCACATTCAGCCGGAACTCACTGCTTTATATCATCATAGGACCACACATTTTCCCAGATGGAATGCAGGCACCTGTAGCAAAGTTGTCTATTTATAAGCCAGAGGTAATTATACACATCCGTCCAAAATGCATTAAGCTGCTGGCATCAGGAAACCATCTGATCCACATAATGAACAGAAGATATAGACTGACCAGTGGCCATCCCATCACTCAGAGCAATTACTGAGTGTCTGTTAGCCTTGAGGACTGCAAATGAGTAAAATCTGCTGGATTGCAACACAAACAATTTTCACACAGAAGCAAGTGTTTCTGCTGGATGTGGCACAACACTGATGGTGTTTCTCTCCAGTCATGGCCAAGCTTATGAACCCTCTTGGGGTGGGACAAAGGGACAAATATTTTCAAATAGTTTTTCAGGGAGGGAAGGAACAAATCCCACACTATTGGAAGGTGTCCATGTACTGCAGTGATGAGGGTGGCATAAGAACCTCTGCAGGACAGACTAGAAGATGGCAATTCATGGTTCATCTCTATGCCACAGCAAGAATCTTCCTTTCTAGGTGGTACAAGCCGTGGGGCAGGATCCATGCTTTCCTTGATGTTTGTACGCCACTTAGCACACTCTGCCAGAGACAAATAAGTAGCGATGATATGGGCTCACTTCCAGCCCCGACGTGTAAGTTTCCTGTCGCCTCCATTGCAGTAAGCAGCTGAATTCATCTTGCCACATCTTACCACTCAAACCTGTTTACATTGTCACCTCTTTTGACCCCAAAGACTGGGCAATTTTCAGGCCCTTGCCAGTTGTTTCAGCTAGGAAGACAAATTGATGATGGAGTCAGGCACATGCTTGTTGTAATCCTGTTTTATTGACAAAGTCCTGCATCCCTGAAGGGAATCAAAGAGGTGACAGCTCCTCTGCTCACAGCCCCACCCCTTTTTCAGCTAGCAGGCAGCCCAGAAGTGATTTTTCTCCATTTCCCGGTCCCTACCTCCCAGGATCATGCTACCAGGGCTTCTGTGTGGGGGGCTTCGTTGTCCCTTCTCTGTGTAATCTTGAAATGTTTTTCCTCCTCTCTCACACACAGACACAGGCTTGCAATCAAACCACTCCCCCCATCACTGCATTTACACTTGCCTGGCCATGAAACCCCTCTGACCACAGAGTTCAGATTCGTGAGCAGCCTGACACTGGGCCTCTGATTTGGGTGGTAGCTTCCATTGTTTCAGCTCTCTCTCAACAAAGGGCGCATTTAATTGTTCCCTCCTGTAGCCGGAATGGAAGGCGGCTGTTGCATTCACCAGTTTCCCAACCGTGAGCGTGGCAGTGTCGTTTGCGGGACTGTTACCTCACGGAGGTGCTAAGAGCTAGTCCGCAGCGAAGGCTGAGCCGAGTTTCGCCTTTAAAGCAGGGGATCAGCCTCTCTTAGGCAGGAACAATGTAGCAGATGCTCCCTAATACTGCAGCACTAACTCCCTGCGTAACCTGGCTCAGAAGCACAATTTATAACAACTAGTTTGAGTTAAAACTAACTTCTGAAGTTCCTGTAAGAAGTTCAGAATTCCTTGTTGGATCTTATTTTGTCCCAATTATTTTATGCATGGACTAGCACAGACTCTTCAAACTCTTATGTAGTTATAACTCACTGGAATCGTCTGCGCAGACTGCCGCTGAGCAAAAATTAAGTTGTAATTAAGTCACATTGCTAACAATGAAAACTTGTCAAAAATGTCAGTGGAAGAGCTTTTTGTTGAAAAAGGCAGTGTAGTCAAAATTGAAATGTTTCACTTTCCATGTGAGTGTCAGTTGTGATGAAATTTTCAATGGGAAAATGTTTAAATGAGCCATTTCAGTGTTCTTGTTTTGTTTTTATGTCAAAATGTTTTGATTAATGTTGCATTTTTATCTAATCATTTTGGTTAATTTTGTTTAGACTTTTACATTATATCAAAATATTATTTTTATATTATATTTATATGTAATATATTTAACAGTGTGCATTTAATAGATGCGTTTAAGATTTTATATTATAACAACATGTTTTAACATGATCAAAAATGTTTTTATTTTGTCAAAATGAAACATTTCAACATGACTGGTGTGGAGAAAGCGAATAGGGAAGAGTTCTTTATCCCTTCACAAACACAAGAACCAGAGGTCAACCAATGACATTAATAGACAGAAGGTTTAAAATAAACAAAAAGAAGTACTTCTTCACACAACACAGTCAACCTGTGGAACTTGTTGCCAGGGGATGTTGTGAAGGTCAAAAGTATAACTGGGTTCAAAAAAGAATTGGATAACTTCATGGAGAATAGGTCGTTCAGTGGCTATTAGCCAAGATGGTCAGGGATGGAACCCCATGCTCTTGGTGTCCTTAAACCTCTGACTGCCAGAAGCTGGGTGTCGATAACCAGGGATGGATCACTCGATAATTGACCTGTTCTGTTGAGTCCCTGTAAAGCAACTGGCAAGGCCACTGTCAGAAGGCAGGACACTGGGCTAGCTGGATCATTGGTCTGACCTGGTATGGCTAATGTTCTTATGACATTATTTTAAAAAAAAACCCAACCCATTTTGATAGATTTGAATCAAAATTATTCAGAACGTTCATTGCATGGGAAATTTTGAACTTCTGGATTTTCATTCAAATTCTGAACAAAAACAAATGTAAAAATGTCAGTTCCTGGCAGACTAGCATTCCAGTTTCCAGTCAGCTCTGGTAACTGGGTACATCTACTTGTTAGACAAATGGACAACCGTGCAGGTCACTTAGCTGAGACCATTGTGACAGCAGAGGTGACTCAACCAACCTTTCCTCTGTAGCTAATTTGCATGTAGATTACATGGCTGCCAGCTATCACGGGCTCAGTGCAGATGGCCACTGCTCCTCTCCCTGGCAGAATGCAGGCAAACTCAGGGTCCGAGTTACCCGTGTGCTCTGGCTGCGTTGCACTGCTCCAGGGACATGAAATAGCTGTGAATCTCTTACCTGGCCGGTATTTGCAGGCTGTGTTGGGGTGTTCCCGATGGGCACAGAGCAGGCATAGCATGAATCTAGCCTTAAAGGTTGATTTAAAGAAATAGATTTCAGGTTGATGCTACTAGTAGCTTCAACTCACTGAAGATAGTGCATGGAAACATTCCCACGAGGGAGCGTGGGACACCTGACCCTTCTTTGCAGCTCCCAGTCTAAGGGTTGGCAGATGCTGGTCACAGCCTTACGGTGGTGCTGCCTTATGGCCCTATTGAGGTTATTACTTGAGTCCCCAGCTGTATACCCTAAGCAGGGTGTGGTATAGCAAGGGCAGAGGGCACTGGGAAAGTTCTAGAAAGGCGGTATATAAGCTTTAGAATGATCCAGGCTTTATTCCCTGTAGACTAGCCAAAGGGTAATTAGGGTCAGCTGACACCAAATAAGGCCGCACCCAGGTGCCTGATAAAAACCCTCTACTGTTGAGAGGCGGGGGGGAGTTGAAGAAGTAAGTGTATGGTGAGCAGAGGAGTGTGTGAAGAAGAGCAGAACGGAGTACAGCGGTGTGTAGGAGAGAGGTGGAGTCCTGAAGAAGGTACTGGGCTCAAGAAGCCAGAAGGACAGAGCGGGGAGAATAGCCCAGGGGAAAAGTCTGCAGCTACAAGTGAGGTGCCAACAGCACATAGCTCCTACTCAGAGGGCCCCTGGGCTGGGACCCGGGGGAGTGGGCGGGCCTGGGTCCCTACCTCCCTCTCTGGGAAGACCCTGGGCGACACCCTGGCCCACTACAAGAGGCAAAAGTGTGAGACCCACTAGGGAGAAGCCGGCTGTTTGCCACAAGGGCTAGGTGGATTGAGGGAATCCTAGAATGTAGGGCAGGCCTGTGCTGACTTTTCACTCTTAGGGTTCCCCTATGCCAGGGGCATCCCAGGGCAGCTGGGTACATCTGCTTTGTGCTGCTGGAGAAGGCCTATTACCAGGCCCTTAATGTCTCTCATAGATGTGAAGGGATTTCAGTGAGTCCAGTGTAACAGAGCTGTCACCCCCATTACACGCAGGATGGTGGTGAAATAAACAGACCCGGCAAGGGAAAAGGGCATTGCAAAACGGAGTCCATTGAAATACACACATCTTAGGTGGGTCCGTGGGGCCAAACACTGACTGAAGTCACAAGAGGAGACAAGTTTCTTGCCATTCAGTTGCTCATGGCATACTCACAAAGTATCCCAGCCTCCCCCTGCCTGTGACATCTCAGCAGCTGGGTCTGTTGGGTGATGGAAAAAGGGTGCTGGACCAGGAAGCAGGACCTGAGTCCCTGCCTGAGCTGTCTGGAGGGAACACAGGTGAAACACAGCCGAGTGCTAGGGTACAAATGGGTACAAACGCCCTCCTACACTGGAATTCTGCGCTACGAGTACACTTCAACACGCCAGGGGACCGTTGTGACTTCCCCAGGGATGTGTCAGGAAATCCCTCGGCATTCCCTTTCCCCGGAGCCCATTTCCATAGCTCTTTACTGATTAGTGCTTTTTTGCACCACTGAGGCACGTTGTACTGCATCGGTCTTACCCTGAGGGGAGCTCCTGCTACAAGAGTCACAGAGAAGACACGCAGCTTGTCTACACACAGGTGGTTTCCACGCAGACTGTTTTGGTAGGGAAGGCCACCGGCCAGGCTTATTGCCGACGAAGCCCAGTGCTAGCTCCCGTAGATTCCGCAGTTACACTCGGACACATCTGCCCATGACAACGAACACAGCTCCATGAATGGCGGAACATTCCATTCCCCGCTCAGCTGGACAGAGACACTCCCTCTGAGACCCTCTTTTACACACTGATACAAAAAAGTTACGTAGCATCCCATTGATGTAGTTAGATATCCCCCTTTGCCTTGTACAGGCTGGTTCAACCACAACATCTCTGTCCACCCCCTGCCATTCTGACCATATCTAAAAGAGGGATCAGCATGCTTTTGTTCTCTTTGGGGAGTGTGTTTGTACCAGAACAAGTATTTGGGGATGTACCTTGCTTGGATGTACTTGTGTGGTGCTGTGTCTAGCTCTTCTTAGGAATGTGCGTTTGCTTTACCAGCCCTATTCTTACCACATTCTGGGAACGTTCAAGCAGGCTCACAGCCTGACTTCTGCTAACTCTGTTTTATAACAGCACAGCACAGCTACTTTAGCTTGGACCTCAGGCCCCATACCTGGCACGTTATGTCTCAGGCTCTCACTTTCTAATCCAGCAGAATTGCATGGGTTTAATGTACGGTGTGATTTTTATCTTGATTTAGTTAGACAGCACTGTGGATGCATTTATTTAGATTTAGCCCCTTGCTTGACTTGGATTATCTTACATCAATTGGGAACAGCTGTCAGGTAAGCCAATCTCAACCACACTGAAACTGAAATCCCTGTGTTGCACTGGCTTGACTAACGTGGTTTATCTGAAATGGAAGGAGATCCTAGGCTGAGTAGTGTAAAATGTCGCTGCTGCCTACAGGGGGCTGACCTTTTGCACTTGCAGGGGGACGGATGCAGTGACATGACACACCCCTGCCTTTGCTCAGTGCCACTTCCTTTGGGGTCGCAGGTGTTACCTTGCTGGGCTCTTCGCAGCGAAATGACAAATCACTTATTCCCATTGTGGGCTGATGAGTTCTGTCTGAGCTGGGTGGTGGTGTGCGTGGTACTGTGGGAGCCCTGCCATCCTAGCTCACGCTCTGAAGTTAGTTTGGAGTCTGTTATAGTGCATGGCCAATCCTTCCTGTTCATCTTGCTGATACAGCAATGGGACTGTGACATTCCCTTCCTGGCTCCCTGCAGGCCGTTCACTCACTGCTGCCCTTTGCCAAATGGGGCTCCATTCTCATCTCCGGGAGCCTTCTTTGGATCGGATGGGTTACGCTTGGATCGTTAGGGAGTTACTTGCACTCAGAGAGAGAAACCAGCAGACAGACACAGGGAGATGTAAACACACACACGGAGGGTTTATTTAACTACAGCTAAGACCAGCCGGGACTGGCTGAGCTATCCCCTAATAGTCTAACTCTGTTTCTATGGCAACAAGCTAAACTCTGTTGCTATGGCAACCTAGGCAGGACACAAAATACACCACATAGTCTGCCCTCCCGCAATGAAAATGCCCATTTAACAGAACAATTATTAACCTAGGGAATGAGGGTACACTGCCTCATTTCCTGGCTAAACCCAGTGGGTTATTTTGTCCCATAAATGTGGGTTTGCCCTAGCTAAAGATCCAGCTGTTGAAGAGGCCTTCTCTGTCTAGGTGGATTGTGGTGGACTTCTGGTGTTCTGGCACTGGATGGTGTTATTGGTGAGGGTCTAACAATGAGCTCAGGACTTGTAGCTCGAACAGGTGAAGATGCTGTATGTGCTTGAACAGGGGAGGGGGCTGTATTGGCTGCAGAGGTGGATGGCAAAGGGGAGTCAGGAACGGGTGACTCTTGACTCGAGGATATCTCATGTGCAGTCGTGAGGTCAGGCAGTTCAACTGGAGATGTGTCCTTGGCACTTGTATGACCTGGCAACAACTGATCTATATGTCGCCACCAGGTGCGATCATCTGCAGTCTACACGGTACCGGAAACAGGTCCTGTCTGGGCAATGACTGTAGCAGGGACCCATTTAGCTCCAGAAGCATAGTTTTTGAGCTGTCCTGGACTAAAGGTTCGGTCTTTGGCTCTGAGTGCACATCTGATGACCTGATTGTGCAGTTGACGTTGCACCTGCACGTCATTGTGCTTTGGCAGATTTCAGCAAATCAAAGCAAGTGCACAGCTGTCATCCCATCATTAGAAAAGCTGGAGATGCTTTGGTCGTGGCATGAGGTGTGTTTCTGTAGGATAGTAAGAAGACACTTTTGAATGGGCACTTGTCCCCGTGCAGGGTTTTAAGCTCGTTTCAATGTCTTGCTAAACCTTTCTGCTGACTCGCTGGTGGATGGATGATACGGTGCTGAAGTGATGTGATAGATCTCATTTACTTTCATAAAATTTTCAAACTCCTGAGAAACGAACTGTGGTCAGTTGTGGCTTACACGTTGTTCTGGCAGGCTGAAAGAGCTAAGGATTCCACGCATCTCCGGATAGGCCTTTCAGCAGTAGTGGACAGCCTTACTGAGACTTCTGGCCATTTGGAGTGGGCATCGACAACAACCAGGAACAGTCTTCCAGCAGATGGGCCAGCAAAATCACTGTGAATATGCTGCCATAGATTTTCAGGCTAGTCCATGGGTGCAGGAGCGCCAACTGAGGCACGTTCCTCACACTCTGACATGAAGTACAAGCTCTTGCCTTCTCTTCAATGGTACTGTTCTGGCCAGGCCACCAAAAGTGGCTTCGTGCAATTTCCTTCATGTGCACTATTCCACAGTGACCTGAATGTAGCTGTTCCAACATCTGCAATTTCAATAGTGATGGAATAATGATGCGTATCCCCCACAACAAGCTACCAGAATGGATTGATAACTTCAACCTTCTAGATAAGTAGGGACCAAGGTCGGGTGAGTCCTGAGAGTCCGGCAGAGATCTCCCGTGCATCACGAGGTCCCTACTTGGGACAGTACTGAGTTAGCAACTGTTGCCTTCTTTACTTGAGTAGCAGTGATGGGTGTGTTCTCTACCTGTTCAAAGTAGAGTATGTCTTTTTGGTCGATAACTTGGTGTTTAATTGGTAAAGGCAGTCTTGAGAGACCATCTGCGTTGCAGTGCAGAGTGGATCTCCAATATTTGTTCTCATGTGTGTGTGCTGAAAGCAACAATGCCCATCCTTGCATACGACTAGGAACTAATGGTTGAATGCCTGTGTGAGGTCCAAACATGGATGTTAGAAGTTGATGATCAGTAAGAAGTGTGAACTTCCATTCAAACAAAATTTCTGAATTCCGAAAACAATTCCCAGTGCATCATGTTCAATTTCTGCATACTTAGTTTCCGCCTTGTTTAAGGTGCGTGATGGAAAAGCAATGGGTCTCCCCTTTCCAGAAGACATAATGTGTGATGTGACTGCTCCCACGCCATAAGGAGAGGCATCACAGGACAATTGGAGAGATCAAATGTATCAATGTATCATGGGTCAAAATGTATCAAAACCTCTGAATTTAGCAATGCACATTTAGCTTTATTAAATACAACGTCAGAGGCTTCAGTCCACTTCCAGACCTTGTTCTGGCAAAGGAGTTCATATACTGGTTTTAGTCGTGCTGCTAAGTGTGGAATAAATTTTCCATAATGGTTCAATAGCCCTAAAAAAGAGCAAAGTTGGCTCACATTTTTAGAAGGTGGAGCTTCCATAATGGCCTTGACTTTTGCAGGAGCCTTCCAAAGGCCAGTAGCATCAATGACGTGTCCCAAATATTCAACAGAGAGCTGGACGAATTCACATTTGTCTTCGCAGACTTGTAGGCATACTCTTCCAGTCTTTGCAGGACAGTCTCCAAGTTCTTAAGGTGATCCTTTTCATTCTTGCCAGTGACCAGAATGTCATCAAGATAGTGCTGGACTCCTGGCAAGACACTCAAGATCTGGTCCATAGCCCTCTGGAACAAAGCTGGGGCAGACATTATTCCTAAGAGCAAGTGACAGTATCAGTACAGCCATTTATCCATCATGATAGTCAATAGCTCTTGGACTTTTCATCAACATACATCTGTAAATACGTCTGACTCAGACGAATTTTGCTGAATTTTTGTCCACCAGCCAAGCCAGTGAAGAGGTCATTCATGCGGAGAAGAGAGTATTGCTCTGCACACAACACTGGGTTATCAATAACCTTTAAATCCCCACAAATTTGAATGGAGCCATCTATCTTCAATAGTGGAATGATCAGGATTTCCCATTGGCTGTGGGTACCTGGTACTAGGACTCCATTTTTGACCAGGCGCTCCAGGTCCACTTCAACATTTGGCCTGATAACATATGGCACAGTTCTGGCTTTCAGACATTTTGGTCAGTTGTCAGGCTTGATTCCTTTCGTACTCCCCAGGTCTACTTCCAAAAACAGCAGCATGTTTCTTTAATACAGCTGTCAGACCTGGTTCTTCTTTAGCCATCCAGTGCACTTCTGTCCAGTTCAGCTGGATCTTCCTAAGCCATGACCTTCCAGTTAAGGTTGGGTACTTGCCTTCCACCACAAACCACCAGACTGAGCAATCTGTCCATTGAGCTCCACTTTAACATCAGTAGTGCCCAACATGGGTACAGCTTCTCACGTGTACGTCTTCAGAACAATCTTTGTTGGCTTAAGCAAGAGAAATCTGATGAGGTTCAACAAGGACAAGTGCAGAGTCCTGCACTTAGGACGGAAGAATCCCATGCACAGCTACAGACTGGGGACCGACGAGCTAGGCAGCAGTTCTGCAGAAAAGGACCTGAGGGTTACAGTGGATAAGAAGCTGGATATGAGTCAGCAGTGTGCCCTGGTTGCCAAGAAGGCTAGCAGCATATTGGGTTGCATTATAAGAGCATTGCCAGCAGATCGCGGGAAGTGATTATTCCCCTCTATTCGGCATTGGTGAGGCCGCATTTGGAGAATTGTGTCCAGTTTTGGGCCTCCCACTACAAAAAGGATGTGGACAAGTTGGAGAGAGTCCAGTGGAGGGCAACAAAAATGATTAGGGGGCTGGAGCACAAGACTTATGAGGAGAGGCTGAAAGAGGCTGTTTAGTCTGCAGAAGAGAAGAATGAGGGGGGGATTTGATAGCAGCCTTTAACTACCTGAAAGGGGGTTCCAGGGAGGATGGAGCTAGGCTGTTTTCAGTGGTGGTAGATGACAGAACAAGGAGCAACAGTCTCAAGTTGCAGTGGGGGAGGTCTAGGTTGGACATTAGGAAAACGTTTTTCACTAGGAGAGTGGTGAAGCATTGGAATGGGTTACCTAGGGAGGTGGTGGCATCTCCATCTTTAGAGGTTTTTAAGCTGAGGCTTGACAAAACCCTCGCCGGGATGATTTAGCTGAGGATAGTCCTGCTTTGGGCAGGGGGTTGGACTAGATGACCTCCTCAGGTCCCTTCCAACTCTAATATTCTATGGTTCTATTCTATGATTCTATGCTTTACTTTCTCCTTACACATAGTGTCTGAGACCAGTGAAACTGCTGCTCCTGTTTCCAGTTCTATGCGTACAGGTTTACCTTCCGACAGTAGGGTCACCCAGTATTCAAGTGAGCCAACTGCCATGGACAAGATGTGGAGTGGCACTTCTTCTGATTGGGTGTCACTTTGATCATCCAGAGCCTGCTGTACTGCGTGCAGATTTTCCTTTTTGGTCTGCCAGACAGCAGGCTTCCTTTTCTCCTGCTTGCCTGTTCTGTTTGACTCTTCTTTCTTATGTTTGCATGTACGCTCAATGTGTCTCTTTTTGCCACATTGTTGGCACACTAGATCTTTATACCAGCATTCCGATGCTTTCCACAGCGGTAACATTCCCAGCCTCCCATTATCTGGTTGGTAGGTTCTTGTGACACCTTATGTACTCTGGTTGATGCACTTAATTGCTCTTGGTCTTTCTTTGCTGCCAGTTTCATAGAACCTGCAATTTCAATGGTCTTCTGCCAAGTGAGCTGGGCCTCTATTAATAGGCGCTTCTGTATTGCTTCATTGCACAGACCACACACCAACCTATCACCCAGGGTGTCATTTAACGCATCATTAAATTCACAGTTTTCAGCAACCTTTTTAAGAGCTGTTATATATTGGGCAATTATTTCACCACCTCCTTGATTCCTTTTGTGGAACCTGGATCTCTCTGCAATTACCAATGCTTTTGGAGAAAAATGTGCTTCCAGGATTTGCAGAATGTCACTGTAAGATTTTGTGCCTGGCTTATCAGGGCACACTAAACTGCGCAGTAGACTAAATGTTTTAGCTCCCATGACACTTAAGAAGGTGGCCACGTTCTTTTCATCTTGCAATCCGTTTGCCAGAAAAAGACGCTCAAAATGCTCAGTATATGAGCTCCATTGTGCCAAAGTTTCATCAAAATGCCCCAGGGGCCTAGTGAGTGTAGCCATTGCTGCTTTTTTTCTCTCTCTCTTCCTTTAGAGTCTTTTATTCATGTGTTTTGGGGGTCGTTCACACACGATTGCTGGAAATTTCCCTTCACTAGCACAGCTTTTCTGCTTCTTAGCAATCTGTGTTCAATCTGCTTCGTCCCTCCCAGCCTGTTCCCGTTTGCTCTGCCAGCACAGCCAGCTCCTCCTCTATCCCAGCACTTCCCCCAGGTGGCTGTGGGACCCCAGGCTCATTCCCAGGAGCCAGGAGAAGCTGGCCAAGCCCAAATGGGAGGCAGGAACTTGGCTGGGCTGGGCCAGGAATACACTCGCATGTATTTGACTGTTCCCACGTTTGGCTAGGAGCACACAGTCAAAGGGAGCCAGGTGTAGTCCCTGGCCGATCTGTCACCCATGCAGGCGCATCTGGGTGTGGGGCTGTGCTCCCACGGGTGCTGTGCTGATGCAGCTAGCCTGCCCGTCTCTATAACACAAGCCCCTGAACCTTACCCTGTTTGGTAAGTGGAGCTACCCTTTGAGAAGAGGGCGGCGTTTGAGCGTGGATGTATTTGCCAGAGACGCAGAACAAGGACAGGGAGCAGGCGAGCAGAAGGCCCTGTCTGTGCAAGCTCCAGAAAGGCCAGAAGCTGTTTTGTGGCGGTCTCTGTCAGGAAAGCTGGCACAGTCTTTAAGGTGTCACACGATTTGTCAGGGTTCTGATGTATCAGGGTGTTGCTTCCTTCGCCTGTACTCACTAGTCTGGATCCGGCCCAGATGGGTAGGGATTAAAAGTCTTTCCCCTCTGAGGGGCGCGTGGGAGCCCTTTGATGAGATGAGGTTGCTGGGTCTCTGTTCCACTCACACATCACAAACTCAGCACCGCCATCCATGCGAACTGGCAGACTTAGCAGAGAGGCCAAGAGTTGCCTGGGCACGGAGACTGAACAGGCCCTGTGGCCCCGAGAGGAAGCTTGCCCCAGATCAGGCCGCAGCAAGGTGGCAGGACCGTGTGTGTGCATCTAAAAACTGAAAACGCTGGGTTATTTGCAAATACACCAAATAGCTTATCCAATAAACACATAGAATGTCCTCTGTGTTACTCGGTCCCGTCCCTGGTAACTGGCGTGCTCCATTGCTGCATCCCTGGCTCCAGCACTCTGCCTAGCTCTCCATGCACGGTTCCCAAAGGGAGCATGTCACGTGCCGGAGGGTTGTTATTCCCCGGGTTACATCTCACCAGCCCAACCCCAGGATGCTTTGTTACGCTCTCTGCCAGAGAGGAAACATTCACTGAAGAACTGGGGAGGACGGGGGTGTCAGTGTTTGCTTCCCTCTGCTCTCCCCACTCACCAGCCAGCGTGAGAGCCCACCCCGGAGCTAAGGCCGGCTGTCTCTTTCACTAGCGCATGGGGACTGATGGAAAGGGGGCAGCCCCACATGCTCTGCCCTGCTCTGGGGACAGTCAGAGCCCCCCCATGAAGTCAGCACCGGAGAAGTGGTCACTGCAAGGGAAGAATCGACAATTAAACATGTCCCCGCTAAGCAGGGGTGGGATGGCGCAGAAGTGTGCTCAGAAGATAGCTGCACGCCAGTGACTGCCGCTCAGCGAGGCTGGTTTTTATCTAGCGAGCCTGGCTAGAAATAGCAGCGGCACAGACTTCGGGCAGGCTGTACAAGCTGACACCGGGAGCAGAGGCGCGTCGCTAGCCCACGCTGGGGCCCGTGCCGCTGTCTCTTCACTGCTCTTTTTAGCTGCGTTAGCGTGATTAAAGGTAGGTCAGGCAGCCACACCTCCGACTGCATTGCCGACGTACCCAGGACGTGGGAGGGACTCAGTCCAAGGGAAGGTTTCTCCAGCAGACAGTGGGTCGCTTGCATTGTGTTTCTCCAGAGAGATGCTCCCGAGAGTGGCACGTTACGAAAGTCTATCGCCAGGTCGTTCTGCACCACCGAAACGGGAACTATAACGAGAGCAGTGCAGTGCTTTGCGGGCTAGCTGTGCGCTCAGCTCAGCCCATGATCATTTCTGCAGTCAGTTACATCGGGTGGGAGTCTCAAAAGCACCTTGGTGCACGTCTGCACTGTGGGGAGGGGAAAAACAACCTTGGCAGCATGTCTCAGAGCTCCGGGTCAGCTGCCGCGGGTTGGTAGAACGTGTGCTATGGGACTAAAAATAGTAGTAAAGATGTTCCAGCGTGGGCCGGAAGCTGGCATTCCGACCCTCAGCCATCACCCCAGCTTCAGAGCCCAGACCCTGGCCCAAGTGCAAATGTCTACATGGCTTTTTGAGTCATGTGAGCCGGAGTCAGCTGACCATGGATCAAAGACTCACTGCCACAGATTTTTTGCGGTGCGAACTTATGCTAAGTGGCTGAGGAATGCAGACCAGTGGGGGTTTTCTTCAGTCTTTCAAGATTCTGCAGCCAGGGAAAGAGCTGATCGCCATTTTTTGGCAAACGAGAAGAGGCTTTTTGACTCAAATAAATATGTTCACAGCCGAACTAGAGACACAAGCTTCTGAGCTAAACAGAACTCTTCTTCAGGGCGGTGTATTGCTCGAAAGCATGTCTCTCTTAGCAACAGAAGTTGGGCCAATAAAAGATGTGACCTCTCCCCCACCTGGTCTTTTTAAAATCCTGAGATCAACACTGGAATCACAGAAAAAAAATTCATTTTGGTCAAAATTTTCCTCTCATTTTTTTTCATAGAAAGCCTGAAAACCAAAAACGTTTTGGTTTTCCAGAAAGTTTAGTTTCTCTGGATCATTTTTAAGAACTTTTTTTTTTTTCCAAAACTGAATTTTTCAGGTTGCAGTTTGTTTGAGGGAAATATATATATATATATATATTTAATTTAGAAATAGTTTCCCACAGAAAATAATTGATATTTTTCAACAGTTCTCCATGGAATAAGAAATAAGTCATATTGCACACAGCAGGCACTAAGCAGGAGCTTAGCTCAGAAGTTCAACTTACTGGGATCAGTGCAGGAGAAACGGGGTGAAATTCTTTGGCCGGTGCTGTACAGCGGCTCAGACTAGATCACAGGTGTCAAACACAAGGCCCACGGGCCGAATCCGGCTTGCCGGCTTGTGTTACCCGTGCCGGCAGTGTTTTCTGAACCAAGCTGAGGAAAAGTGTGGGAGATCTCGCGTGAGCTCAGGGCACCGCGAGATCTTGTCTGAAAAAGGAAACGGCCGTCGGAGTCTCGCACTCTGCTGCCGAATGTCACCCTGCGGGGATATTTCACGGCGGAGAGTGGAGTGTGTGAGCCCCTGTGAGTCCCTGTTATGATTCCTACTCTGGTACTCTGCTGCCGAATTTCACCAGCGAGATTTCTCGGCGGAGAGTACACTATGAAAAGTAGAGTAGAGTACTCTGTGGCATACGTGGCCCCCTGAACTGAATTTAATTTAAATGTGGCCCGCCATGCAAATTGAGTTTGACACCCCTGGACTAGATGATCGAGTGGTGCTTCCTGGCCTTAAAAATCTGTGAAAAGAACTGTGAAAAATGAAAGTTATTGTTCTTTGGTGTATTCCACTGGCAAGAGCATACATTATGGCAATACTTAGGGGCTAGCTGGGGTCCCAGCCCCACTGCGCTGTGCAAACAATAAGAGACTGGCTATTCCCCAAAGACCTGACAATCTGAATACACCAGACACAGGGTGGGGGAAAGGGATGGAGCACACATGTGCAGTCGTGGTTTGGAAAGATCATGTTCGTAGAATTATTCTTTTGGGGAAAAGAAATTAAGATTCTCCAAAAGATTCCTAAAAAAACTAGCCTGTCAGCTTAATGTCAACATCTCAAAAACCTTCTTCCAGTTTAAGAATGAGCATGAGAAAATTGCAGGCAGAAATGGGCTTTTTTTCTGGAAAGATAGAAGGAGATGTCAAAATTGAGCAGTGAGCAGAGACATTCACATGCCCTTGGAATCGCTGCTGGGGTTCCATAACTTACGGAGAAAGAAATGGGTCAGTGCAGATTAGATGAATATGCGACTGTCAGCATTGCTTCTGTTAACGAGGCTCAAGGCCTGAATTATTACAGCAAGAAGCAGGAGGCCTGCTTAGTTATTTCACTGTGAAAGGATTAGTCCCAAAACATCCCCCAAAACGTGGGCATGGGTTGTGACTGAGTGAACAGCGGCAATGACGCAACAGGCAGACAGCATATTTGTATAGAAAGCCATCCCATATCAAAGCAAGAGGGGCTACAAAATTCCATGTGCAGCGATGTGTATCTTTTGGGATTAGGACATGGAAATGTTTTGATGTGGACTAGGGTCGCTGCTGGTACTCCAGCCCTGTACTAAAATCAAGAAGACTGAGTTCCGCCATAAAAATAATGTCAAGGGTAACGAACCCTGTAATAAAAACACAGTGTTCAGATCAGCCCCCTAGCCATGGTCTGGCTTCTCTCCCTCCCTTCCCCCAGCCCCAGATTTCAGTGGGAGTCTTCATTGGGGGATGGCTCCACACATTGCCAGATCAGGGACAGTCACTTGTCCTTTGAACAGGGAATTTCATCCTTGGGTAAATCACTTCCCTGTTGGCCAGATGGGGTGGAAGGTATCTTAGTGCCTGGCCCACCTGAGCAAGGTACGTCCTTCTCACAGGTCGAACTTCCCACACCTCTTGCTCGGCTTGGCTCCCGTCAGCGTGAAGCAGGAGCATTACCCTTGATTTTCACGGCAGCAAAGTTAGGCCAGTGCTGAGCACTTTGGAAAACCACCTGTAGGGCCGGACTCTCCAGGGGAGGCTACTCTGCAATGTGTAAGCTGTGAGCCTGGGCAGAGGCGGATGGAGAAGCATTTTCCTGTGCAGGGGAGCTCTCTGCTAGCGGGCAGGTGGGTCTGGTACCCCAGTCCAGCTGGCTGCCTACAGCCCCAGCCCTGCTGAGCCGGGAGACGGGAGAGCAGAGTGAAGGTATGAACATGCGTTTCAGCCCCAACAATCACTTTCAAACACAGAGAACTCAGGCAGGGCACTTCTACCACGGGCAGCAACAGACACCACAGGTGGCCAATCTGGCTCGGACTTTGTGCATCACAATTTGCTCTCGCACCGCTGAGTGTTCACCGTAACTCGTTGACTCAGCTGAGCAACTCGGGATTGACAAAGCTGCAGCCTGCTTACACCACGGGTATGACTGTATGTCCTGGCCGGACTGGTACAGTTTGAATTGCGGCAGAGCCGAGGGGCTACGGCAGTCCCAGAAGCTGACAATTCACCGGATAAGCCACAGCCAAGCAGAGCAATCGGTTCACCAGAACGTCTCGTCTCTGTTCTTATTCCCAGAAATGGCAACACTCTGGGTCAGATGCAGCTCTCCTGGCAAAACGCCAGTGGAAGGCAATGCAGGGCTGGCCCTTGTGGCTAGGCAGGGACTCATGTAAGATTAAAGGGGTCAAATCTGGCACATTTCACTCAAGTAAGTAGCACCGAGTTGAGTAGGCCTTCTCCTGTGAGCAGCTGTGCAGGCATTAGACCTGCCTGTGCTAGTTACTTCCCTCGTGGGTGACTCCAACTCCTCGGAGGACATGAAGTAGCATCCCTTGGCTTTTAGCAAAAGAGCCATCCAGTCTCGGGGATGGTGGGTGGCAGTTACTCAGTTCGCTGACTATATCTGCCTGGCGCGCCGTAAGGACAGCATTATGAAGGTCAGAGGCACCCAGATTCCAAGAGGAGCTGTGGGCCCCGACTATCCATGTGAATTACTTCTCTGGGAATACTCCTGACTGAAAAGGCGATTGTTCCTGAACGTACATACCATCCCCACTGCTAAATGCATGCACTGCCCTTGCAGTCTCACGGGCAGAGGAGTCCCAGGGAGTTTCTCGGGCTAAACAGTGCATTCTGCAGCATCTCTTAGAAAGCAGAACGGAAGTAGAATGATTCTGGATATGCTCTTTCACCCAGACACTTTAAGGGCATATGTTAGGCTCATTTAATCAGCCTGACCCACTGGGTAAATGTAATAGATTCACAGAGTGGAAAGCAAAAAGGTACCATTTGGATCACTTAGTTTGACCTCTTGAATGGCACTGAGCAAAACCCTTGTTGGGGATTACTGCAGCATGCCCAGTTAGCGTCTGCTTGAAGTAGGGCGTACCTTTTACACAGACTTCCCGTAGAGTTACAGAAATCAAATGCTGGGAATCCACCACCTCCCAAAGTCCCTTCGATGGTTAATTACCCTCCCTGTTAAACATTTGCACTTTATTTCTCAGTCAGATTTGTCTGGCTTCATTTTCCAGCTTTTGCATCTTGTTATACCTTTGTTTGCTATAGTAAAGATCCCTCTGGTATGAGTTAACTTTTCCATGTGCAGGTACTTGGAGACCCTGAGCAAGTCCCATCTCATCAATACTCCTGATAGACTCAGCTCTTTTAGTCTCTTGCTGTCTGTAAGGCAGGTTGTCTAGACCTAGCCATTCTTGTGGCTGTTTGCTGAACCCTCTCCAATTGTTCAACATCCTTCTAAAAATGTGGACACCAGACCTGGACA
>ML675617.1:35039735-35084803 GCA_007922155.1 Mesoclemmys tuberculata
GACAGAGGATCCAGTAATGGTCTCACTAATGCTCTATACAGAAGAGCACCTCCCTGCTCCTAATAGATACATTCAAGAATTGCATTTGCAATCTTAGCCACAGCATCCTTCTGGGAACTCATGTTCAATTGCTTATCAATTGCTCCTCAAGTCCTTTCTGGATTTGCTGTTTTCCAGGATACAGTCTCTCATTGTGCAATTATGAACTATAGTGTTGCCTAAATCCTTGACCTTGTGTTTGGCTGTATTAAAATGCATTTAGAATGATAGAAACATAAATGGATTTTCTTGGGACTTGGAGGGTAATTTTTTATAAAAGGGATAATAAAAAGAGACTATAAAATAATTCCAGCAATAGGCTGTTCTAATATCACAAACCATAAAAGTGGAAATCCAACAGTTAGTTGATATGATCAGATCTCCATGCACTTTTCAAATTATGGGATAGATTC
This sequence comes from Mesoclemmys tuberculata, assembly GCA_007922155.1. NCBI lineage: Eukaryota > Metazoa > Chordata > Testudines > Chelidae > Mesoclemmys > Mesoclemmys tuberculata. Next base: position 35,040,188 of record ML675617.1, read on the forward strand.
TCTGTATCTTCTCTATCTATGCATCTCTTTATCTGTCTATGGCATTTCCAAGGTGCAGGTGCCTATCGTCTTGTGGAGAGATTTTCTATGGGAGCAGAGTTAGATCAATGCTTAGTACTTTGGAAAATCCTAACTTTGATGTCTCAGCACCTGGGGGAAATGTCAGATCACTACCAAGTCTGACTGTGGCCTTATGGATATATGACTCACGCCACGCAGCGCTGAAATACACGGAGCATGATTCATTTGCAAACAACATCTGTTTTATTGTGAAGCCCTGGTGGGAGCGTGGCACAAAAGCTGATGTATTTTCCACTTTGGGACTCTGCCTGGGCATGTCTCTGGGTTTTGGCTTTTGGCCACAGGCCCCATTCAAAATTTATCACACAAGCAGCCCTGCCCCTCCTTCCTGAGGTGCTGCAGTTAGCGTCATCGTGACTTGACTTGCTGTGTGAGCTCGGCTCCCAGCCCTAGAGCAGGGCTGCCTCCCGGCTGCAGTGCAGATGATGAACCAGTTGCAAATGCCAAGCTCTTCGCCGGGACAGTGCTGGCTGGTGGCCCTCTTCAGCTCCAACCATCCCAGGAGCCTGTGCTGCAAAGAGCTGGGTTGTTATGCAGTGTGCATCCCCATACGCACCAAAAACAGGAGCTCCAGGGCAGCAGCTGCGGGGGTGGGGGGTGGGGGGGCAAATGGAGGAATGGAGATCTGGGAGGCAGCGCAGGGCCAGCCAGGCTTCTGGGGCTACTCCAACATCTGTCCCATGCCAGTTCGCAGCAGGGCTAACCTCCCTGGAAGCAAACTCCTGGAGTCTCCTGCTCTCTACATGGCAGCCTGCACAGAAGACAGGGCAACGGCTGATCTCGGGCACAGTATGAATAGATCGGCTGAGAGACACAAGCAACAAATGAAATGAAACAAATCCAATCATTTCTCTTGATTTCCAACTCTCTGCCACCAGGGAAACGTGCTGGACCCTGGGCGTGTGGGTCAAAGGGAGCACGTGTTGTTATGTCTGGATTTGGCTTTCACTGGGGGTACAATCTAGAATGACAGAAAGAATGAATAACAACCTAATAAACCATTAGGCAGGTGAATGGGAACACATGATCTCCTAGGATTGAATGCAGCAATGGCCCACCTTCATCCTTACCCACTTAAATGCAGGCCACATCTCCGCTAGGTCTAGCAGCTCAATACGCTTCTGTCAGGCATGCCGTCTGTATTCTGCCATTTCTCCGACTCCCTTACTGTGAGAGTTCATGCCTGAACCTGCTGTCTCTTGACTGCTTGCGGCCCAAGGAGAGGTCAGATAATGAATCATTTCTTGGAAAGCTAAATTGATTGAGGGTCTCCAGAGGGACCTGGAGCACTGTTCAGGAAGGAGTCGCGCTGTCACTGTCTGCGGGTCTGAGGGGATGATGGGGAAGCAAGCCTCTGGTGTAGCCCTACTCGCTGGGAATAAAGGACAAGGCTGTGGGGTGACATTTCACCCTGAGGACACAGCCGCAGGCAGGAAGCTGTGATGCTGTGTTCCAGTCGCAGGTGCTTTATTGCATTACTTTTATTTACTCAAGACCCTTCCCGGGTGCCCATTGCAGAAACAAAATATAATTGCCACATGTCAGAAGCTGGTCCCTGAGAGCCTTCTGCCTCTGCAGTGGTGGCATCCTGGAGCATTTAGGCCTTTGCAGATAATAACTGTTGCACTTCCCCTCGGACTCTCCTGGCAGGGAATGCAGAGCGCACGGTTCTCCCCAGGTGGTCCCATGTGGAGATGCCTCCTGCCCTAGCTGCAGCTTTGGTGGTGTCTCTGCATTGGGACCCTCAGGTGTTGAGCCCCGGTATCAGAGCTTCCCTCCACCCAGGGTAAGATTGTGAATCTTATCGTCTGCAGCACCTGGAGTGGAAGAGCTGCTCCTGTTACATGAGCACGTTCGTGGTGGTGCGAGGCGGCCTGCATGGTGACGGGATGCCCACGTTGGTTCCACCTCAGGTTGTGCGTGCTAGGTTCAAAGGCGTGTTTCGCTGGGGAAGCCAGCAGAGGTCGGGGTGCAAAGCACATCCCCTCCTACCTTCCCGTCCATCTCTGGGCCCCAGCTGCACTGCACTGTGGATAGAGCTGTGCGGGCCTGTAAAGTCAGCTCACCAGCGGGTGGGTTCACCCAAGAGCACGTCGTGGACTGTGCTGGTGTTAGTCACAGCCGTGGAGTGGCTGCCTCAGGGATCAGGGCCTGCTCTTGTGTGTGGCTATTTCCGCGGAGGGCCAGTGGCACGCCACCTGTCTGACCACAGAGCAAGGACTGTGCCCCATTCGGGGCCCAGAGCTGGGGGCCTGGAGAGCAGGACGCTTAGCTGAGAACAAAATAATGCCTCTTTTTTACCAACGTCTAGGCCATTTCCCTGTCATTATCGCTCCAGCTGGATCCAGGCAACACGCTTCCCCCTACCCTTCTTTTGTGTTCAGTGGTTCACTTAATCTTTTTTCACTCTCAGGTATTTCAGAACTCGGTGGGAGCCCTCTGGTGGCCAAGTTGAGAAGTGTACCTAGTGACAGGTGTGACCATACCCTAGTGCAGCGTTTCCCAAATGGTGTGCTGCAGCACACGGCTATGCTATCAGGCCTGAGCACGTGTGCCATGGAATTTTTTTGAAGAACTACTTGATTTCTGGATTGGCTCATGAATATTCATGAGTTCATTTGGAGACTATATGGTGGTGTGCCTCTCAGTAATTAAAGGTATCAAGGTGTGCCACGGCAGAGAAAAGGTTGGGAACCACTGCCCTAGTGGCTAGAGTGTCTGGTTCCTAGTGCAAAAGGCCTGAGTTCAAGTCCTGCAATATGTCATCAGTTAAAGTTACTAACAGCTCTTTTTCGTCAGTGCAGTTAGAGATTAATCCATTCCTGTACTCTGCTAATTTTAAAAACAAGACAAGACAAAGGAAATCTCACCTGACCCAAAGCATTTCTCATGGAAGAAAAGAGAGCAAATCAAAAATTATCCAAGCCAAAGAGAGAATAGCTGTGAAGTGATGTAAAATGGTGCAATTCCATTAAAGTTAGTGGAACTGCAACATCTACATCGGATCTGAATTCAGCCCAGGGTGTCTAGACCATCTGGCTTGATAGAAGAGGTTAACCTTTCCGATAAACAGGGCAGAAGTAGGGCTCCATTCTTTCTTTCCGCACAGCTCTCTGCAGGAGTTTGTGAACTCCAAGAAAACTGGTGGTTGGAGTTAACTCTAAAATTAAGGGTTGTCAAATGATCATTTATATGATTAATCAATTCCTCTCATGGTCACTTTCATAGCTGTTGTCATATGTGAGAACCGATCAGTTTCTAAATTAGTTTATTTCCATGGGAAGTGGTTTGGATCCAGTAATCTTTGTGTTCTATGTGTATATTCTCTGTACCATTAAACTCTTAGGCCTGGTCTACCACCAAGGGTCTGTCTACACTGCACATTTAACTTGGGCTCAACCACCCCACCCCCGTTTCATGAATATCCACACAGAAGATCCGGGGACCCAGATTTGGAAGTGTTTGAAGCCCAGGTGAGCTTACCCAGCTGGAGCTGTGGGTTAGAGTCGGGCTCTGGTTTAATTCAGGCTGGAGCTGCCCCCTTTGCAGTGAGATAAACTCACTCAAGTGCTGATAGTTCTCCAGTACCTTCCCCAATTCTCCCTGCAGGATGGACAAGTTCTCCCCCACTTGGCTGGGAAAGGATCCTAGAACATCTCAGCACAGAGAGCCAGGGACTCTGCCCACAGTCACACATAGGGAAGCGCAGAAACAGTGAGGGAAAAATAACTCAGGTAGGGCTTTGCAGAGTGGCTGCCTCCAGCCAGGCTAGGCCACCCTGAGTGCCTGTTGCCCAACTGAGTTGTGCAGTGAAGACATGGTCCTAGCTGCACTGTTGTAACTAGGTGAGATTTTTAATTGAACTAGTTAAACCAGTACAAAACCATGCGTGGATGCTCTTACCTCAGTGTGAACCTTAAAGACTAGCTGAAATCAGTAAAATGTGCAAGCAGAAGCTAAACCAACATAACCAGTTTTAAACCTGATCTGTGTCCACACACGAGTTTGCACCCATTTAAATTGTTTTTAAAACCAGTTTAAGTTAAACTGTTGCAACATGGGTTGGCATTTCTCAGTATCAAAGGGCAGGGGAAGGGGTCGATGAGGAAGCAGGACCCTGAAATGGACAGACCCCAGGGCCAGTGGGGAGAGGCCAACGCGCCAGGTCAGCCTGATTGACAGGGCAGGCACGCCAATGAGGGAACCAGGAGAGCCAGGGGGCTGTCCTCCATGTGACCTGCACCTGCCCACTTATGCCTGGGCAGAGCGTGGGGCTGAGCTAAGGACAAAGTAGCCGGCAGCTGGGAGGCCAGGGAAGAAGCCCAGGGAGCTGAACTGAGCCGAGACGCTGAAGCAGACTTTTCCTGGCGTGTTTGCCATGACACTAAGCAGGATGAGGTCTCTGTATACCAAACCCCAAACCTGGTTTAAACCTGTTAAATGTTGGCCAATGATCGGGTCCTGTTAACCCTTTTAGCTCTTTGGGCCCATCGAAAGTAACACACAAAGTATGTGGCTGTAAAAAATATTATCCAGTAAATATTTACCTAAAGTAAAATTCCTGTTTAAACCATTTTCAGAAACCTTTAGAAAAGACTTTGCTGGCTTGAATGAGCTTGTCAGAGAGTGATTTCAGCAATCATTTCTCAAACTTCAGAAGCTCTTTTTATATGGGCCGGAAAATAAGAAATAAATATGAAACTATAAACAATCAGCATGGCTTGAAAAGAGTTGTGCACCTGTGCTAGGGCTTTGTTCCCTGAGGCATAATTATGACTAGCCTATCCAGAGCAGGAAGATTGCCCAATGCCTAAATTGCTATGTTTAGAATAACCTATTCTGATAGACCTACCGTATATGACTCCTACTTTCTTTTTAAGGTGAAGATTAAACACTGGTTTCCCAGCTCCATGGGCATAGCTCGCCTATGCTACAACATGGAACCTTTAATTTCTCAGGTTAATTTTTTCAGAAAGTAAATGCCTGCTGCACAGCTCCGCTGCCACATGCAAATAAAGGAAAGTTCTACCCCTCCTCCTTCCAGGCTGGACCTCAGGATGCAGCTCCTCATTACGGGCCATGCTTATGCTGAGAATTACCTTACTCCAGGAAGATCCCCATTGGAACTGATGGGAATACCGGTAGAGTCAAGGACTCCTTCCTCAGTGTGAAGAGTGGTACCCTAACGTGGGCCTATGGAGGTTTTCCAGAGAATGGAAGAGGATTTGGGGGATTGTTGGGTTCCGTATACCTCCTAAGGGAGCTGCAGCCTCCGGTGGTGGTGAGGGCCTTGGTGCATGAGACAGAAGGAGGCAAGGCTTCCTCCACAGCTGTCTCCTGGGGGCGGTGGTAGGGAAGAGCGCTGCTGACAGCCAGAGAGACTGGATGGCCACGTGGCCTGGAGCAAGTCTGTCTGGCAGAGAGTTCTACGATGGCGCTGCCCATCCAAAGGGAAGAGAACTCAAGGGGGTGAATGTGCCTCTCCATCCATGCTCCGCAAGCAGCTCTCTCCCTGCTCAGCCTTCGCCATCCACTAAAAGGCCTTTTCTCTTGTAAAACAATGGTCCTGGCCCCCTCTTCCTCTCTGTAGCAGCTGCATGGGGATCGCAGCCTCAGTGCTAGGGCTACAGTCACTGCACGCGTGGCACAGGACGACAAGGGGCTGGGGGTCTTGGAGAGTGCTGCCTTTCCCCCAGCGGCCCTTCACCCTGCTCCGCACAGCAGGCCTGGAGAGTCACCAACAGAGGATTTGCAAATGAGCTGTGGCCAATCCAGGACCCAGTGAAATCAGTGGGAAAACGCCAAGTGATGCCACTGGGTCTTGGATCAGACCCCTCAACCCCTCTGTACACACTGAAATGACATTGCTGCTCAGCATCTGCAGCTTCTGTTCGTTCCGTGGGAAGTGGTGGGTGCTCCGCACGTCCGAAAATCAGGCCACTTTCACCTGGTGCCTGCCGCAGGATTTAATGCCTTTCTTTCGGCACTCTCATTGGAAAGTTTTGGCTTCTGTCTTTATGAAATGCGGTGAATTTTTTCTGCCTCTTATCGAAGGGCTGAGTCATTGTTCTCAGGCGGTATGGTCGGCTGTATTTTCCACCAGCTATTTATTGGCTTAGCTTAACTCAATGAATAAACATCAAATCTGGTCTGTTTAGATGGGCCTCACGGAGTTGATTAGTTTTCAGGTAAGCAAGACTGAGAAAAGAATGCTTTCCAGAAGCTGTATTCACACACATGACAGCAAAGATCCTCAGCTGGGCATTAATGTTGGCCAAGGATCCTGGGTCATGCGGAGGCAGCGCTCCAGTAACTATGTCAGAGATACAATTAGAAACGGCAGCATTCTCATTACAGACACTAATCGCCAAACATAGGCAGTAACTTGCGCAATGGACAGACAGCGCAACTGGTACTTATAGCTCACAAATGCCTGAACTCCAGCTAAGCATTCATGCCACTGAGGTCCACTCACATGCATGGCAGCTCAGCCAGGGTCGTCCCCCTTCCAGTCAGACCACAGATCTCTGGGGAGTGGAGGAGGTCCTCTCTGGTGACATTATTGTGCAAGAAGCAAACTTAGTTTATTACCTCCCCCGTCCCCCCTTTTAATTCCCAGCTGTTTCCTCTGCACTCCTCCAGTGTGAACAGCTGACATGTTTCACAAGTGTCGCCTTTCTTTCTCGCCCAATCAGCTGACTGGGATAGTTTTGCTTGTATGCACCGTGCTATAGACAAATCAGCAGCTCCTAGGCACCAGGAATCCCAGGCAGAACCCTACTGTTCTGAGACAGGCGGGCCTGCTAGCTCTGTGACCGCCGCGGGGCCGTCTGGGCGCCGAGCATCCACCGCACGTGGCGAGTCCTCTCAGCCAGCATGACTGGTATGGCACGCCGACAGCAAATCTCAGAGCCTCCATTGGCACCATCCAGGAGCATCTTGTACGTGGCTTTGGTGCTCTGAGTGGCTGTGAGCTGAGACCACCCAGCGCTATAAGGTTCACCCGTAATAGCGCCACCTCTTGTGGACCATGACCTCCTCGCTCTCCAAAAACCACAAAGAACAGTCAGGGCATTCTTGTTTACACATCTGAGTGAGCTGTCCACTCGTGCTCTGAAGGGACTCCAGCCTAAGGTGTAATTCCTCCATAGTCTCTTAAACACTGATAGAAGGAGACATGCCACGGCTTCAGCCTGGTGCCTGTGCATCACAGAGGCCTGGTTCAATTCCCACAGAAGCCAGGGGAATAGTGGGAACTATCCCAGGCCTTTAGTCAATAAGGGCCTGATTTTCAAAGCTATTGACTACGGAGGAGATGTTGGTGTGAGTAAATAATGAGGCAGCATCTGTGCAGAGGCAGCAGAAGGGAGCACCCAAGAGTATCTAACTGAGAACAAATGTCAGAGAGAATGTTTGATGCTTTCTGATGTCAGTTCTGCAGCAGGTGGCCAGCCTCTTGGGTACCCTGGTACAGAATGCTGCCTGTCTTAGCCATTTGTTACAGGGATGTGACATTTTGCTGAAGGCCACGTGAGTTGAAGAAAACAGATTCAAAAGGTACAGGCTGGAAACCACCACGTTTTCAGTTGAGAGAAACAGAACCACGTGCCAAATAAAACATCTTGCCAACTTTTCCTTTTAAAACAAAGAAAGAAAGCCAATGAGAGCCAATCCGATTTACACTGTCTCTTGAAAAACCAGCAAGGAATGACTCTTTTGTAAAAAGGGACTGATGTAGTTTTAATCAGATTTAAAAAACAAAACAAAAACCAAATGCCTCCATTTAGAATACCAGGTGGAAGCAAAGCTAAATTTCTTGTTGAAATTGCTGAGAAATGGCCCGAGGAAGCACATCTAAAAGAGCTCATGGCAGCAGAGTGAGGACTGTGTCTGACAAGGCTGCTCATCGGGGCAATGGTGCTTTCTACCATGAGGTATAACTCATCTGTGCTGAGCTTTCTCGGGGGCTGATCCGAGACTATGAAATGAACTTCCTTAGGAGCTGAGGACCTTCACTAACCTCCCTGCTTTCCAGTCCAAGAGCAAAATGGCCTTCTCTGCTCTGCCTTCTGTGACAAACACAAAACAGCATGGACATTTTAACAGAACAAAAAAGAAGGGAAACCGACCAAACCCAGAGAGATGAGAGAGAGGCTGAACCACACATGACAGATGTTAGTCATGTAATAACTGGAAATGGCTCAAATACTATGGTGATTGGGGTGGGACAAGATGCTACTGAGAAGAGAAGAGAATTCTTTATAAAGGAAGGGTGTTTGCTGCATGGGGAAGTGTTAATACATTTAACTGGACCAAAATTAACTTCCTCAGCAAAGATTTCTGAAAGAGGATTTTTAATTTATTTTAAAAAATGAAATCTTTCAAGTTAACACTTTTTAACCAAACAACAGCAAATTCTCCAAAAGGAAGGTCAGTTTGTAATTTATTTCTTGTCCTTCTGAAGCGTCCATTGAGGCAAGTGGCGGGGAGTTCACACCTTTCTCACAGCTATTGTTTCAAACTCTCTGTCTCTGGATTCAGGTTATATTCACAACCAAATAAGCTAAAAGCAGAGAGTTAGGTCTTGTCTACACTAGCATGTGTGCCATTTTGCTGCTCAGCAGTGTGAAAAATATACCCCTGTGTGACATAATTTTTGCCAGCATAAGCGCTAGTGTGGACAACGCTATGTTGGTGGGACACTCATTTAGGTGGTGGTATTATATTGGCGGGAGAGCTCTCCCCCAGCAACATAACACGGCTACACAAGCACTTATGCCAGCAAAACTTACATCACTCACGGGAGTGTTTTTTCACACCCTGAGTGACAAAAGTGCTGTGAATTTCATAAGAGACTTTGGTTTAGCCTGCTACTAGGGAGAGCTCCCTGGATGCAAGAAATGCTGCTGGGGGATACACCAGCTCTGTGGCATATTCTTTCTAGTCTCGGTGCTTGGGGGGGAACTTACTTGGGAATGTCAGTGCTGATTCCAGCTCTTGCTCCTACGCTTTGGTAGAGGGAGAGAATTCATTCAAAGTGGAGCCAGTGGCAAATGACGAGACCGTACACACATTGAAAGGAGAGCAATCTGGGTCTGGATTTCGTACACAGAGGTCAGGAGCATTCCCACCAGGGGTTTCAGTTAGGCCGTTGTAGAAACAGGGGCGAGCCAGGAAATTCAGAGCCAGACCCCAGTTTGACACACACACAGCTGTGAGAGTTTGGGAGGAATCAGGAGACTGGCGCGCAACCTCAGCTTTTGTTTAAAAGCAAAAAGGGTTTTAGCCCTTATGGTTGTGGAGAAAATCTTTGAAAAGGGGAAGTGCATGAACCCTCAAGGCTCAGACACCACAAAGCAATGAAAAAGAACCTCTTATTTCAAAACCGTCTCAGGATTTGTAAGCCAGTCTCCTGATTTCTGGTGGCCTGAACCCTGTTATTTGGATGATGGAGTTGGCAATACCGTTGTACAGCTGTTACACTTTAAAATGAGGAGAAAGCACTCCATCAGAATATACACTGGCCCAAGTTTGAAAATCCAGCTTGAGTTCAAACGATCACTGAGAAGGGCAAATAAAATCTGAAAGCGTGCTGCTGAAAAATAGTTTGCAATCAGATCTTGTTCTGTTGATTTTCCCCCCACGTTCCTTTGCTCTCACTGGACCAGTGCAATTAGCCCCTGGTTTATTTAATGTGAAAGATTCTTACTTTGCAGACATTTTCTTTTAGGCAGAAGGTGGTTAGCCTTTAGTAGAACCTGTGGAACTCATTGCCAGGGGATGTTGTGAAGACCAAAAGTATACCAGGGTTCAGAAAATAATGGGATAAGCTCCTAGAGGGTAGGGCCATCAATGGCTATTAGCCAGGGTGGGCAACGATGCAACCCCCTGTTCTGAGAGTCCCTAGCCTCTGACTGCGAGAAGCTGGGTGTGAATGAGAGGGGATGTCTCACTCCTCGAGAATTGCTTGTGCTGTTCATTCCCTCTGAAACATATGACATTGGCCACTGTCGGAAACCAGCATGCTGGGCTAGATGGGCCCTTGGTCTGACCAGCGCGGCTCCCCTTCAGTTCTTAGAGCGAAGCGTTTTTACAGCCAGATTTTGCCCTTAGGAGTTCAGATGCTGCTCCTACCAATTCCAATGGGAAATAGAACTTCCTCTTATGTATTCTGGGGTCAGATGTAGGAAATACAGAAAATCTTTGGTTCTTTTGCAAGAGCCCCCTGATAACTGTTCACTGTTTGCAATGAACAAGACAAGCACAGGCTGGATCAGCTTCCTCAGTTTCTTACATTGGCACAACTCCATAAGAACATAAAACGGCCATACTAGATCAGACCATTGGTCTACCTAGGCTAGTGTCTTGTCTTCTGACAGTGATCAATGGCAGGTGCCTCAGAGGCAATTAACAGAACAGGCGATTATCGAGGGATCCATCCCCTGTTCTCCACTCCCACTTTCTGGCAGTCAGAGGCTTAGGACACCCAGAACACGGGTTGCATTCCTGGCCAGCTTGGCTAATAGCCATTGATGGATCTGTCCTCCATGACCTTTATCTCATTTTCTTTTTTAATTCAGTTCTACTTTTGGCCTTGACAACATCCCCGGCAACAACTTCCACAGGTTGACTGTGTGTTGTGCATTTACTTTTGTTTGTTTTAAACTTACTGCCTATTCATTTCATTGGTTCTTGTGTTAAGTGAAGGGGGAAATAACACTTCCTTATTCACTTTCTACATACCGTTCATGATTTTATAGCCCTCTATCATATCCTCCCCCCCGAGTCATCTCTTTTCCAGTTGCACAGTCCCAGTCTTTTTAATCTCTCCTCATGTGGAAGCTGTTCCAGACCCCTAATCATTTTTGTTAACTTTTTCGGTACTTTTTCCAATTCTAATATAACTATTTTGAGATGGGGCGACTGGAATTGCACACAAGTATTCCAGGGATGGGTGTGCCATGGATTTACACAGTGACTTATGATATTTTCTGTCTAATGGCTCCTAACACTGTTAGCTTGTTTGACTGCCACTGCGTATCAAGCAGACATTTTCAGGGAACTGTCCACAACGACTCCAAGATCTCTTTCTTGCATGGTAACAGCTAATTCAGACACCACCATTTTGTAGGTATAGTTGGGATTATGTTTTCCAATATGCATTACTTTGCATTTATCAACATTGAATTTCAGCTGCCATTTTGTTGCCCGGTCACCCAGTTTTGTGAGATCCATTTATAACTCTTTCCAGTCTGCTTTGTACTTAACTATCTTGATTAATTTTGTATTGTCTGCAAATTTTGCCACCTCATTGTTTACCCCTTTTACCAGACCATGTATGAATATGTTGAACATCTCTGGTCCCAGTACAGACACCAAGGGACACAACTATTTACCTCTGTCCATCATGAAAACTGACCATTTATTTCTACCCTTTGTTTTCTTTCTTTTAACCAGTTACTGATCCAGGAGAGGACCTTCCCTCTTATCCCATGACTGATTACTTTGCTTAAGAGCCTTTGGTGAGGGGCCTTGTGAAAGGCTTTCTGAAAGTCCATGTACGCTATCCACTGAATCATCCTTGTCCACAGGTTTGTTGACCCCCCTCAAAGAACTGCAATAGGTTGGTGAGGCATGATTTCCCTTTACAAAAGCCATGTTGACTCTTCCGCAACAAATCATATTCATCTGTGTGTCTGGTAATTCTGGTCTGAACTATCTTTTCAACCAGTTTGCCTGGTACTGAAGTTGGGCTCACTGGCCTGTAATTGCCTGGATTGCCTCTGGAGCCTTTTTAAAAAATCAGTGTTGCATCAACCAATGCACATTTGAGTTCCAGTAACCCAGTGTGTATGTTGCATGTTGTTCATGCCAAGAAGCTCATTTTCTTCTTTATTCTGGTCAGTTATTTTAGGTCTCCTGAGTGCAATGGAGTTACAGCCAATGGACGGACACAGATCCTAGCAAGCGCCCCTCCTGGCTACTTCCTAGGATGGCTGTGACAGGAATCCAAGCCTGTGTGCTTGGATCCCCTAGGATAGCAGCCCTGTTGGCTTCTCCTTTGGCCTCTTGGGCACATTTCCTGGGCCCTGACTCTGAGTGCCCTTCTCAGAAAGGGGGCTCCTCAGCCCACCTACCCTAAACCCCCAAAAGCCACACTGAACCCCAAAAGAGCCCAGTTACGTAAACGCACCCTCTCCCAGAACTCACCCTTTACCTTCCCCTGCACCCCCAGTCGTCAGGTGGACACCTTAGCCAGCTTCCCAACATGGGCACAGATCCCTGCCTGGTGACCTTGACTATCCCCTAAACAGTCTTTCTGGGCAGGGACCAGTCTTTGTCTAGACTAGTGAACAGATTTCCAACAACTGGTACTTAGAGTCCTTGACCGTCTGTTGCTGTTCTTTTGCCACAAGCCTTTTAACCCAGAGAGACCACAGAGACGGTAAAAAGCTGCATATTCCGCACAGAGTCTGCAGTCTGACACAGGCACAGAGTTCATGGTCTCACACAGAATTCACAAATTGTGCAGACCTATTTCCAATTCATCATATGGACTTACACTGGTGTAATGGAGCAGAGAATCAAGCTCAGAGGGCCTAGATGTCCCTGAGCCAGCAAACCTTACTAGAATCCATCAACCATTCCATATTTAATTTCCCTTTAAATAACATATATTGTCGCTGTATAAGTGAATAACTCTAAGGGAAGGAAACAATCTTGTGCTAGCTCCTGGGGTATTTCCCATCTCTCGCTTCCTGGATTATATGAATGAAAATCATCACATATTGGGAACAAATTTTGGAATGAATAGTTTTCCTGCTGATCAAACAGGAAGGCAATAAGAAAACAAGATGAAAGAAATGGAATGGTATATATGTGAGCTCCATGTTTTAAAAAAGAAAAAGGAATGTCATGGATCTTGGAGATTAAGTTTATATATGTACACATTCCCAATCAGGCATATAAAGCCTAAGGGCTTTTTAATTAGCAGTTTCTGGGCAGCATTCCATCTTGCGTAATATCTAATAGAAAGTTCAGGGTGCCTCCCAATAGCATCTGAGTGTCTTCTCTCTCCGCCTTGGCTAAAACATTGTTGACAATAGTAGGCTTAACATAATTAGGAGTATGGTAAATAGGGCAAGCAATTCTGAACCAATTTGGGCGTCTAACTCTCTCCAGCTACTATTAGAGTTTATGTCTTGGGCAATCAGCTGCAATGGGTGTTATTTTCTAGTTGAATTCACAACTCCCCACATGTGATAAGTAAACAAATGGGATAGAAAATGTGTACAGCCTACTGACGACCTAGCTGCTTCTAACCCTTCGAGGCTCAGTAAGGCCTTCAACCTTTGCTGCTCGCATCTGCAGGCCCAAGAGCCAGCCTGCTTGGGAGTAGAAATCGCATCAGCCTTGCTTCATTTAGCCCCCTTGGTCAAAGCCTTCCACAGTCTGTGAATGAGGAGGACATTCAGGCCTGCTGCCTTGGTTATTCGTAGGAGAACATCTCCCGCCGTCTGAAATGACTGAGCGGGGATGCGCACAGAAATGGCTGTTCCAGGGTGATCGATCATTTCAGCCAGTCACGGATCAACTCCCACGGGTCCGGGAGGATCACTGGTGTTGCGAAAGGTGCTTCAAAAACAAATGAAAAAATAAATGCCAGTGGCAGAAAATGGAACATTGGAAAATTAGAGTAAAATAATGAAAAAGGAATGGAGAATGAAATCCTGGCTCCACTGAAATTTATGGCAAAACTCCCATTGACCTTTCATGGGGCTAGGACTTCACCCAAAAACTTCTCATAAGCTGATAGGTCCCAGAACCAAGGAAAATGCCACACTCTGGTGATATGATCAGCATTTGGTCACACAGGATTGATCCTACCTGGTTCTTGTCCAGCTAAGTGTGCTACCTGTAACAGTGGAAATATACCCCATGGAAGGCCCCATGGCCTCCAGTGCATCCGGATGAATGCAGGCACATTGTTTCTATCTCCATAGGGGGTACTGTTATGCACCAGAACATGAGATTTATTGCTAGTGTTGGTATTTACCATTGATGTTGCGCAGTGCCTGGAGACCCACTGAGAACAGGGCCCATTGTGCTAGGCATTGTACCGACAGCCTCTGTCCCAAAGAGCTAATGAATTTGATCAGCACAGCATTCCCAGGTGGAAACTGCTGTGACATAGGACCAAACGAGGAAGCCCTTACTCATGCTAGTGTGCAGTTTCTCCTACAGACAGCAGCACTGAAGCTGCTGGATCTGCTTGCACAAGCAAGTGCTCACCTGTGTGAGTAAGGGGTTAATGCTCTGCTCCCTCCCCTGTGTTTTACGAGACACGTGCACAGTGGCAGAACAGGGGGATGAACACAGCAGGAAAGTGGGCCCTGGCATGAGCAACGTGAAGTGAAGCATGGCCGTAAATAGCTGGGGTGTGCAGAAAGCCATAAATGTAGGTTATGGCCCTTGCAGAGCCAGGAGCTGTAGCTTTATGGCCCTGCTCTATGGAAATGGACTCTGAGTGCTGTGCCACCAGGAGCCTTTAATTTCACACAGCAAGACTTAGTCATAAAGCAAAGAAGCAGCAGGTTTATTGGACACATCCGGCTTTGCGGCTCACCGCGCTGTGTCCCAGATCCTGTAAAACCCCAGCTGCATTCTTTGGGAGCTGTCCCTGCTGGGACGGGCTCCCAAGGCCAGGCCTGGAACAGGGATCTTTGCTGGAGATTATTGACACTACAGTGACAGCAGGGCAAAAGGTGTCACAAACTTCACCCAGCCACTCCAGCATAGCAACTCTCTTTAACCCTGCTACTGAATAAACAGGACTGGCACACGTTTATGACAGCAGTGCCGTGCAAAAACCTAATAACCAGGCTCAGAAAAAGGCCAAGAGACAGGAGTACATCTGACCCTGAAGGAGGAAGAGGCTATGCTTGGGGAAACAGACAGGTATCTGTTATTTTCACCCACTGCAGTCTCTCCCCTGTTATATGGCTAAGGTGGGAATGCCTTGGCAAAAAGGAGGGTCTTGCAGCATTCCCTGAAAGAGGTTAGATTCTCAATTAGTGTAAATCCACTGGAAGCTCGTTCCAGAGTTCAGCCCCTTCAGCAGAGAGTGCCTTGTTCCTCGCTCTCTCATGCTTCCTCCTGGGCTTTATGTGGTGCCCTATCCCAGCGGAGCGCAATTGTCTTGCTGGGTCATGGAGGGAGATACGGTCACTGATATAGCTCTGTCCTGACCCACCAGCAACTTTAAAGATCAAGTCCAAGGCCTGGAACTGGCCATGGAACTGGGCTGGGAGCCACTGGAGAAATCAAAGCATGGGGTAAAGGAGAAGAAATGGGCTGCCCTATTTGACACGTGCTAGGCCCTTCAGACCCAGGTACAGTGAGTTAAAGGGCTCCAGGCTGAAGGTGACAAATGCATGGATCACAGTGGTCAGATCTTGCCTCAGGAGGGAGGGGCAAAGATTTCTACCAAGCAGGCGGTGGGAAAAGTCCCTTTTAAAAATTCACCCTCCCTTGTCTTGTGGATGAAGTGGTAAGAGACAATTTGGTGACCGGGGGTCGATGCCCTTGATGGAAGAGAAAACAGTGATGTGGCCAGTTCATCCACATGTTTTCCCCTTCCAACCAGCATCACTTCTGTCTCCCCTGAGGTTGTGTGAGACCGGCTGATGGTCACCCAGAACATGGTCTCTGCGAGGCATTGTGACATCCTAAGGATGGTCTAGGGGGCCATGTGTGGCACCCCACAACTCTCCAAGAGCGGTGGGGAGATGTTGAAGAGGAGGGGGATGGGATAGATCCATCTGGGACCCTGCAGGCAAGGGTCACCAGGGAAAGGGAGAAGCTGGGTGTGTTGGAGTGGATAACTCACTGAAGCCATTGCAGTGGTGTGTCTTCCTCGCCAGCTAGCAGGGTGTCACGTAGGTGGGTCAGCAGGACACTGGTGTTGAAAGCTGCAGAGAGGCCAAGCAGTCTCAGCACTGAGCTGTGGCTTCCATCCATTACGGGGAGATGCACGGAGCTGCCCGCACAGCACTGTATTTTGTTCTCTCGTAATCTCAGTGCGGTCCCATCAGCAAGGACTCTCGCAAGATACCTTTTATTTTAGTAGGAGTGCATAGCAATTTTTCTAACCCTGGAGAAAAGGTCTTTTCTAATGAGCTGCCCTTATTACAAACGGTGGTGGCTGGACCAAAACCAGTGCTTTCGCACTCAGCAAATTCCACAGGCCGATGACCAGGCAAAACCAATGTATGGACAGGTGGTGTCCTTTATTACTTATACTGCAAGCCGAAGTAGGCAGCATTCTGTCAAATGGTTATTGTTATTGGTTTGTTCCATTTCTTCTTGGTCTAAATGTTCTAAGTTTGATCCATGCTACCCAGTCTTTGTCCTGACTCATAATGCACTTAGGTGAAAACTATTTATCTTTGCTTTCATAGATTTATATTATAAATTCAAAGATTTTAAAGCCAGAAGGGACCCTTATGATCATCCAATTCTAACTTCTTATAGAAGCCTTTCTACTCGAGCCATAGAATTTCACCCAGTAATTCCTGCATCAGGCCCATATCTTGTGGTTGAGCTAGACACTGCATTTATGTTGGGGGTTTTTTGTGAAAGAGACATCCACTCTTGATTTAGACTTCAAATGATGAAGACTCAACCACATCCCTCGGTAAGTTGTTCCAAGTGTTAATTACCCTCACTGTTAAAAATGTGTTCCTTATTTCTAGGCTGAGATTATCTAGCTTTGGCTTCCAGTGACAACATCTTGTTATGCTTTTGTCCGCTAAAGTAAAAAGCCCTCTGCCCTCTGAAATTTCCTTTTCAGGTAGATGCTTGTAGACTTGGTTCAGGTCATCTCTTAAATTTCTCTTTGACAAGCTAAATAGATTGTGCTGTCTAAATCTTTCAATAGATGGCAGTTTTTCCAAGATCTTGTGTCAGTCTTGTAGCTCTTTTCTGAATCCTTTCATCTGGGCTAACTAGTAATTTGTGAACTTAATAAAAATATTCTTAATGCAAAACAGTGGTGAACTAAATTCAGTGTCTCTAAAGAGCTTGCACGTGTTGTTCACGGGGCAATGAATATTCTGGTACCAGTGCCAATTCAGTTCCACCTAAACAATCTACTGTGTAGGCGGAGAACGTAGCAGTGACTCAGAGTGGGCCAGGAGAAATGAAGGCTCTGTAATGGAATCCAGTGAAAGGGAGAAGCAGAAGGAAATACTGGAGGTTTAGAGGAGATCTAAGTCTGAATAATTCTAACAACTCTGCGTCAAGATACCTACCCATGAAATCAAAGATATGTACAGTAAATCACGCGTCAGATTCATAAACTGTAGAAACCTGGACTATCGACATTAATATTTCAGGTGCCGCCACTTTCCTAAAACAGCCATCCGGGCCTGGGGGCAGAACAGCAACTCAAAGAGTATTGCTCAGTCTGACAGCTTTCTCAGCATGTCCCACTGACCCATCTTCGTGGTCGGCCACACGAGCCAGTGCCAGGGCAGGGGAAGCCCATAGAAAAACACCACTCACATGGGGCCTGGGTGGGATCAGAAGAACTAAGTGGCCAAGGCGGTTAGGTGTTGGGGAGGAGCTGATGCAATGCAGCCACGCTCAGCACAGTTCCTGATTCTCCTGGCTCATTTGAGTGTTTCCTCAATGCTCGAGCTATGCCATCAGTCAGAGAGGGACACCACCCACCAGGTCCCTGCCCTCCCTTGCCCAGCGGCACACCCGACCGTGAGAAAGTTCTGACGTGTCAAAGAGCAGCAGCCTGTCTTCCGGCAGCAGCCCGCCCTCTCGGCTGGAAGGCAAGTGACGCCATCCCCAGCAACTGGGTCGGGAAAGAAATCAAGGACAGTGCGTGTGTGTGGTGCCTCAGAGTCACCGAGAGCAGGGCTGAATAGCTGGTGCTTTGATGCTCATGAACACCCAGAAATCCAGATGCTCTGGGGGGACCTTTCCCAGTGCACGAGGGTTTGCAATGGAGCAGAGATTATGGTGTAGGTCTGGCACTCCTAGCAAAAGACCCCTTACAAGCTATGCAAAAGCAAAAGGGACACTGCAAATATTTTCTTAGGGTTCAGCGCTGAACCTTGCTGCACACCCATGCACAGAAGCAAAGGGGGCATAAAGAGCCCTGTTATTCCTCTGTGTGAGCTTGGAGAGCAAGGGAGGCCAGGCAGCTGTTCCCCCTCCCACCCAGCTGCGCAGGCAGGGCCAAGCAGTGAAGGAAGGCTTGGCTCTGCCCCCGTCATGCAGCAGCCAGCACAGAGAGCTGCAGCAGGCAAAGGACTGGTGCTGATCACTCCCCATGAAGAACAGACCCAGCAGAGACTCCCAGAGTCACAGTCTGGTTCCTTCCCAGCTCCCCGGGGAGCTCGATGGGTGCTGCGCCTTGTGCAGTCTGGATGACAAGGCGCCAGGCTGGCCCATCACTCCAGAGCTGGTGACGTGCAGGCCTGGATTCTCCACTCTGCCCGAGCTAGCGGAGAGACAGGAGGGGAGCCCCAAGGACGGCTGAAGTAGGAGTGCGCAGAGGCGGCTGGTGCTGTGTGCCACCTGAGCCCTGCCCAGGGTAAGTCCCCAGCTCCCTCCTGCAGGGGAGAGGGTGACTGACCCAGGACAGCCCATTCAGCGAGTCCCCTGTGCACAGGGAGTTTTCCGCGGGCCATCTCTGGCCGAGGAAAGGCTCCACTGCGCTGCTGGCCCATTACAAAGTGGCCTTAGCAGCCCTGGGAAGGAGGCACACGGCACCTCGGCAGGAGCAGCATATTGTGTCAGTGCCGCTCTGTGCTGCACGAGCCTGTTCTGGCTCACCTATACAAGCCACGCGCAATGTGCGTGGGCCGGCCCCTCTCCTTCCCAGCCCCGGGCTGAGCTCCTTGCAACTCCTGGCGCCTCCAGAGGGCTGTGGAGACCAGCCAAGCCCCGATAGCCACAGCGACGCGCAGGTCGCTTCACGCTAGACATCTCTCCCTCCTGCGAGCTGCCCGCCAGCCTCGCCAGGGTGCACGGATCTCCCAGCATCTGCTCCCAGGATTTGGATTATGCGCTGGAACGTTTCAGGGGACTTGTTTGACCTGCTCCTTTTCCCTAGAAGCCCTGCCCTTTGCCCAGGGCCAAAACCCACTCAGTTGTCTTCCTACCTCGCACCCACGGCTCCGTTTTTCCTTGCCATCCATGGACTGCCCTTCCCTCCCTGTCTGTACATGCCCTGTACTAGCCACTTTGTGGTGAGCAGCGGGTCAGAAGCCTCCATCCACTGCGCCAGGATTAGATTCAGGGCGGCCTGCATGTGGGCTGATCTCTGTACAGCTGGGTCTGGCAGCTGTCCCTGCCTCTCCCCTGCTCCAGAGCTTTCCTCCCCTTCCTCATCTCCTCCCCCTGCTGTTACCAGATTTGCCCGTCACTTTGGGGTTTGCTTATTTATTAGGGTTCCCTTTCTGGAAGAGGGGTGTGATTTTATTAGTGTGCTGCTTGTGTTACTTGTGTGTTCACATGGCTACAAGTCCCCTCCCAGTGGAGCTATCCTGCAGGACCTAAGGTTTTCAGATTCAAATAACCCCCCCCAGATACACACCCCCATTCCAGATGAACTGAGTGCGTCTGAGCAGGCCGGGCTATCAGCACTCTCAGCTCACCCCTTATACGTCCCTGAACTCAGCAGGCTGGTGACACAGCGCTGTCAGCTGTCACCTCATGTGCCCCTTGCACCGCACCAGAATGGAGCACACTTATGAGCAGGCTGGGTCCAAACAGCACTTTCAGCTGTCACCCTTATGCACCTCTGGACTCCGTAGGCTAGGCAGAGCAGCACTTCTCAGCTACCCCCTTTATAAGCCTCTTTGCAACACAATTGTTCTAGCAGTAACCCCCTTGATAAGCAAACCCCATAGGATTTTGGGCACTCCAGGGATCTTTGGCTTAGGTAAAAGAAGCGTTGCTGCAGAGCAAGGCAGGGAAGCCAAGAACACAAAGGAATAAATACTTTTGGAGAGAGAGAAACTGGCAACCAGCTTGATTACAATAGTTAGTTTATCGCCAGGTGTATAAAACTTATGATACTAATAGTGATGCCATACAAGGAGAGAGAAACAATCTAACACTTACAATACAACACAATTACAGTAGGGGTATTGGAGAAGGCGAGCCCAGGTTTGATTACAAAAGTAGAAAGTTACACCTGGGTTAGAGAGAGAGAGAAAGAATTGGGAAAGATGGGGGGGGGGGAATCTCACCACTCCTTGCAGCTCAGAAGTTCCCAGGAGACAGGCTGTTCAGCTTAGGGTCAGGAACACTTGAGGGAGAGGCAAAACCCACGACAGGATCAGTCAGGAAATGGGGAAGCAGGCAGCATTCGGGTCCGGGCATCAGAAGAGGAGACCAAGAGAGGATTTGAACTTGGGTAGGGGATTTGTAGAACCAGGTTTGTTTGTGGGTAGACAATGTCTCAATGAAGTACCCCAGGGTGGTTTTCTCTCTGCTGGACAATAGGAGCTGATCACTCTCAGCTATGGTCAATGTTCCTTGGGGGAGCTCACATTGCAACCAGGCAGATGCAGTGTTTTGCATGGCAATACTAGACTGGTCTGATAACTGCGGAGCTGGGTGGGTGTAGGTGTGAGTTCATTTACATCAAGAGCAGAGATCTCCCATCATGCAGTGTGTCCCTGCCTTGCCAATCCCAGAGTTCAGTGCGGTTCCTGCTTTGGAGCTTGGTTCTCCATTCTTCATGCTAATTCTTGTTCCATCTTCGATGTAAATGAGGCTCCAGTTCTCCATTCCAGGTGTTAATTGAGATGCCTCTTTTTACATCTTCCATGTAGATGAGGCATGGGGAGTTGTCTCAATCCTGTCACCCTTGTTTGGAGGGTTTTAGGTGTGTCTCCCACAGCCTTTTCATAGCTTTTGTTTCTGGTTCAAGCAGAGGCTGGGGGGGATTCAGTGAGCCAGAGAGAGTAGGGGTTTTGCGCCCTGGTTCCCCAAGAACACAGAGCTGCCAGGTAACACTGCCCATCTGTGACTCTCCCGGGAGAGGGCGCTGCCTTGCTCAGCTGACCTGCCCCAGGGATATTCAGACTCCTGCCTGTGGGCGGTTCTCACAAAAATGAGATTTTTACCCCTCTCAGCACCGCAGGGCCGATTCTGGTTGGGGACATGCGCTGGATTCTGTGCTGCTCTGCGAACCAGCGACAGGATTGGTAGCAAACTCCCAGGGGCAGAATTTTTGTCCCCAGCAAGGGCACATGTCCAAAAGCATACAGCTTGCCTCTCAGATCCCAGGATAAGCAGTGCGCTGGTGACCTGCACAGAGCTGGGAGACAAGAACCGTGGACCCATGGTGCTGCTTTTATGGACCAGACTCTCACTTTAATGTTGGTGTCCTCGAGGCAGGAAAGGGGGTGACCTGCAGACTGGCCCATGTATTCTGGACTGGGTGCACCTCCTCCTCTCCCCTCCCCTTCTCCACAGGGATCTTGAGAGGCCACAGTCTGGATCTGCACTCCCTGGAGACCCCTGTCTCTTCCAAACCCAGAACAGGATTTTCCCATCTTGCAGAAGTAAGATCAGGAGATGGTTCTGTCCAAGTACTTCCACCATCTAGGGCTTCCCTAGCTAGGGGCCCAAGGCCTTCTGGGCCATGTCAGGCCATGGACAATCATGGAGCTGTTAGCAGAGGACAACAGCGTGTCCTGTTCCCATGGCCATGGGATGGGGGAAATGGAGAGTCGAGCCCCGCTCTAGAGGGGGTGAGGGCTGCCCATTCGAAGGGTGTTCCTAGGGGAGAGGAGATACTCTGAGGAGGTGGTGACCAGGAATGGGCAATCTAGATATCTGGGAGCTGCTTTTCTCTGCACTCCATCCTTCTTCTTAAAAAGGGCCGCATAAGGTAGACTCAGCTGGTGTGTCATTAATTGCCTGGCCTTAGGGCTTGTCTACATGACAGAAGCTATAGCAGCATAGCTATGGCACCTTAATTATGCCGGCATCAGCCTGGATGGTAGATGCATCTTACAAAGGCAGTGGGGTTTTTCCATTGTTGTAGGAAGACCACAGAAGCATTCTTCCATTGACCTAGCTGCGGCTGCACCCGGGCTTAGGTGGGCATCGCAACAGCCCTCGGGGGTGTGGGTTTTTTTGCCCCCCTGAGCACTGTAGCTAGGTTGGCCAAAACTCCACACATTGACCAGGCCCGTGTCCTGCTGTGCCTTTGTTTCCCACCAGGGAAACAGGGATAACAACACTTCCCTGCCTCCAAGGGCTGTTCTGAGGAGAAAGAAGGGTGGGCCCTAATTCTCCTTTTGTCCAGCTGCTGTGCCACACAAAGGAAGCTCAAAGAGGGCTAAGGGCTGAAACAGAGAAGGGCACAACTGGCAGAGGGTGAGAAGATTCCTGCTCCTGAGGGCTCCTTAATCTAGCAGGCAAAGGCAGAACATGAGCCGCTCGGAAGTTGAAGCCAGCAAAGTTCAGTGTGAAACTAAGAGGGAAAATGTTGAACCATGAGAAGAGTTAGCTAGTGGAAGCGATTAGCAAGGGGTTCCCCATCACTTGGAGTCTGTACGTCAAGGTTGGATGTCCCTTTCAGCCTATTGAGCTTATTTCAGGAATCACTGGCTGGTTTCTTTGGCGTGGGCAATGCAGGAGATCAGACTAGATGGACATCACCATCCCTTCAGGCTTCTCAGCCTTGGACTCTGTCTGTGGGGATGGGGCACACAAAGCAGGCAGGCAGCTGAAGCAACTTCGTGCTTCCCATTTTCAAAAATCTGGAAATTTGAGACAAAATCCACGGACCCGTTTTTGAGTTAGACCCTTGGAAAAGGTGTTAATGTGTTTTTCTGTCACACACATTACCCAGAAAGAGCTTAGCTTTTCCCCCCTGATGATGCAGATACAAGGCCTTTTGATATGCAGAGCTCACCTAAACTAAACCAGACCTCTGTGGATTTACTCCTTACTTCATCCTGCAGCACATGGCTTTGCCTTGGAAGGCTCCCATCCGATTATAAGCCAGGCCCAACCACGCTTAGTTTATTAGATCTGATGAGCTCACAGGCCCAGGCGACATGGCTGCTGACTGAGTCTGCATGGCTCTTAGGGCTGTAGATCAAACCTGGAGCGCTCATTCCGTGGTACTTCTCCTGTGTAATGCGCTCTGCAACTTGGAAACATGGTCACTTCTCTTCTGGAGCCGTGGCTCCTTTCCTTCTAGTGTCTCTGCAGTCCTGTCGCACTTCCTGCCTGGCTGCCAATCCCCAGCAGTTCACTGGTGACCAATGCCACACCAAAGGACAAACATGCGATCGGAACCAGTCTCCTCTGAAGAGCCCCTGCAGATCTGTCAAGTTCCACAGCGTTTGCTCGCGGAGGCTTTTGAGCTCAGTAACCTGTTTGCAAACCCTTGCTAACCTCTCAGCAACTTCCTGTGGTCATCAGCATCACTTTTCCCCCTCCAGACGCTACTTCTTTTATCTGAAGATGGGCCACTTCATCAGCAAACCTGCCTGAAATCCCGGTTCCCAGGACAGAGAAGAACAAAGGAACCTGGGAGCTATGACCGGGCTCTGCCCAAGTATGCAAGGCCTTCATAGCAGGTGGTTCACTCAGTGGCTACTTGCTCACCGCCTCTCCTCATGCTGTCTTTTAACAGAGCTCTCATCAGCCTTGGCTTGCTCAACTCCCAGTGAGCGCTTAAGCCCTGGTGCTGTCAATCCTGGAGATTTGTGGGTGGGAGATTCTTTCCAACAGCCTCATGGGGTACTTGCACATTTTGCTTTGAGTCAGACTTTGGGGGGATGGGATGCCGTTAGCCACTAATGAGTCAGCTCACCTGGAATGGGGAGGAGAGAATGGACTCGCAGCAGGGAGGAGAAATGCTGGCAGGAACACTGCAAGGAGGAAAGGCTGAGTCGAAAGTTAGTCACTGCTCCTGGTGGGTGGAAACCTTAACTGACAAGTGAGGGAGGGCGGTGGCAGGGCACAGATCTTCCAAGGTACACACAGCAATGGGTTGCACAATGGCTTGGGGTAAGTGTGGACTTAATCAGGTCCCACGTTTTCCCTGCTGGTATCTTGGCCTTCAGCTGATCTCATGTGCACTGATACTCCTGAACTCTGTTCTTCCTTCTCTCATCTCCTCGAGGTCCCCATACCATGCCCATCACTCTGGCATCTCTCACCACGAGATGTTCCCATCAGCTGTATTTCTCTCTGTTCCTTCCAGCCAGCGAGGACTGGCTTTTGGGGAGCACGGTGGGAAGGCTGTCTCCAAGTAGGGAGGGGTGAATTTTGCTAGGAGGACACTGGACAAGGCCCAAAGAGCCTGTCCCTCCATGTCGCCATTGCTGGGACTTATGGTGACAGCTCTGCAAGGTGGATCAAGAAAGTGAGTCCCCCCCTTGGCTGAGCCACTACCGAAAATCTAGCTCACCCAGAATCAGACATCTTACAGGCCCTGAGCATGAGGTGTATGTGCTCACACCACATCCAGCAGAGGAATTACAGCTGGCATGGGCAGATGAATTACCCCGGGGTGGTTGGTAATGTACTTGCTACCCAGGTCTGCCAGTGAGCGAGATCCGAAATCCCTGTAGGGGAACTTCCCCTCTTGATGGGATAATATCCCATCAGCTGCTGAGCTTTTAAAGGAGACCAGAATTCACACATGGAAGTACAGTGCTGCTAATATCAATCAGTGCCCTCTGGGTGGTGATTCATTAGATGAGCTTAGTTGTTAGTCAAGGACATGGAGAGTGGTTTGGGGACTTTTTTTTCTGTTTGTTTTTAATTTATTTTTGTGGCATATTTTATATTTGGATCTCTCTCTCACACACACACACACACCTGGGCTGTGTCCCTTCTGCGCCTTGTCAATTGCACAAACAGGCTACTTTCCATATCTTTGTGGAGTGCAAAACCCAGATGTCATCTACCTACCATATCTAATCTCTAGACCCTCCCAGGGTTTCTAGAGCCTGTCTCCATAGTAGCTGGTCTCTACTACCCAGGGATCACAAATACTGGTGTGCCTCTTCTGCGCTAGAGTCATTCGGTGTCTGTGTAAAGGAGACATTGGCCGACTGGCCGCCTAGCATTGCCCACAAAAATGAAGTTCCCTATGTGCCCTTCCCAGCCTCAGACTCTTAGCCAGCCCCGGCATATACAGTTAATTTTACATATTTCCTTTTTAGCTCTTATGCTTTCTGTGAGACTGACGGATCCACTAATCTTGCAGGTTCCCCTAGCAGTTCTTCAGCTTCTGTCCAGTGTAGCTGTCTGGGGAAGTGTTGATAAAACATTGGCATACATTATCACTTATACAAGTTCTGACTGCATGGGCCTTGACCTCACTTTTGTTTTTATTTTATTTGTTTAGGTGCAGTGCTGTTCTCGTTCTGTCTCGTGGTTGATCTAACACTTACCCTGTCCATTGTTTTGGCCATTTTAAAAAATATTCCCTCCATCTTGCTGACTTGATTTTGATTTGCAGACCATGGTGGTTCATTTGCAATTATTCCAAGCTTTTGAGGACTCAGTGCAATGAATTCACCCTCTGTAGGATTCTCTCTTGGACAATCTGAATTTGGTTTTAGCGTTTCTTTTAGAGTGGAGCTAGAACCAAAATTTGGATCTGAATTTTGCACTTACTCCCAAACAGTAGCACTGGCCCCATGAAAAACTGGGATCTGAACTCAGTATGTGTGAAAATGCAGAACAAAAACATGCAGTTCTAACCCATTTCCGGATTATTTTCTCTGTTATTTCTCCTGCTGATATCTGGTCTTCCTGCTGACTGCAGTTTTGTGGTTGTGAGATAACGTTATCAATTGGTGTATTTCTCAATTTTTAAAAAAGTGCATTTATTTGAAATCAGAAACATTTTCCTTTTCAAATATTCAGGTTGTATTTAAGAAAAAATTAAAATCTTGGATCTAGCAAATTAGGCTCAATTTGACAGCCTTTATTTATTGGTCTGAAATCAGTAAGCTGACATTTTAACTACCTGAAAGGGGGTTCCAGGGAGAATGGAGCTAGGCTGTTTTCAGTGGTGGTAGATAACAGCACAAGGAGCAACGGTCTCAAGTTGCAGTGGGGGAGGTCTAGGTTTGACATTAGGAAAAAATTTTCACTAGGAGGGTGGCGAAGCACTGGAATGGGTTACCTAGGGAGGTGGTGGCATCTCCATCTTTAGAGGTTTTTAAGCTGAGGCTTGACAAAACCCTCGCCGAGATGATTTAGCTGAGGATATGCTTTGAGCAGGGGGTTGGACTAGATACCTCCTGAGGTCCCTTCCAACTCTAATACTCTATGATTCAATAAAGACAAATCCAAAGAACTACACTTAGGAAGGAAAAATTAAATGCACAAATACAAAGTGTGGAATAACCGTCTTGGCAGCAGTACAGCAGAAAAGGGTTTGGAGGCTGTAGTGGATCACGTACTGAATATGAGCCAACAGTGCAATGCTGTTGTGACAAAGGTAAATGCCCTTCCCACGTGTATTAAAAGGAATGGCGTATGTCAGACCTGGGCGATAATTGTCCCACTCCACTCAACACTGATGAGGTCTCAGCTGGGTTTTTATGGCCAGTCTTGGATGTCATGCTTTGAGAAAGATTGAGCAAACTGGAAAGAGTCCAGAGGAAATCAACAAAAATGATAAAAGGCTTAGAAAAGCTGACTGTAGTGGTTTGCGCCGGGCCCCCAGGCTGTTCAGGCCCTCAGCCCCACAAACCACGTCCAGACCACCCCGGCATGCTCCACCAGTGCATTTTATTTACAGTGGGTGACCCTCCACTTTCCAGATACACCGTCCCAAGCCGTCTGAGGGGCCTTGCAGACCCAGCCCTTAGTCAGCTGGGTGCTCAGCCTTCCCCCACTGCCGCCACTCCTGCTCTGACTCCCTGCCCTTCCTTGCCCCCCAGCTTCCCCTTCTGGGGAGCTTTCATAGCCCTCCCACATCCCACAGCTGTTCCTCATTCCCTCTTCAGCTGGCTCCCATTTACCCTTAACGAGGGCTCATTAGTGGGGGCTAGCCCAGCCTGGCCGGTCGCACCCTGCTACACACCTCCCCACTTCTGAGCTGCCATGCTCAACCTTGCCCATCCCCTCCACTCCTTCCCTGGTGAGGTCAGAGTAGAGGGTCCTCCGCCAGCTTGGGTCAGTCCCCAGCATTACTTCTGGGGGGTTCAGGCATCTTCCACCCACAGGAGGTACACTGTGTGGGGTGCAGACGCCCCACAGCTCCATCTCCGCCCACAGGTCGTCACACCAGTCACACCCCCCGGGATGGTCCCTCGTCCTTACTTCCCTCCACCATTGGTGGGCCTTTGGGGTGTGTCTCTACCTTCCCCAGGACTACTAGAGCCTCCGGTATCATGGGTACCTCCTGTGTAATCCGAGCCACCCCTCTCAGAGGTCGCTCCAGACATGGTCCTCCTATCCCGGCTCCCTGCCCCAAGGGGCCAGGACTGGCCACTTCCTTCTTTTCCTCCTCCTTAGTGTCCTCTTTCTCCAGGCTCTGTTGTCTAGGGCTCTCTCATTCCTCCTGTCACTCCACTGCACCCTGGGTCTCAGCGTCCACCCAGTTGCCCTCTGCCTTCTCCGAGCCCTGGAGTCTGGGATCGCCCTTCCTATGGTCTGGGCTCTGGGGATCAGGGCCCCCAACACCACCACCACCAGTGTTTCTGAACTCCAAGGATCCTATCCCATCCCTCTTGAGACTCCTGGCATCGCCCTTTTCTCCTCTGGGCCCCTGCACCCTTTGCCCCTTTCCGGTCGGGAAGTAGTCCCAGTTGGTTCCCAGCACTATGGTGTATCACAATCTCTCAATTACCCAGCCCTGCTTCCAATCAAACACCATCCATGGGCCCTGCCACTCCTACTCTATGTGACTCTAATCCTGTAAAGCGTGTGCTTGGCTTTAATGGCACTGAACCGATGCGTGTGCTTTAAGAGCTTTGCCAGAATGGGGCCGACACATTTCTAATTGCCTGATAACCCAGGAGGTCTGATGCTGCCAAGTTTCTCACTTGATTAATCCTACTGAAGCCAATGTGACTCCTTACAGGGTAGATTGTGCAAACTTTACTCACACTGATGAACACTTACCTACACTAGTATCATTTTACATAAGAGCGTCCAAATCTGCCCAATATTGAAAAGTAGGGCTGGAAGGGACCTCAAGAAGTCACCTAGTCCATCCTTCTGCACTGAGGCAGGACCAAGTATACCTAGACCTTCCTGACATCCCGGTTTTCCAACCTGTTTTTAAAACCCTTCATGGATGGGGATTCCACAACCTCCCTACATGGCCCGTTCCAGATCTTAACTATCTTTATGGCTAGAAAGGTTTTCCTAATATTGAACCTGAATCTCCCTTGCTGCAAACTCAGCTGATTTCTTCTTGTCTTACTTTTGATGGCCTTGGAGAAGAATTGATCCCCATCCTCTTTATAACCTTTTCTATATCTGAAGACTGTTATCCTGTTCCACCCTCAGCCTTCTCCTCTCTAGATTGAACAGAAGTACTTACCATTTAAGGCCCAATAACTTAACTTTCTAAAAATGACTACTTGGCTTTTTCTATCCTGACTGTGGGGTGTAGTAATTTATTATCTTTGATTGTTGAGTACACATTCTAGAACCTTTGCACTTGTGTTTCTTTAGTCCATAGTCCTTGTTATTCCTTCACAAGCTCTTCTGTGTCCACATACTTTTAAATTATTTTCTACTTAAGGGTATCTTAGTATCTACCGCCTTATTATTTTAGCATGTTTTGCTGTTTCATCAGCCATCTTCTTTCCAGGTATCCCAATATATGCCAAAATCCATGCTATTGTTACACAGTAACCTGCTTACATTATAATTAGGAACAATATTCCACTTATTATCTGCACTGTTGCTGCTGTGTTGGTCCGAGGATATTAGAAAGACAAGCTGGGTAAGTAATGCCTTTTATTGGACCAACTTCAGTTGGTGAGAGAGACAAGCTTTCAATCTATACTGAGCTCTTCTTCAGGTGATATGTAGCTTAGAAGCTTGTCTTTCACCAACAGAAGTTGGTCTAACATATACAAGAAACCCAAAGGTCACCACGCCTTCCTTCACAGATCCAGTAACCTCATACACACCAAGACATCTGTTATCTACAGCCAGACACTCAGATACTACAGAATATGCTCCAAGGAGAAAGTCCAGGATATACACCTTAACACACTCAAAATCACCATCACCAAACAAGGACACTTCACCAGAGAAGTAGATCGCATTATGGAATGGGCACTCAAATACCCCAAGGGAACATGCTTCAATACAGAAACAAAACACCTTCCAACCTCACAAACCTACCTTGTCACCTACCACCCCACAGTAGATCCCATACAAGATATCATGAGACTACAACCCCTACTTGATGGGGATCCCAGCCTGAAATAAATCTTTCCTGAACCCCCTCTTCTGGCCTTCAAACAATCCCCCAAACTCTCCAAGCTCATCATCAGATGCAAGCTCTCCACACACCAGGACGCATCAACTCAAAGTGGCACCAGGCAAAACATGCCGAGACATCTCTGCTGCTACAATGATCAACGCCCCACACAAGACACCTTTCCAGATCCATGGGTCCCACACATGCCTATCACAACATGCCATATACCTCATCCAGCGCACTACGTGCCCCAGTAACAATTATGGGGGTGAAACCAGGCAATCCCATGGCTCTCGAGTGAACTCACACAGGAAAATGATAAAAGACAAAAAGCCCTATCACTTGTGGGCAAACACTTTCCACAAAGCAATCAGAACTTCATCACTTTGCTAGACACTAAAAATCCTGGACTGAACAGAGACAGTGGATTTATGACTTACTACAATCTATAACCCACTAAGAACATCCCCACAGCTGCTTTTCCCCCCCTTCCTTTCCACCTGATGACTGGAGAGCCATTAATGGGCCACTTCACCTTGAATGGTTCCTTGACATGTGTTAACTGTTTACGCTAAACAATCTGTTCCATCTTAGATTTAGCTATGGTGCTCTGAGTATGTTTCCCAGACCTGAAGAAGAGCTCTGTGTAGCTTGAAAGCTTCTCTCTCTCACTAACAAAAGTTGGTCCAATAAAAGATATTGCTTCACCCACCTTGTCTCTTTAATATCCTGGGACTGACAGCTACAACAACATGGCGTATATTTCACTTATTATGTCATTTCTTCTTTCTGAAGTGACTGTTTTGATTATCAATGTGCCTGACAAGGGATAAGATAAAGCTACAGCTGCAGCCGGTCACACATCTCTTATCCAGGTTAGAGTCAACATTCTCCCTGTTAGTTCAGCTGTCAGAACAGTCGCAGAGTTCATAGATATCTGAATTCCAAGAGTAAGAACACAGAAGGCTTTTCCCACTCTACTTGTGCTGTCATCTTTTGACCTGTCTAGATAGACTTGACAAAGCTGGCCCCACTTTTCACAAATAAGTTTAGAAATTCAATTGGTCACGTGTGATTTTTATCTTTCCTTGGATTTTTCATGCAATGCCAAATCTACCCAGCTGTAATTGAATTTCCCATTTCTAAAACTTTTGTGTTCTCTCCTTTTTTTTTTTGTTTTAACTGATCTCATTTACCCATTTTTTCTCCAGAGTAGTCTGAGGAAGTCTTTAGCAATGTGTATCATTTGTCTACTAAGTTCCGAGCAATCCTCTTGAATCTGTTGTGTACTTCTGTTTTCTTTATTCCCTTTTACCTTTGCACAAAAGGCTAGATCTAATAGCTTCAGCCTTCGATGTATAACACTACTCCAGGGGCTATTTGCAGCACATGCACTGTTGTTGTTATTGTTATGTCACACGCCAATCGCAGAGCTTGGACCTCGAGCAAGTTCCGAGTTTCTAAGAGTTATTTTTTAAGCTGACCCAAAAGCTTGGCATTCGTAGTCTAAATCTGATCTTATCATTGCTTTATGCATCACCATCAATACCTTCTTATCTGCACCCCATTTGTTTCCTATTGTACTTTGTACATCCTACTTTTTCACACTTTTGTATGATACAATCTTTGTGACCTTTCTGAGTTAATTTATTATCAAACGCTACTCCTAGGAACAAACTTTTCAACTTTCTGCATTTTTTCACCATAAATAAGTCCCATTTTGTCCTAATTTTCTTTCACGTTAAAAACATTCCCTTTGTTTTTGCAAGTAAGAATTTAAAGCCCCAATCATTTCCGCCACTTGGAAATTCTCTGGTGTGCCTCATTTGTCTTTTCCATGGCTACTTTAAGCCTTTTATGCTTAGTCCACACAGCACAGTTGTCCACAAAAAGGGACGTACCTCTCCCCATCTGCACACTTTCCGGGAGGTCATTTATCATAAAGGAAAACGAAGTACAGCTAATAAGATTCCCCTGTGGAGCTCCATTTGTAAGCTTGTAGGTCTTTGAAAAAGCTTTTCCCTCTTTGACTTGTTTAGTTCTGTCACTTAAAAAGTCTGTTATCCACCAAAACATTCTCCCTTTTAGTCCAATATTGGTTAGTTTATATAGGAGGTCTTCCCGCCGCATCATATGCTTTTTTAATGCCAGGAAACTGTTATCATAAAGTTCTTAATCCTTATGCTATTTTTAACCTCTATTTCTAGGCGGACTGTCAACTGTGTGTCTTCTTTTTCTGAAACCACTTTCTATCTCAGTTATACTATCGTTTTTCTCCAAGTATTTCACTTGTCTTACATCTACCATTTTTTCCATGATTTTCCCCATATATGATGTTAAGGCACCAGGCCTATAAGCATAAGATCTTTTATGTACCTTGCCTGGTTTCCTAACTGATATTACCAATGCTTGTTTCCACTCTATTGGCAGAAGTCCTTTTTCTCCTATATCATTACAAAACCCCAATGGAATCTTTAGACTCCTTTCTGACAAGTGTTGAAGCATTTCATCACTTATATTATCTTTAGCTGGAGCTGTATTTTTCCTTTTTCTAATGGCTGCAATAAAATCCTGCATACTAAAAGTTTTGTTTAACAGATCATCAGTATAATTTTTTCCAGCCATTTAACAGTTATCCTCAATGAACTTCCTTTTTCCCGCAAAACTCATTGCTTTCATTCACGTGACTACTGACCTTTTGGAACTTGTTTGCCAAAAGGTCTGCCTTTCCTATGTTGGAGACCTCAATTTCATTGTTTGCAGTATGACCAGATATACATTTACTTGGAATTTCATTCATTATTTGAATTTGCTCATTTAGTTCTGATAGCTTTGAATCTTTGTTCTATTTCCCACAGAAAATTTTTCCAATTTTCTTTTTTATAATCATTTGTGCCATCATCTTACATCTTTTATAAGTCTTTACTTGCCATTATGTGTTTTGCTTGCTTAGATGCCTTATTTCTTTCCTTGATTGCTAATTTGCAATCCTCGTTTCACCAGGAAACTGGATTTCTAAATCAGGGGCAATCTGATGCTTTGTAGATGGCCAGGTCAGCTGCTCCTGTAATTTCTTTTATTATGTTTTTATGGAATTCTCCTAGATTGTCACTTATTACAGTTAGTGCATAAATATTCATCACATTTAATCTTGAAAAGGCCCCAATCAGCTTTTTTGAAAATTGCAGCTAGGAAATCGTTTTGTGTTTTTGACATTTCCTTGGCAATGGTATTCAATAAGCATAGGGAAGTGATGACTTCCCATTCCATCTTCTTTATGAATTTCTCATCTGCATTTACTAGCTATATTATTTGTTGCAATTCCCAGATCCAAAACAGAAAAGGATCCATCCACTAAATTAAAACTAATAGGTGCTCCTGTATTCAATAGGATCAGGTTACACATATCAATAAATTGTTCTAAGCATTTTCCATTTAGGTCAATATTCTTACTTCTCCATAGTTAATTATGACCACTAAAGACCTCACAAATTATGAAAGGGGTGTTTGACATTATTAACTCCTTTTTCAAGTTCTAAAATAATTAATTTTTTACTTGGATTGTAAACATTATAAATCCATATGCAAGTGTTTTTGTTCTGCATGGGAATCTCAATCACATTATATTCAAAACTGAGTTTCGGCATATCAATTTCAACATAGCTAAGTCATTTTTTTATAACGATACAGCCCCTATCCCTTTCTGGTAGCCTCGTGATCCCTCCAAGGGAGATCATATCCCAGTAGACTGAACACAAGTTTACTTGTTAGCCATGTTTCTTACACACATATTACATCAGGCTCTTTCCCCATTTCAAAGATGCCTTTCTTAAATTCCTGTCCCTGCATTATTAAGCTATGTGCATTCCAGCTAAGGATCATTAAGATCATGTTATTTAACCTGTATTATTGCCTTCATTTAAAATCATGTGAATGTTGTTTATTAAGTGGTTGTCCAGATATTTTTCTGCTGCTTTTGCTATGATTTTAATCCTTCCAGATATTTTCCCCATCTGCAAGGTGCAATTGATTTCTTCTGTAATAAATGTTATAAACTTCTCTTTACCTACAAGCAATACATCATCTCCTATTCCTTTCATATTCTTCTCCCTACCCAGAGATGTGTTCTGCTGCCCTGTACTTCTTTTCTCTTAGTTGTGTATTTTTCTCTTTCTATTTCCTGCAGTGGGTATTTTTGGTAGTCTCTGCATATGATACTTGGTGAAGGATTTTAATATTTTGTATTTCTCTAGCTAGTTGTGCTACTGCACACCCTGTATATGCCGCACTCTGCATTCCCCCACAATGGCTGCATTTAGGTTCTGTTCCTTCTACACAGTATTCATGTGAGCCACTTCCTTCTACACTCACTGCACCTCATTGTTGCCTGAGAACTGGCTGCCACGTGTGCAAACCTTTGGCAATTATAGCAACTCGTGGGGAGAGATGTGGGGGAGGGACTAACACAGAAAGATAGATACCACATTTGGATCCTATCTGGAAATGTCCCACCTTTAAGTGTTAAGCGTACAGCCAGAGATCTCTGATTTTCTCCCCATCTCCTACTAAGTAGATCTCTAGCAAACAATCCTGTATCTTCACCTGTCCTTTTTTTGATATTGTCCTCAGACAATCCTAGCAGCCTCCAAACATAATCCTCTTACTTCTGCCAGGAATTTAGGCAGTTAACAAATAACTTTCATTTTCCCTAAGGGTACAGTTTTAAGTTTTCATCTTGCTCCTTATGTGCATTTTATCACTAGGGCCAGGTCTACATGGCAAACTGGCATTGACACAGCTGCACCGCTGTACTGCTGCTGGTGAAGACACTCTAAACCAGCGAGAGAGAGAGCGCTCTCCCATCAGCTTAGGCCTTGTCTATACTCAAAAAAGTATATATATAAAAAACTGACATCCACACTACCTTCCTTAGGTCACTGGAAATGCTCCTGCTGGGACCCCCAAAGGCTGGCTCCTGGCAGGCTGCCCTCTGACCCTCACCACCCTTCCTGTTCCCAGGGGAAAGCAGCCTGACGTTTCTCACCCCTGAGAAGTGGGGTCCAGCTCCCTTGGCTTCCCCACCCCCTTGCTCCCAGCTGGAAGCCGAGCAGCCATGAAATTGACAAGGCTGACAGCTCCCAGCAGAGAGCGGGTGGAAGAGCCACCTGCAGCTTCTCCCATCCCAGCTGGGAGCCAGGATCCAGCCACCCAGTCTTGTAGAATCTGGACTTCTCACTCTGCTCCCAGCTGGGAGTGGGAACCATCCAGGCTTGGGCTTTCTTGTAATTTTACCTCTCCAGTGTGAAACAAGTCCAGGAGGGGGGCGGGGGATGATTGCAGTGTGCACACCAGCACTGTTTTCTTGCAAAAGCTGACTTTTGTCGAGAAAACTCTCTAGCGTAGACAAGCCTTAATAACTCCACCTCCACAAGAGGTAGTAGCTATATCTGAGGGAGAAACTCTTCTGCCAACTTAGTGCTGTCTACATAGGGGACGAAGGTCCATATAACTACATCACTTGGGGGGTGGGGTGCATTATTCACACCTCTGAAAGATGTAGTTTTACTGCAGTAAGCATGTAGTTTAGACCTGGGCTTGGTCTCCACCCTGCATTCTTTTAGATCTTTATACATCACCAACGGTTTGCTTTAGCCATTCCATGACTTTCAGGCAGTTAATATCTCCTACTTTCACATCTTCTATCACTGATTTGACTAGTAGGAACCATGGACTTCTGTCCTGTTTTTTGTTTTTCCTTTCTATCCATGCCTTCTTCTTCAGATCCTGATATATCTAGGCTGTGTCTACACTAGCACGTCTGTCACTATGATTTATGTCACTCAGGGGTGTGAAAAAACACTGGTGTGGACAGCGCTACATCTGTGGAAGAAGCTCATTGAGCCGGATTTAATTATGCCAACAGGGAGAGCTCTCTCCTGTCAGCCTAGAGCAGTTACACAGGAGACCTTACAGCGGTGCAGTTGTGCCACTGTAAGATCTATAGTGTCAACATAGCCCAAGTGTCTTTGTTTCTTTTCTCCTGATCTGAGATCATTCTTCATCCCCGGTTTCTTCTCTTCCAGTCCAAGGCAACTGTCTCTTTCCTTTTCGTCCTAGGACTACAGGTGATAGCGTATATTCTAAGGGACCACTCAAGGTGAAGTGACCAATAACTACTTATACTAAACAATCTGTTCCACCTCACCTGATGCTATGCCACGCTGAGGACCTCACCCAGATCTGAAGAAGAGCTCTGTGTAGCTCAAAAGCTGGACTCTCTCACCAACAGAAGCTGGTCTAGTAAAAGATATTTCCCCAAGCGGATCTCTCTAATATCCTGGTACCACACAGGTACAACACCACTGCATGCTCCATTCCCATGGTCAGTCTCAGTGTTCAGCCTAATTTCAGGTGGGGGCTGGGGCCGGCTGCAGCCCTCCAACCAGCTCCAAGCCCTTAGCCCAAATCCTACCTTAGCCCCCCAACCAAAATGCCAGCCCCTCTGCCTGAACTGCAGCCTTTTAGCCAACTGATTATCCAGATAATAAGCTGCAGGTGGGGAAGTAATGGCTGTGACCATTAAGCCCTTGCTGGCTAGGATCTATACAGCTGTCCTGGAGCCTCCACCCCACACAAAGCAGAGCAGGTGACAGAAGGTTAATTAACCACATAGGCTACACCTGGAGGGGAGCTGGGCCTCAATAATGCTTCATTAAGGTTCAAGTTTGGCTGGGCAGGGCCTCTATGAAGCTAAGAGCCTGACAACAGCAAGGGGCTGCTAGAGAAAGCAGTCTGTAGTGGCTCCCTAGCAGGAGGGAGGTGTGAGGAGATCACAGGTCTGGCAAGACACTGAAGGGGAAAATAACCATGGGTGAGCTTGGTTAGGTGGCAAATCCAGAGGTGCCAGAGGATAGGAGGAGGAAGTAGGACAGAGCCCAGGGAAACAGCAACCAGGTCTGGGAATAAATAGACCATAGCTATAGAGCACAGGGTCCCTGGGCTCTAACCCAGAGTACAGGGCAGGCCTGGTTCCCCAGCCAGCCACTGCGGAAGTGGCATAGCCTTGGGCATAGGACTGCCTGGAAGGGCAGAGGGACCGCTTGTACAGAGGGACTGACACACTGGAAGGGGGGGATGACAGCGAGCTGGCCAGAGGGCCCAGTCACCGAGAGGGTGCAGCCGACCCACAAAGAAGATGATGGCCCTGAGTCCTGGAGGGTGAGAGTGAGATGACAGGCTGAGGGAGCGTGGGGAGGGATGTCCAACCGGTAGTGAGCTCATCCCCAGAGGAGTCACAAGGCGGCATATCCGTGGTGAGTCGTGAACCCCTCGCAATGACCTTGTCAAATCCTGGGCACCCAGTTACCCTGCGTGAGCAGCTTGGTTCTCTTTTGTTGTTGAAGTAGTTGAAGGCTGCTTTCAAATCCCCCCTCACTCTTCTCTTCTGCAGACTAAGCAGGCCTAGTTCCCTCAGCCTCTCCTCATAAGTCTTGTGCTCCAGCCCCCTCATCATTTCTGTTGCCCTTCTCTGGACTCTCTCCAATTTGTCCACATCCTTCCTGTACTGGGGGCCCAAAACTGGACACACAACTCCAAATGCAGTCTCACCAGGGCTAAAGAGAGGGGATTAATAACTTCCCTCCATCTGCTGGCAACGCTCCTACTAATGCAGCCCAATATACCATTAGCTTTCTTGGCAACAAGGGCACACTAACTCATATCCCTCTTCTTATCCACTGTCACCCCCCCAGGTCCTTTTCTGCAGAACTGCTGCCTAGCTTGTTTGTCACCAATCTGTAGCAGTGCATGGGATTGTACTTGTCCTTGTTGAATCTCATCTGATTTCTTTTGACCCAATCCTCCAATTTGTCATGGTCATTCTGTATCCTATCCCTACCTCCACGGTATCTACCACTCCCCACAGCTTAGTGTCATCTGCAAACTTGCTGAGGGTGCAATCTACCCCCTCTTCCAGATCATTAATGAAGATGTTGAACAAAACCAGCCCCAGGACCGACCCCTGGGACACTCTGCTTGTTACTAGGCATCAAGCCATTGAACACACCACGTTGAGCCCAATGATCTAGCCAACTTTCTATTCACCTTATAGTCCATTCATCTGTAAGGAAGGTTTTAGTGGAACTCCCCCCTGCTCAGACAGTCTGAGTGGAGCTCTCTCCTGCTCAGTCAGCTGAAAGGAGGGAGGCACTTTGTTTGCATAGGCTTTGTATTTGCATGAGTACAATTAAGTATTTAGTATAATTCACTGTATATGGATAAGCACACCTAGGTGCTGAGCAGAATGGGCAATGGTTAGCATGGCTGGTTTTGGGCTACAAACCACTTGTGTGTTAACTGCTGGGGTAATGAAATGTTGTCCTTCAATTGTATGAACAGATGTCGGCAAAACTGTGCTTAGCCTGTTATGATAAAATACTTTACCCTAAACTAAATAGAGTGCCACGAGGGTGGTGGACAGATCTTTCAGCATGGTAAAGAGGGGGGAGATATGATGCATCTCCTATTGGAATTGCACCAGCCCTGGGAAAGGGCTGCTCCCAGACATGGATGATGATCTCCCATTGTTAAAAGGTAGAATTAACGACTCCTTTTGGAGCCCATTTTGTTTCCTGAAAACAGGGATGTTACTTCAGCATCAGCAGGTGGTTTACCCATGAGCTGGATCACTACAAGCTGAAAGTCACTAAGAGCTGAACTATTAGGGAGCCTGGGAACCCTGCCTGACAAGTGACAAAGCTGAGTCAGTCAGCACCAGCAGTCAGCGGGAGCCTGGTGTGGTTGGTGCCAGCCAGGTGTGGTCAACGGGAGCAGGCGCAGTTGGCACCAGTGGTCAGTGGAGCCCAGCGCGTTCGGCACCAGCCAGGAGTGGTCGGCGGTCGGGGACTCAGCGAGGCCCGGAGGTGGCAGGAGACAGCAGCAGAGGGGCCTGGTCAAGTCAGTGTCAGACCGGAGCCTGCAGAGGGGACGGATGGAGCCATAAGCGAGAGCTGGACACTGCAACTTCAACGGTCAGTACGGGGAAAAGAAGGAAGGGGGAGGCCAAGGACACGCCTTTGTACTCTGGGATGGGTTTGGAGTTCATGAATTCTGTTTGCACTGTGCCCCGAACCAGTGCTGTGTTACTTCTCTTCTGTTATTAAAGGGTTCACTTTCTACACTCAGTTTCTGGGCTTGCGAGAGGGGAAGTATTGCCCTTGGGGCGCCCAGGGGCTGGGGTGTGATTTCCCAGGTAACTGGGTGGGGGCTCGAGCCAGTTTGGTGTTTTACTATTGACAGGGACCCCTAGATACAGAACCCGGCCCTGGCTGCTGCCGACTCTATCTGGCAGAAGGGTTACACATACAACCCACACTTTTGTAACTTGCTGATCAGAATACTGTGCGACACCGTATCCAAAGCTTTGCTAAAGTCAAGATATATCACGTCCACCGCTTTCCCCACAGCCACAGAGCCAATCATCTCATCATGCTGACTGTGCCTGATCACTGTTGTATTTTGTGTCCTGTCTAGTTGCCTAGGTTGCTGTAGCAACAGAGCCTAGCATGTTGTTGTAGCAACATAGTTAGACTATTAGTTCCGGCTGGTTTCTTGTAGTTCAATAAAGACTTTCCATGGGTTTGCATCTCTCTGGTCCATGCTGGTTTCTCTCTGAATACAAGTAATTTCCAAGGATTTAACATAAGTTACCTTCCTCTCCTCCAAGTGCCTTAAAAGGGATGCCTGGAAGATCTGCTCTGTGATTTTTCTGGGGAATGAAGTGAGGCTGACCGGTCTGTAGTTCCCCAGATCCTCATCCCCCCCTTTTTTTTGAAGACACGCTATATTTGCCTTTTCCCAATCATCCGACCTCCCCTGATCGCCACCAGTTTTCAAAGATAATGGCCAATGGCTCTGCAATCACATCAACCAACTTCCTCAGCACCCTCGGATGCATTGCATCCAGCCCCATGGACTTGTGCATGTCCTGCCTTTCTAAATAGTCCTGAACCTGTTCCTTCAGTACTGAGGGCTGCTCACCTCCTCCCCTTTCTGTGCTGCCCAGAAGGGCCACCACATGCAAGGGGAAAAGGTACACTTTATCTGGGCTCAGAGGCCCTGGGGGGTCCAGTCCAGGCTGGAGGCCCTATTACCATAAGAAAAAAAAAAATCATGGCTCATGAGATTGTATGCAAGGGATGAGGGAATGTAGCATGTGTGGGAGCGGGCCTGTGTTACAAGTTTGTACTGGGCCCGAAAAAGTTATGCTTGGGCCATCCTGCCCAGTGCAGTGGTTTGGGAGCTGACCTTGTCTGTGAAGACAGAGGCAAAAAAAGCATTGAGTTCTTCAGCTTTCTCCACATCATCTGTCACTACGTTGCCTCCCCCATTCAGTAAAGGGCCTGCACTTTCCATGACCACTTTCTTGTTGCTATCACACCTGTTCTTGTTCCCCTTCACATGCTTTGCTAGCTGCAACTCCACTTGTGCTCGGCCTTCCTGATTTCACTCCTGCATGCTCGAGCAGTATTTTATACTCCTCTCCCTAGTCACCTGACCAGGCTTCTGCTTCTTGTAAGCTTCCTTTTTGTGTTTAAGCTCATCGAAGATTTCTTTAAGCCAAGTTGGTTGCCTGCCATATTTGCCATTCTTTCTGCACATCAGGATGGTTTGTTCCTGCGCCCTCAATAAGGTTTCTCTAAAATACAGCCCACTCTCTTAGCCTCCCAGGGGATCCTGCCCATCAGCTCCCTGAGGGAGTCAAAGTCTGCTTTTCTAAAGTCCAGGGTCTGTATCCTGCTTTTCTCCTTTCTCCCTTTTGATAGGATCCTGAACTCAACCATCTAATGGTCACTGCTGCATCGATTCCTGCATCCACAGTTAGCTGTGTAAAATTTAAGTAAAATTTTGCCCATGAAAAAGGGAGACTTTCCCCACAGTTTAAAAGAAAAATTACTCTCAACATTTCAATCCCTGTCTCCCAAAAGCTGTAGCTTGATCTGGCTT
The DNA here is from genome assembly GCA_007922155.1 of Mesoclemmys tuberculata. Classification (NCBI taxonomy): domain Eukaryota; kingdom Metazoa; phylum Chordata; order Testudines; family Chelidae; genus Mesoclemmys; species Mesoclemmys tuberculata. The sequence continues at coordinate 35,080,737 of ML675617.1, forward strand.
TGTTTAAGTTTTGGACGAAGTTTTGAGTCCGTTCTTCTTATATCTGAACTGCTTCACCTATTCTTATCACCAGCCAAGGGTATTTTGAGTTAAATCCTGGTCTTGAGTTTGTCTATAAAACAACCCAAAATATAGTCCAGATGCTGGATGACCAGGAATTTCTTTTGCAAAATGAAAATTATGCTCATCAATTAAATGTCATGTTATTCTCAAGTCTTTCAGTACTATTTCACATAGCACAAAGATTTTCTCTTAGATGTCCCCAGGCCACAGTATCCATCTTGCCAGAACAATTTTGCACATCAAAATTTTGAGAAATAGCTGAAGAACAATTTCTGACAAAAATCATTACCCAAAGGCATTTGATAGTCCAGAACACCTACCTAAGAGCTTCAAAACCCCTAAGATGGCGTGTCATACATCAGCTCTTTACGCACACCCACACCCAATGAAGATGACTAATGTAAAACCTTCAGTGGAAAGTATTATTTTCAGGCTGATACAAGAATATGAGAAACAACAGAAAGTAAAATAAAAATGTAAAACTATTAAGGGTGACTCATTAACACTGCAGTAAAAATTGACCTTTCTGAAGGAACTGCAGGACTGTATACTCAGTCAGTAAGGAAATATGATCTGATTGTTTCCAATGGTTTAAAAAGTCCTACCTTTTCCATGGTAGTTTTAGATTAGGGGTTTGTTCAAATTTTCTATTGCCTCCTTTAGAGATTGAAATATTCTTATCTGTTGTCCTTTATGCTTCTCTGACACCGCTCTACCGCAGAGCCTATTATACATTCGTAGTGCTGCCGAGTTTGGGCCCCTAAAATTTTAGTTCCAACTCTGCTGTTGATTTGCTGTGTGAGCTTGGTTGGGTATGACTGTTACCCTCTCTATGCTTCAGTTTACCCAACTGTACAATGAGAATAATATTTACCTAACTCCAAGGGGTGTTGTGCAATTTCTGTGGTTAAGGTCCTTAAAGCAATTCCAGATCTCCGAGTGAGAGATTTGGGGAAGTGCAGCCCTATAGTGTGAGTAGCATACACACGAAAAGGGAAATCCCAAAGAGCATAGCAACAAAGTTTATTAATCAAAAGGATCTCCGTGAAACCAGATGTTCGAACTGCAGTGACTCATTTTATATTGCACTTTTTCCAGGGCAATAGAGTGTGAGTGTTGATCAGTGTTTATACACACATCATCATCCCTGTAAGATGTGTATAGTGACAGTAAATACTGCTGGATGGGAGCAATAACGATGGGTGTCATGTTTGGTCACCGACTCATGTGACTGTTCGCAGGTATACCTTATGTCCCTTACTAGATCCCAGCCAGATCTTCAGCATGCCTTAGGGCAATGGGCATATCAGGGCCTTGCCCGAACCAGGTGCCCTGTGGACTGGGCTTGTCTTTTTGTTGTTTTACCAACAACAAATGAACACCATGGATGTTACAGCCCATAACACAAACACTAGTCCTTTGCAAACACCCAAGGCCGGTGCTGTCAAGGCTAGGCCTCTGACTGGACCTGGTCACATGGGTTAGGGCAGGCAGAGCCAGAATTCCCTATCCTGGCTTCACCCAGACCCAGCTCCTAGTAGAAACAGCCAGCCTGTTTTAGCCTGTTTTATCTGACCTGTCGGGTCCTGATTGGTCTCCACCTGTTCCCAGTCCTCCTTGCTGGTTCTGATCATGGGAGGCCTCTGTAGGCAAACCCTGGAGGTCTCAACTCACTGCTCTTCCCTTCCAGCAGGGCTCCTTTTTAGAGCAGAGTATGTCAAATGGTGGGGCTTCTGGCAAGGGGCAGCAAAGGCCGGGTACCCCATAACACAATGCCTTTCCCTTCTACTTTCGACTGAGTTCCCTAGGTCAGGTATCTGGTCCCCCTTCTTCTCCTCCCTACAAGCCAGAAATTCACTTTTTGTCTTTTAGGGTGATCTGCAACTGTTATCCCTGTAAAAGACCAATGCCAAAGCAATCTTATATTCAGCAATGCTTGCTAGGACAGTGAGAGAAAATCAAATGTAAAGAGAATAAAATCCTATTGTCTAATAATAGCTAGTCAATAGACTAGGAAACTGGCTCACATGAGAAGTTAAATTGTTCAAGAGTCTTTTCTCTATGGATTGAGGAAAACAACAGGAAAGAATGAACGTAAAGTCTCCATGAGTGAGCACAGTGTGTTTCCTCTGTGCAGGCTGTAGTGTCTGTGAGAAATAAATGGCTGCTGAACTTGCTTTTATAAAGGGAAAGGTGCAATGTACAGGGGGAAAGGGATCATACCTTGTCTATAGTAGGAGGGTTTTGCCAGTATAGTAATGCCAGCATAGCAAAGCCAGCACGACTCTCTGTCAAAACAATTATAGCAGTGTTCCTCCGTCCACACTAGAGCTTATACCAGCATAGCTAAGTTGGTAAAACATTACACCCATCCAACAGGCTATCCCAGTATACTCTTAAGTGTAGATTGCAGTCTCTAAACTACATGTGCCTCACATCTTATAGTAATACCCTCAAATTCTCTCTAGGCCGTGACTGCTTTAAACATAATATGTGATGTACTTTTAAAAAGCTGTGGGGTGCAACACTTGATCATTGAGACATTTTTAGCATAGACTCTCCCCTGCCACAGAAAATATTTTTAAAATTATAGTGCTGGGGAATGTGCTGCTTATTTGGAGGCTGAAGGAAATAAAATAATTTCAAAGCTAACGGCTCTGTGCCTTTTCCTGCCTGTCATTTTACTGTCATCTTAGGAAAAGGGAGCCGTTTTGAGATACAGAGATTCCGTTGTATATGATGCCACATTTGACACATGCTGCACTGAAAACCAACAATGGAATAGGTTTCACCAAACAGAAAACAGATGAGAGAACCGAATATATTCCACCCCCTCTGGGTTAGCTGATGAAGCCAAGATTTAAAGTTACTTTCTCTATTATCCATATTTAGACACCTGGTTTTTCCAAATAGTGCTGAGCACCCAGAAGCTCTCATTGAAAATCAAGTCGCTTAATTTAGATGTCTCCATATGGGTTGAGAAGCTGATTGTTAAACTCCCATGTTTAAAAATCTGGGCTTTATTGTTTAGTGTAAATCATGTTCACTTCTGAGCTGGAAGGAGCCGGGCAGTGCTGGCATAGGGTGTACCAGCAGTATGAGATCTCATAGGGAAAACGTTGGTCAGGGGTCGTGTGAGCATGCCACGAACTGGCCCTTACCTTTCTTTCCAAACCTTTGCGCAAGGTTCCCACGCTGATTGCAGTGCAAGTCCTACAGCATAAAACCCCTGCTGTGTTTGAACACTCAGGCGGTGATGGTTAGCTGAGCAGAGCAGCGCCAGTAGCCATGCTGGAGGAAGCGCTGATCAAGAATTCTGAGACTTCTCGCCCGGGAGAAGGACATTTGATGAATACCATCACTCTTTATCTGACTCCTTTCTCACTCGACTCGGTTGCTCTTCACTGACAGAAAGCGCAAAGCCCCCTCTGTATGGAGTGACCCTTTGGACAGCAGAACTCTGCAATGTTGTTACACTTCCACGACTCAGCTTCGTGACAATCCCATCGCAAGAGTTAGCCTCAGAATCCTAATAAACAGCGCAAGATCATCAGTGCTGCACAGCCTCCAACAGCACAAGAGCTGGACCATCTTTGCTCCATTACACCAGGGCAATGTTCATGCAGTACGCGAGGGGAGGACTCCATCGTCTATCGACTCTCTGGGGAAAGGACAAATATAGAGAGAACTCAGAGTCAGAGTCACAACAATCTGTTAAAAGAAACAAGGAGGGAGAACCTGAACAATTACAGTGGACACCTGTCACCGGGAGACACGGGGAGGGGGCCAATGCATCTGTGTCTCAGCAGCAAATGCCAATTAGGCTTAAAAGATGAGGCTCAACTCTGGCACAGATGTGTGTTGAGGAATCCAGCTGCCCAGGAATTCTTTTACAAAACAATTTTTTTAATTGGACAATTCTGATTCGTCAAAAAGGTTTCTCCGGTGCAGGATGGGACTCCTGGTCACAGCCAGAAAGAGGCAGCCCCACAAGAGGCAGAGTA